>CM060949.1:72444276-72614690 GCA_030765055.1 Mantis religiosa | reverse complement strand
GCCGGAGGTGTATGCCATTCCGATGATGGAAGGAAGGAAGGAAGGAAGGAAGGAAGGAAGGAAGGAAGGAAGGAAGGAAGGAAGGAAGGAAGGAAGGAAGGAAGGAAGGAAGGAAGGAAGGAAGGAAGGAAGGAAGGAAGGAAGGAAGGAAGGAAGGAAGGAAGGAAGGAAGGAAGGAAGGAAGGAAGGAAGGAAGGAAGGAAGGAAGGAAGGAAGGAAGGAAGGAAGGAAGGAAGGAAGGAAGGAAGGAAGGAAGGAAGGAAGGAAGGAAGGAAGGAAGGAAGGAAGGAAGGAAGGAAGGAAGGAAGGAAGGAAGGAAGGAAGGAAGGAAGGAAGGAAGGAAGGAAGGAAGGAAGGAAGGAAGGAAGGAAGGAAGGAAGGAAGGAAGGAAGGAGGAAGGAAGGAAGGAAGGAAGGAAGGAAGGAAGGAAGGAAGAAGGAAGGAAGGAAGGAAGGAAGGAAGGAAGGAAGGAAGGAAGGAAGGAAGGAAGGAAGGAAGGAAGGAAGGAAGGAAGGAAGGAAGGAAGGAAGGAAGGAAGGAAGGAAGGAAGGAAGGTAAGGAAGGAAGGAAGGAAGGAAGGAAGGAAGGAAGGAAGGAAGGAAGGAAGGAAGGAAGGAAGAAGGAAGGAAGGAAGGAAGGAAGGAAGGAAGGAAGGAAGGAAGGAAGGAAGGAAGGAAGGAAGGAAGGAAGGAAGGAAGGAAGGAAGGAAGGAAGGAAGGAAGGAAGGAAGGAAGGAAGGAAGGAAGGAAGGAAGGAAGGAAGGCAAGGAAGGAAGGAAGGAAGGAAGGAAGGAAGGAAGGAAGGAAGGAAGGGAAGGAAGGAAGGAAGGAAGGAAGGAAGGAAGGAAGGAAGGAGAGACTAGTGGTGCAAATGTTTATGTTGTACCACCTCTCTCATAAAAACATGACATGTATTTTCAGATAAATTTCTTATGTTTTTATATTTTATTTTTTATACCACTTGGGTGCTTTAGAGATAATATGAAGCATTTCATATCACTGAAGTATTCAGTTTTGAAATTTATTGAAAACGCACATTCTAATGTCTGCTGAATCAAACAGTATTCTCAGACAAAGAGAGACAGCATACTGTTTGAACCTAGCATAATTCAAAAAGAATAAAATAATACAGCTCTTTCCCACTCTCCCTCTCTTTCTCTGTGCAGCACACAGGTTGCGTGCGTGCGTGTGTGTGTGTGTGTGTGTGAGAGAGAGAGAAAGACAGACAGACAGAGAAAGAAGAGAAAACAACATTACTTGGTAATTTAAAGCTGACTAGGCATTAATTTCATAATTATGTAGGGATATGCAAAAGTTGCTACATTTTGCAACAATGTTGTACTGGTTCTGTTCCTGGTTAGCATCTTTAGACAAAGAGAGAAACATAATTGAAAAACAGTAAAACAGTAAATCCATCTCTCTCCCCCTCTCTCTCTCTCTGTCAGTGTGTGTGTGTGTGTGTGTGTGTGTGTGTGTGAGAGAGAGAGAGAGAGAGAGAGAGAGAGAGAGAGAGAGAGAGAGAGAGAGAGAGAGAGAGAGAGAGAGAGAGAGACAGAACTATGTAATTTAGAAATTCAAAGCTGGCTAGAGTAACTACAAAATAAGAATGAACATGGGGTCAGCCAATACAGTGGTGGTGCTGCTCTCTTGGCATTGCCAGTTCTAAGTGGGCGACGGAGATGGAAGAGTTGTCCATCTTTGTCTCACTGAATCCGCCTTGCAGGTAATGTGAGATGTACATATAGATGCTGACAGAGAAGCTCGCTTAATATTTCAGCAAGTGTGTGACAACATACACAATGATTATTGCATGGTAACAAAAACTGAACCTTAAAACCTTGAGCCAGAGATCAGTTAACTTATACAGCTATCATACACACACAAAACAAAATGACACACAAATTAGATACGCTTGACAATAGAATGGCATTTGCTACAATAAAAAAAAAATTGTGACGTTTCAACGATTTGTGAATACAGTCTCTATGGTGCTGTAATTGTATACTGCATGTAATGGACTTTAAAGCAACTTTTTTTCATTAAAATACTTAATGAATATGAATGTATATTTATGAAGTATTTTTACACCATGAATCACCTGAAATTCTAATGTTGTCATTGTGTGCAGAAATTTTAGTCTTGCAGCATTAATATCGCTTCTTTCAAGCAGAAATTTGCAACCATCATTGGTTCTCCTATATTTGAAAACAAGAGATTTCAGTATATTATACACAGAAGATACAGAAGTCGTATATTCTATTTTCTCCCTCATTAAACTGGCCAGTCTTTTGGTAGTTGGATATTCATCTTGTCATATAAATCATAAATGTTTGCAGTACAACACACTTTTGAAAATCGTCTAAGTTGATAACACATTTTTTAGCTGCTCAATGTTTTCCAGGAGATCCATATATGGAACTTCTAATTTGGTGAACTATTTGCCTTCTTTAATAATGTTTGTCACAGAATGAACACTCACGTGACAAGTTTGTGCTGCTAATTCTCAAATCTGAACGAAACTTGTACTTTCAAAAATGTCTTTAACTGACAACTGTTTGAATAAGCAATACACATGAAAATTAATATTTCTAGCCTGCTTATGTAAAATCTTATGAGTTGTCTCACAGTCACTACTAGGCATATTAAAATGAGGATTACTAAGTGACGTATTTACTAACTTTGAAAAGCATGTCTGCACTCTTAAAAGATCACCACTTTACTGAATGCAAGGTACAAAATGCAACCGCAGCCTAGCACGTGTGTGCTTTTCTTCACTGACAGTTAATGGTTCTTTTCTTTCTAGTCAGGAGTCTTAACTTTCCCTATCTCCAAAACCAGATGTGCTATAAACATGGGGTTTGGACTGTCACCCTCAGAAAAAATAGTTCTCAGACATGGAAAACAAAATAATTCTGTAATTAGTACCTTTCGAGCACACAAAGAATTTAGCTGTATAGTTCAGCAAAGTGAGCCAGTATGTGTGCTTAACTGTACAACATCGCACTCACCACACTGGCTAGTCAGCGATAGACCAGCCACACCTTATGTTCATTCCTATTTTGTAGTTATCTTAGGCACCAAATTTCATAATTATGCAGATATATTTTAAGAATGCAAGGCAAAAATTGATCCATTTTGCAATAGTTGTACTAGTTCTCATTATATGTAAATCTGATTCTTATCTAGTACAGCAGTTCTGAATTTCTTTATTTGTCAGAAATATATTGCTACAAGTTAAGTGTTTTTCAGTAAAAAGGACTAGTAATTCATAAATACATGTGCTTGGGAGAAATAAGTGCTAATTTTGAAGTGCTAATATTGTACATTTATTGTAAAAAATTCTTCCAAAAATTACTTCTCATGATTAACAGGAGGCAAATAGAAAAATAAGTTGCAGAGAAGGAAGATATGAAAATAAATGGTAAGGGTATAAGCAGAACTAATGCATCTTAACTTGTAAACCTCTATAGCATGTATATTACCTGATTTACCTTACTTCCTAACCTTCCTTTAGTATCTAAAATATATTCACTTGTTGCATGCTTTCCCCTGCACCCATTTAGACATCATGACTAGAAGAAACTAAAGAGGCAGCACATAATTACCAAGGCAAAACCTGCAGAAATTTAAACTTGATTATGAAATCCTGATCTCATTTAAAACTTGTGATAAATATTTATCACTTGTCAGCTATAGATGGAATTGTTTAAAAAAGGAAAAAAAGAAAATAATGAAAAACAAACCATGACATTGATTGTTGACATACTGCCCAACACTCAGGGGTAGTACAGGATACTCTGTAAGCCATGTAATATCAGCTGCCTGAATAGGCCACATGGAATCTCGACTAACACATGATCTATAAAATAAATGAACATTACATTTAAAAAAAAAGAAAAATAGAAAAAAGGAACAGATACTATATAAGATCATATAACTATAATAGCAATTGTAAACCATGTTTCCAATAATTGTATTTAGCTTTATACATAATAAATTTCAGCTAGTCTTGTAGCTCAGTGAATAGAGCTCCGCCTGTTGTACCACAAAAACATTCAAATTCTGGGTTCAGTTCCTAGCTGAATATCGGAATTCTTCTATAGTCAAGATTATTTTTTATCCTCCCCAGAATCTATATGAGTGAGAATCTATATGAATCTGTATGACTGAATGTGTGTGTGTGATCTAATGCATAAACTCCAAAGAAAAACCAGAACTCCAACTGTATATGAGTTAACAGCATTGCTAAAAGGCAATATGTTTCAAAGGTAAAAGGCTGCTGAATGATCACTGCAGATAAAGAGGAGGAGCAGAAAAAAGATGAGAAGGATTAGGAGGAGAAAGAGAAGGCTCAAAAATAGTAAAACATAAAGAGTGTTGCAAACTTTTAAGCTTAAGGGAAAGTGTAGTAACATATGCACTGACTTCTTGGTTATCATAAAGCTACATTTAAAATATTCTGGTTTCATCTTCAGAAACAGTCGCATAAGCTTTAAGGACTCTTATGAGTTGAATTTGATTAAGTCAATCATTGTTTTGACAACTTTAATAATGATTCTAAAAGTCATGATAACTACTTTAAAATAAAAAGATAATCACTTATACAGGATACAGGAATAACATAGTATAATGTAACACATGGCTTAACAACCCACAATCAGGCCAGAGCCTGCCAATCTGACTGCCAGCCTCACACCCACATATACAAGGCAAAGGTGAGCAATCATCCGACTGATATGGGGAGGAGAACTGGTCAGCATCACAGCACCCCCAGCTGGAAAGTCAGCTTTCTAGACAAGGACTCGCTACTTAGCGTAACTAATCAAATTCCTCATGATGCTGAGTGGGAGGGAATGGCACGGAACCAAAGCACAACACTCTAGCCCACTACAACACAGGGCAGGACAGATACAGAAATAAGCATTTGCAAAATTTAAAAGTGAGTGTTGTTTTGTGTTATTAATCGACTCCCAATTAATTTAATTTGCAAAATTGTTTGTATAAGAGTAAAGAAAGTCATGTGCATGCAACACATCTGATTTTTTATATTGCAGTTCCTAATCAGTTATTTCTTGCATTGCCACATAAAAAATTGCCAGCATATAACAACCTAGTTTTTAAACAACTGCCTTCAATTCAGTTTGTTCCATTCCCTTATACCTAAATGAAGTGTGTAATCAAACAATTTCTATATTATTTTATCTCAATTATAATGAAGCACAAAGAATAGCAAACTTTCATAAGATAGTTTGTAGAAGTTGTATCAAAATAAATTACAGTGGTGGAGAAAGTCATGTGAATGTAACACATAAGACTTTTTACTACACTTGCATCCTACTGCTTAGTTTATATGGTGACCATAAATATAATAAATATAAAGTAATGTAGAACTTGTACTCACTTGTAGATTATTTTAGAAAGTCGCTTATCATTTCCATCAATATGAATGCCATCTATGCATCTCAATATAAATGAATTGCCTATAGAAGGTAAAAATATTGGTTCAAATGGTTTATATATAGTTCCTGAAAACAAATATAAATACTGCAATTATTTCTGGTGTTATAATATTTCTAGAAGAAGAGAGGAAGAGAGAGAAAAGAAAACAGGTATGGAGAACAAAGAGAGAGAAAGAATGGAGAGGTAAATTATGAAGTAATTCATGCAGCTAACAATAAAATTGACTGAAGAAATAAAAAATCAAATATAGATGGTACGTATATGTTTGCCTTTTGAAAGTAGACTTCATTATTTCAATGTTCATACATCCTTCATATTGCAATATGAAACAATGATAAAATGTTTTAATGATATTTTTATCTTCTCTACCATGTATAGTAAGTAGGGACATAATTGAATTGCACACAATCAATCAATCAATCAATCAATCATCGAAGTTGTAATCAAAATATTCATCTATACTGTAATAAGCTCTGCTTAACAAGAGTTTAGTCATTTTAGATTTAAGCTTAGCAGCTGATACAGTATTTTTTAGGCTTTCCGGAAGCTTATTAAGTAGTTTTGGACAATAGTATATTACAGAGATTTCACTAAAATACATATTTTGAGACTCCCTGAATCCAATAAAAACATTTTTAGAAAACCCCCTATGCATGTGTATGTGTGTGAATGTGCATATGTGGATGCATGTGTGCTTACATCACCTCTCCCTATCCCTCGTCCTCCTCCTCCTGCTCCCTCTTCTTCTTCTACATGGTTTAGGCTATGCAACCCACTGCAGGAAAGACATCAGTGGAGTCCATCTTTTGCAGGGTCTCATGTACCTCTTGGGTTATGTAGAAAGATTCTCCTAAGTATCCTCTCTTCACCCTTCCTCATTAAGTATTCTGTTCATTTTTTGTTGCTTGTTTTAATTTTATCTTCTAATTTGTATACATTTAATTCTTCTCTTATTTTCTCATTTCATGTTCTATCTTCACTTGTACATCTTTTCACATTCCAGAGAAATAGCATTTCTGCTGCTTGTATTCTAGTGCTATTCTTTGATTTAATTACCCAACTTTCACATCCATATAGCAAGGAAGGAACAGCCAAAGTTTTGTAAAATTCAAGTTTAAAATATTTTCTAGTTTCCTGACCTAGTTCTTTAATGGTTCCACGTGCAGAGAAGTTTTTAGGAAAGAAACGATGTTTACTGTTGTGTCTTTATACATATATAAAGTTATTAATTTAATAAACCAGAAAAAATTAAAATTAAATGGTGAAGTACACAATCATTATACTAGATGTAATACTGACCTGCACTATACTAGTTATAATGTAAAATCTGTAAATAAAGATCCATGTATAATAGGATTACAAATGTACAACAGACTTCCAGCCTATGTTAAAAGAGAAAACAATGCTGTTAAATTTAAGCAATGTGTTAAAAAAAAAACCTTTTAAATAACCCTGTGTATACTATAAATGAATTTATAAATTAATGCACTGCAACCTATATAATGTCATAAATTTTAATGTTGTAAATTGTGTTTTAATGTATATTGACAAAGCTCGATACTTGTATTAGTCTTTGGGCAGTAAATTAATTACTACTACTATTACTACGAGGCGTGTCCGTAAAATAAGGTCTCCAATTTTATTGAATATAGAAAACATGTTTATTGTTAATGAATGTTACATTTATGGAAAGGCAGAACTTACAGCTATTTTTCAACGTAATCACAATTGCGATCGATGCACTTTTGCATGCGCTGTGGCAGTTTTTGTATACCCTTGTTATAGCACCCTCCCGACAAGTTGCGCAGGTAGTGCTCAACTTCATTTTTCAAATTATCGTTGGTCTGGAAATGTGTTCCAACCACGTGTGACTTCAACTCAGGAAAAAATAATCACTAGGTGCTAAGTCTGGACTGTAGGTGGGGTGGGTAAGGATGTCCCATGCGAACTGGGCCAGATCATTTGGGGACCCACCTTGCACACACCTTGTGATAATGCAAATGTTCGGTCAAAATCTTGTCAATCATAGTCTTAGTAGCTTCAGGGATAAGTTCGCACAGCTGGCGAACTGTCACACGCCGCTCTTTAAGCATTTCTTGCTCCAATTTTGCAATTGTTTTGACTGAAACTGAAGACCGAACAGAACGCTGTTCGTCATGGACGTCAGTACATCCATCTTTGAACTCTCTGACCCACTTTTGTACATTTTTGACGTACATACACTGTGGCCCATAGACTTCGCATAACTGACGAATTTCAGTGGGGATAGTACACTTGGCACTCAAAAAACGGATCACTGCAGGCAACTCACACTTGGCGGCAGAAGTGATAGGAAGCTCCATTGCAAACGGCTGCCCAGCCAAGAATAATGGTTCAACGGGTTTGTTGTGGTGGGGATTTGAATGGGTGAAAGCAAGCTACATGCCAGTGTTACTGCATCTCGTGTAATTGCTTTCCACACAGCTCCAGTGCCTTGGAGAGCTTATTTTATGGACACGCCTCGTACTACTACATATAGCCTGCAATTAATATATTTTGTTTTCTCATTTTTTTCTTCTTCATTGATAATATTGCATCCTACATACATGGTGCATTGGCCATGGTGGCTTAGTGAGTAAAAGCGACTGGATGGAATCTGGGAGATCCTTGGTTCAAATCTTGGCTGTGGCATAGAATTTTTCAGGTTGACTAACTATCCAAAACCTTAGCCTATATATGACTAGTGTAAAGAAATGATTAATTTCCATCAATAAATTAAAGTGAACTGTTTTTTCTTATTACATGCATATTTCGCTCATTCAAATGCAGGGTATTGATTTTTGCCCCCCCCCCCCTTTTTTTTTCCTCCCCAAATTCAAATGTATTGTCCATACAGATTCCAAAAACCCATTAGACATTACCAATATATTATATACAGTAGAATTACAAATATATACATTTACAAAAATCATCCATTATTGATAAATTCATTAATAGAATAGAATGCCTTCTTTATTAAATATTTACACAGTTCCTTTTTAAATGTATTTACATTGGTTACGGACTTCAATGCCATAGGAAGTTTATTATACAGTATAATGCCTTTATATTTTGGACATTTTTCAAACATTGTCAATCTATGTTGACCATGGTAGCTCAATGGGTTAGCTCAATTAACTAAAACTGTCAATCTATGTTGTACTAAACTATAGTCATTCCTGTTTCTAGTGTTATAGTCATGTTTTTCTGAGTTTATTTTGTAGCAATTTGTTTTAATGTGTAGTACTGTTCTGAGTATTATTAAACTGGTTCTAGTGTTACATCCCTATATACTGAAGTAAGGTTATAATGTGGGTGTAAAATATATCCCCCAACAACCGCATTATTTCAGGCTTCTACTGTATTTAAGTCCAGCACTTTCCAAGTATGCGGTCAGTGATGGCTGAAGCATCAATGTCAGCCTTACTTCACAGTTTTCTTTATATATATGATTAGCACCCTTTAACAAATGGGTAGGAGATATTCAACAGTGAAAAAAAGAAATTGTTGAAATGATGCTGTTATACATTACAATATGTATATCCCCATAATAGTAACCTATTTTTTACTGCACATCAAATAGTACTAAGCGCCACCTACAATGAAAATGCAAAACTAATCACATCCGTTGAACTCTGAATTTTGCAATATTTTCCTCAAGCAAACATTGAGCTACCATAAAATTTACAAATAAATTACTGAACAACATATCAATTTAAGGTACTCTATAGGTAGGTACCTCTGTGTTTCTGCACATGTGAACTAAATCGACCACACACTTTTTTTCTGATAAGAGATTATTGACATTAAACAAAATGCATGAAAAACACAATAAAGCATTTTGGACTTCAGATCCACAGAACCATTTATTTTTCATGAAATGTCCATTTAATTCTTATGTATGTCAATTTTTTGTTACATATTTATGCACAGATCAGGAGCAGGTTTCCCTGTATTTTAGGTTCACATTGTCTACTAATGATAGCAGAGAGAATGATATACCTCAGTAAAAAGCTGGTGGTGGTGGTGGTGGTGGTGGCGGTGGCGGCGGCAGTGGCAGTGGTGGTGGTACTAATAATAAATAATAATAATAATAATAATAATAATAATAATAATAATAATAATAATAATAATAATAATAATAATAATAATAATAATAATAATAATAATAATAATAATAATAATAATAATAATAATAATAATAATAATAATAATAATAATAATAATAATAATAATAATAATAATAATAATAATAATAATAATAATAATAATAATAATAATAATAATAATAATAACAATAATAATAACAATAATAATAACAATAATAATAACAATAATAATAATAACAATAATAATAACAATAATAATAACAATAATAATAACAATAATAATAACAATAATAATAACAATAATAACAATAATAATAACAAGAATAACAATAACAATAATAACAATAATAATCATAATAATCATAATAATCATAATAATCATAATAATCATAATAATAATCATAATAATCATAATAATAATCATAATAATCATAATAATAATCATAATAATAATAATAATCATAATAATAATAATAATAATAATAATAATAATAATAATAATAATAATAATAATAATAATAATAATAATAATAATAATAATAATAATAATAATAATAATAATAATAATAATAATAATAATAATAATAATAATAATAATAATAATAATAATAATAATAATAATAATAATAATAATAATAATAATAATAATAACAATAATAATAATAATAACAATAACAATAATAGTAATAATAACAATAATAATAATAATAATAATAATAATAATAATAATAATAATAATAATAATAATAATAATAATAATAATAATAATAATAATAATAATAATAATAATAATAATAATAATAATAATAATAATAATAATAATAATAATAATAATAATAATAATAATAATAATAATAATAATAATAATAATAATAATAATAATAATAATAATAATAATAATAATAATAATAATAATAATAATAATAATAATAATAATAATAATAATAATAATAATAATAATAAACAATTATTATTCTGGTAGTAAAGAATGGTCATTTGAAACATTTATTGTAAGAGATTTGTAATTAACTTACTTTCAAAGAAAAGTGAATAAAAATAAAAGATGCAAACACAGGTATGGATTACCATTTAAGAAATATGCAACTTCTGATATACTCTTGAGTATCCGAAAATATAGTTTCTGCTTTAAGTTTAAAATACTTAATGAAGTACCTCTGACATATGAAATATTTAATGTTTTAAGGATTATTTTATGGTTATATTCAAAGAATATTCTCTATTTTTTTCTTCAGTTCACAGACATCTATTAAATAGACATAAATCATTATGGTTCTGATCAAGATTATATTTAAAATGGGAAGGAATTCTGTGATTATATACCTGGATACAAAGCAACCAAAGTCCCTTTCTCAACAATTCCTGCAGTTACATACACACCTCTACCAGCACCAGGTACTTGGCTATTTGATCGTTTAATGCTGAATCCCATAACCTTTTCCAGAATCTGTACAGAAAATAAATACTTAAAATTCTTAATGATCCTGGATTGTATATTGGCTTGAAAATAAACCGCAATATCCAAATCTTGAAAGTTTAGGATGTTGTCAAGAGCATAAATTCCATTTCTGCTTGAATGGAGGTCAAGATTGCCTGAAATAGTTTCTCAAATTTTCATATGAATTTCTGACAAACATTTAGGGAAAAAAAATGTATTCAGAGTACAGTTATGCATCACAACTGTTTTGTTGGTAGAGCAATAATAATCAGTAACATAATTATTTCTCATTACTTAGAGGAGCAATTGACCCATCCCTGTCCTCCCATAAATTGGTGCAGTGTGTGACCGGGTTCCCAAATTTTATCATTCCATGCATCTTATGCTGATAAAAATTGTGTTAATTTCCCAATTCTAAATAGTGCAAAAGTACTTCTATAAACAAAACTGGAAATGTAAGAGAACTGAATACTTGTAGTCAAAATGCAATGATAAATAATAAATTAGAAAACATGTGCTTAACAAATGCAACAAAATTTGTAAAGTTTTTAAATATTGGTGTTAGACCAAAAAGGCAATCTGCCACCTATTTTTCTTCTTTCAGTCCCTCTGATTACTATTTACACTCTTGCCTCTCTCTTGACTTATTTTCATGCCAATATATTATTAAATGCATTAATTAACAATTTAAAAGAATTCTAGTTAATTACTAAACACACAAATTAGACAGCACACAAGTTTAGTTTAGATTTTATGGCTTCAAATGAATGCATAAACGTTTTCTCCAAAAAGCAAAAATGAAAAAGAAACAGATCTCCAGCAATATGAGCAATGTTAATGTATACTTTACACTGAAAAATTGAAAGACAAAAATTCAAATAAATTATTTGATTCTTTTTACATTTTCATGGCTGCTTTTGCTAAGTAAATGGATTGCCAGTAAAACTATGGTGAAAATAATACTCTATCCTTTTTAATTTAGCTTATGCCAATTAATCAGTGCAGAGGATTGATTATTGTAATTTGGTTTATTTAAAAGTGCTTTTAAATAATTTTTATAGATGACTTGGAGATAATGTTATTGTTTCATAGGAAAGATGTGCAATAATTTTTCAATATTGAAAGGAAACCGGTAAAGATGATGTATATTTATGTGTCCTATATTGTGTATATGATGTACAGGAAATGAACAAAAAGAATCCTAAATGTAGTTCTGCATACTCATCATCTTATTCCTTAGAGACATCTACTGTATTTAATTTTTTTATGCCTATAATCATTCATTGGAGATTTCCAAGAAACTTATTGGGAAAAATGATTTGAGAAGCATAGAAGTAGACAGTGTCTGCCACCTTTATTTTAATGAAATAAGGCAGAACTGTTAGTAAGTAAACACATTGTACACTCTCAAGGACTCAATTTTTTAATGTTGTGGAACCTGTTTTGTAGTGAATAATTGACAAGCTTTTTATGTTATCAGGTTGCACATACTAAAATAGTTGGCTTCACCTCACCATGATTATTGTACTGTTTTTATACATGTAATTGAGTACAATATTAAGTACTAAATAAATACAACAGGTTATGGACTCAGATCATTCCCAGTGTGAATAGAGTGTAAAATATGTGCAACAAAAGCAGTAAATAATATTGTGAGAGAAAAAGTTGTCTTACTTTTTGTTCAGCTGATTAATGTTTTTCATGTTACTTTGCAAAAATTGTATGTCCAAAAGAAAAGTTTACAAAATATGGCTACAAATACCAGTGTTTGTCATATCAAACTCCTAAAGAAAGACAATTGAGCACCCGCATGCAATAATGGGGTAAGTCTGGTTACCCCATTTATGCAGAGTATATGAAATTCAGAATCCTCAATGTCCGTTCTGTAATAATGGGTCAGTATTATACTTCTAAGAACAGCCGATAGACTGTAGCACATGTTTTGTAACAATGCTGCATGTTTCTATGAGTCATGTGCTCAGTGTTTCATTATATTTATAAGAAACAGCAGAGAGATTGTAGCATGTGTTTTGTTAGACTGCTTCATGTTTTCTACGAGTCATGCACTCAATTTTTCATTGTCCATCAGCTGATTGTTACACAGTGGTAACAAAGCAAAATGAGCTAGATTCAGATTTTATAAGTGGTTTGTCCCTTGCTGAAGAAAAAAAGAATTAAGGAGAAAGGAAGGAAAAGGCATACATACAGTGCAAACCTTGTTAATGAAGTAACATATGAATTGTACTGGAACATAGTAATATAATTTAATAATATAATATATATTTGTACCTTTGAAGAAAATGCTGTAATAAAATGTGTTGTAAAACAATCTTTAAAAAGAAGCAAGAAGAAATTTTCACATCTTTATGGGATATTGGAGACTAGAACCAGCAGAACTATTTTCTAGCTGGGTTAATGAAGAACAGTGAGCCTAAGGCTAAAACAACATGTCCAAAAACAAAAAGTCGAAGATGCTGTTGGAAATACTTCATAGATGTAAGCGGTGAAAAATGTGGTGTATGTAAAACATTTGGTATGAACTATTATTTATTTATTTATTTAGCATTTAATTTCTATACAGAAATATTTGCTTATTCAAGATACAGTACAAACGATACAAATTGGAAATACAGAAAATACAGAATTAATCAATTGTGCATGCAATAATCAGATTAAATAGTATCAAAGTCAGCAAATACAGAAAACTTACATGAACTGACAATCATAAAATTATTCTCATATAATCATTTACTCTACTTAATCTGGTGTCTAAAATATTCAAAGAACTCTTGAGTACTTAGAAGCACTGATTTATTAAAAATTATTTCACATCTCTTCTGAATCTTTTCTTATCATTGTTTTTGATTTTGTATCTACTTTGTATTGTATCTATTACAAGTGAATATCAAACGAATTGATGTACTTCAAGCCAACAGTATCTGTTGTTTTGTGATTCATGTTTTGCAACAGGAGCTTCTACACCAGACAAATCTTACAGTATTTTCTGATGCTTGCAGTGGGCAAAATAGGAATCAGACTGTAGTTAGAATTTTTCTGTATATTTCTGTGATGTTGGGAATCACCATTAGACATGTTTTTCCTGTTCGGGGGCATAGTTACTGCCAGTGTGATCAAACTTTTGCTACATATTCACAAAAAATTAAGAAAAGAGAAGTCATTGAAACACCTAGCAATTAAATCAACATAATAAAAAATGCTAGGAAGCCTTCCTTGATTATTCTTAAGGGAATTGTGTTACATTATCATACAGCACTAATGCAGAGTAATAGTTGAAACTACCAAGTAAAGGACTTAACCTTTCCAAGGCTCAAATGATATCCTACAGGCCGATGGTACTTAACTTGTTCAAGAAAATTACTCTAACATTGGATTTTTAAAAACATACAAGGTATGTTCTAATAAGAATAAGCTTCAAGCTATACAATTTGTGACAGCTCCGAATATTGGTGTTAAGAAGGGCAAATTAGATGACATCAAATCCCTATCCTGTTACTTACCAGAAAAAGGCAAAATGTTTATGAGCAAATTTATTGAACAAGCAACCAAACCTCAATCACAACAAGCTGACAGCAGTTCAAGTGAGAGTGACTAGTGAGACATGCTTATGTGACTAGTAAACATATAAGATTAACAGGTGATTGAATTATAATATTCTTTATGCCTGTAATTAAGTTTCTGGCTTCTAATTGGTGATGAAAGTCAAAGTGTATCTAAAAGTGCAGAGAAATTAATGTTTTATTTCATTATTTCGAATAAAGTTAAATTTTTCTGAACATTCATGCAATAATGGGGTAAGTCATTTTTCACTATTATTATTATATATCTTACAATTCAGTTCAGATACCATTAATATATCAGTAAGTACATTCCCAAATGTTGCCAGATAAAGACCTGTGAGGTCTTAAAATATTGTAGACATCTATTATTGAAATATTATTTTCTGAAATCTTTATTTGACTGCTCAATGTAGCTCAAATGTAGCTCAATTAGGTGTTTTAAGATTTACCTCATTATTGCATGCGCATGCTCAATTAAGATACATGGAAAATGCAAGCACAAGCTGTGCTCACTCACATTGAGCTTTTTGGCTATGTGACCGGAGAAAAAACAAAGTCGCCAAATGATGTCAAACCCGAAGACAAAATGAAATGGAAAATGGATGATTCAAATGCAAAGTCAGAACTGATTCTTATGATTTCACCTCCAGAATTAAAACAAATAAAGCACTGCTTAACCTCAAAATATGTATGGGATATGCTGAAGAAGAATTTTCATAGTTCTTCAGGCCCTGCTTGTAAAGCTAAGCTTCTCAAGCAATTAATTGCACAGAAAATGCACAGCACAGATAGTATATGTGATTTCAACAAATTCTAGGACATTGCTGACAAACTAAAAGAAATGTATGTCGTAGAATGAAAACTTATTGGTCATAATTGCTGTATTCTCTACCACCTTTATTTGAACATTTTCGAATTGACACTGAATCAAGGGATGAGCTACCCAATGTTGAAAACCTAAAAATTAAAATCTTGGAAGAAAATGAAGCCAGACAAAAAGTCAATACTTCAAGAGAAGTGCAGGTAATAACAGCTATCAACAGAGAAGTGGTAATACTCAGAAGAAACAACCATTCTCAAAGCAATTTGCAAGCGACAATTTCAAGAAGTCTCCCTGTGAAATCTGTTCGAAGACAAATCAGTACATCTGAGTGCTGGTCAAAGAAACAGAATTTAAAGAAATCTGAGCACACCTTTATGCTAGAACAATTTTCAGTGACAGCCAATTCAAAAATGTTAGACAGCTCAGCATGGATTCTTGATTCAGGAAGCACTTCACACATGTGTAATGACAAAAAGAAATTCATGGATGTGTCAGTGTCATCTGATCCTGATTCATTGAAACTAGCTGCAAAAAGTCAATCTACTTCAATTGATGGAAAAGGAATGGTAAAACTGAACACAGATGAAAATGGAACTGTTAATCTACGAAATACTCTATATGTTTCAGATTTATCTGTAAATCTGTTTTCTATTGGAAAAATCTCAGAAAAGAGTTACTCTCTTACCCTCAACAAAGAAGAAGCCACTATCTCAGAACAAACTGGATGCCCAATAGTAAAAAGCTATAAAATCTAATAGTTTGACTATATAAAGCCTAAAGAAAAGTACAAATCAAATTTTAAAAAAACTACTTTGTTCCAACATATATCGCTGGCATCAAAAGTTAGGACATGTAAATGTAGTTGATCTAAAACTTGCTCTTTGTGAAGAAAATGGTTTAAACTTCAAGAATGATGGATCTTTTAAATGTTAAGTTTGCCTTGCAGGAAAGTTTACATTTCCAACCAGACAAAATATCAGATCGAATGAACCCCTAGAAATTGTCCATTTTGATGTCTGTGGACTTACGCAATTCGCATCACATGGTGGAGAAAAATATTTTGTTACCTTCATTGACGACTACAGCAGATACTGCCAAGTATATTTTTTAAAGGCAAAAACTGAAGCTCTTAACTACTCCAAAGAATTCAAGACCGAAGTGAAAACATTCACTGGAAAGAAGATAAAAGCACTTCAATCTGATAACGAAGAGTACTGCAACAAGGAATTCAATGAATATCTACAAGCATGTGGCATACAGAGAAGACTATCAACAACTTATACTCCACAAAAAAATGGAATAAGTAAAAGGAAAAGCAGGGCTTTAGTTGAAAAGATCAGATGCCTTTTCATCGATGCTCATCTACCTGTCATGTCTTTGGGCAGAAGTTGTAAATACGGCCAACTATCTTTGCAACAGATCACCTTCGAGAGCTATAAATCATGAAACACCTTTCAAGAGATGGCTTGGAAGTATACCTTCTGTGATACGTCTGCTTGTTTTTGGATTAGTTACCTATATTTTGGGCAAAAACCCAAGAACAGGAAAACGAACCAAAAGCAATACCTGGAATTTCTGTTGGCTATTCAGAAATCTCAAAAGCATACAGAATCTGGATGCCTGATCAAAATAAAGTAGTTGTGAAAAGAGATGTAAAGTGCTCAACAAAATATATCTTCAAGAATTTTCAGATCTACAAAATGATGCTGTTGAAAAGGATCTTAACTATATAATAGAACTGAAACATCAAACTGTTGAAAAGGAAACACCAAAAGAATCTAATGTCAACCAAGAGACACCAGTACAAGATGACTCCATGACTCCCAGTTAGAAATAAATGAATTCCCTCCAACACTGAGACCACAACGGAGAAGAAAGGTGCCAACCAGATTTAATGACTTTGTGTTGTCCATTAAACCAGAAATACATACACTTATGGATAGTGCTACAAGTTACAGTGCAATGATTTGTGCTTTTGAAGAAGAATCTTCATCTGATGAATCACCTGGTGTCAGGGACAAAGCATAAAGGAAGAAATAAAAGCTCATCTGGAAAATGATACATGGATTCTCATTAAAAGAGTTATATAAATAAATATATATAAGCAATCTTTCAAAATGTGCTACTGTGGTAAGTGATTAATTCTAAACTGATGTTTCAGCATTCTTTCCATAATCAACAGTCCTGTGCCATGGCAAAATGGTCTAGAGTGTTGTGCTTTGGTTCCCTAACACAGAAGTGCCAGGTTCCATCCCACAATTAGGGGTTGCAGTTTTTAAGTCCTGTGCCCACTCAGCATTATTAGGGAATTGAGGAGCTACAATAAGTAGCAAATCCTGGTCAAAAAAGCCAACTTTTCAGCTGGGGGTACAAGTTGCTAACCACATTTTTTTCTGTATCAGTTGGATGATGGCCCACCTCTGCCCTGCATATGTGCGCTAGACGATGGCAGTAACATTGGCTGGCTCTGGCCTGCTGTTAAGCCATGGATTACTTCCATAAACACACACTTACTTTACCACAGCTTCTTCTGCTGTGAAATCACTCGTTATTATGAAACCTTTCTTTTAGCATTGTGTGTAGTCAAAGAATTTTCTTTTTACATATTTCTTTTAAAAACTGTGTAACATGTGCTTCCATCTATAAGCAGTCAATATATATATATATATATATATATATATATATATATATATATATATATATATATATATATATATATGCAAACTCAGTGAATCCAGATGAACAGCAGATGGAAATTCTAAAACTACTGGTATTTCCCAGCCTTTGGTTCCTCAGATGAAGAAAATCAATCTGCTTATATACTAAAAATGGAATGGTTCTTAATTGTCACTTTTGGAAATGAAATTCTTACTTGAGTATTTTTAAGAAATGTATCCTTTGAAGGTGAATTTCCATGTCCATTTTTATGTAAATACGGTAGGAGATGTAATAGACTGTTCAAGAGAGTTTCATCCCTGGCAATTTTATCATCTTTATCACCTTGGACTATTCTTTTTTGCCTGCAACAAATGAACGATCTTTTGTAAGAAAGAAAATAATTGCAACTAGTAATTCAAAAGCTTAGTGCTATCTTCTATCTTTCACAAATCTCACATAGTATTGTGGATACAATCACACATTATAAACAGTTACTGTTAACAAAGTTAACTGAATTCATAATAACTGAGTAAGTAAAGTTCCTAATTTCACTCATGTATTACATAAGAAAAATTTACAACTTTAATTTCACTCATGTATTACATAAGAAAAATTTACAACTTTAATATATCGAAATTTAACTGTATTGGAACACCACAGTGAAGCGAAATAATTATTAAATTATAGATGAGTTGTATTTATTACACATCAGCTTCACTTTACCTACCTAATTTGAGGACATGTTTCACGAACCTCGTTCGCATCTTCGGCTCTTATGCGACTAAAGCTTGATCCAGTGGTGTGGGTAGTTCTGGAGTTGCTGCTCCATCTGTTGATTTTGTGATGAATTTAAATGTGGGGTTATCTTCTGGCGGCATTTCAAAATTCTTTACTTGGTTTTTATATTTTTCTATGTATATTCTCTCCCATATGACAAGTTCACTATGTTTTTGTGTTTTAGTAATTTGGTGTTATCTTCAATTTCATGATTCTCAGACCAGAAATGAGCTGTTACTGAAGACTTATCAATATTTTTGTATTTTAGATGCCTAAAATGTTCTTTCTTTCTAGTGCCTATGTTTCTTTTTGTCCTCCCTATGTAAATTTGTTCACAGTCTTTACACTTAATCATGTAAATGCCTGACTTTTCTTCTGGTTTTATCTTATCAGTATTATTACTGTTAAGTAGGTTTTTAATGTTGTAATTGTTTTTTGGTGCCAATGTTATATTGTATTTCTTGAATATTTTGTGGAACTTTTTTGTGGCCCAGGGGTGGTAAGTAAATTTAGCAAATCTAATTCCCTGTTTTATTGGTGAAAGAGCTGTGATCTGTTTTAATCTTTTTTGAAGTTTGAATGATTTTAGTTTTTTATCTACAAGGCTTTTTCCATATCCATTTTTAATTGTAGTTTTTAAGATTTGATGGTATTCTTTTTGATATTCTTGCTGGCTGAGGGGTCGATTTACTAATCTGTGCGTTAGACTGTTGATGGTGGCATGTTTGAGTGAAATTGGGTTGAAACTATTTGCTTTGATGTAATTTATCTGAGTGTGTTGCTTTTCTATGAATACGAAATTCCAGTTTTTCATTGTTTTTTGTGATTTTAAGGTCCAAAAACGGTAGAGTACAGTCCTCTTCAGTTTCTACTGTGAATTGTATGTTGGGTTCTTGAAGGTTGAGTAGTTTCAAAGCATCATCTATTTGTTTGTAACGCACTATTGCAAAGATGTCGTCTACGTATCTGTACCATGTTTTAAACATATGAGGGAAGGCTTTAGTTATATGTGTTTCGAAAAAGCTCATGTATAAATTGGCCAAAAATGGTGATAGCGGGCTTCCCATAGCCAGTCCTGAAATTTGTTTGTAATACTTTCCATCGAAAACAAAATAATTTTGATGTATACATATTTCAGTCATTGCCAAATATTCTTTTATTGTATTGGCATCTAGGTTAATAGAAGTTAGCCATTTCTTAAGTTGAATCAAAAGTTTGTCTATTGGGTTGCTAGGGAAGAGGGAGTGGACATTAAAGGATACTAAAGTTTCTTGAGGGTTTAGTTTAAGATTTTGAATTTTTTCTACCAGGTCTAACGAGTTTCTTATGTTTAGAGTATTGAATTGTGGAAAGGACTGAAATTTTCTGGATAGCCATTTTGCCAGAAGGTAAGTAGGAGTGTTAACATTATTTACAATGGGTCTCATGGGTATGTTGGGTTTGTGTATTTTAGGTAATCCATATAATCTT
Source organism: Mantis religiosa (assembly GCA_030765055.1). Lineage (NCBI taxonomy): Eukaryota > Metazoa > Arthropoda > Insecta > Mantodea > Mantidae > Mantis > Mantis religiosa. The sequence goes on along the minus strand of CM060949.1, from coordinate 72,594,342 downwards.
GCAAGCTTAGGGTTGTCCGGTTTGATAGTTTTCTGTTCTGCAGTTGTTAAAATTTTACTATTATTGATGGTTTTGTGTACATCTTTTATGCATTGGTTGAGTGGATTTGAATATATTTATCTGAATTCCTTTTGTTGTATATCTAAAATTTTTTCCTTGTATGTATCTGTGTCTAAAATTACTATTTTGTTCCCTTTATCAGCCCTTGAGAAGATTACATCCTTTTTTCTTACAGATTTAATTATCTTAATTTGTTTCAATTGTTTTCCTGATTTTTTATTTGCTAAGTTTTCCAATAGAGAAGTAGATTTTTCCTAATTATACTTTTATCCATAGTCTCCAAGCCTTCTACTGCTAATTCAATGTCTGCAATGAACTCATCAGGGTTGTTGGCGTATGATACACATGTTTTCAGGCCTTGGTTTAGCATATCTATTTCTTCAGTGTTAAAAGTTTGTTTAGAGAGGTTAGTTACATTGTCCTGGGGTGTGTTTTTTGTTGAAATTTTGTTATGTTTTGGTTGCAAATGATAATGATTATGCTTTAGTTTCTTCTTTTGACGATAAACTTTATCTTTGACTTTATAATTTATATGCTCAAATGATTTCATCTCTAAATGGAAACACAGCATGGGACCATGGAACCCCACATTTAAATTCATCACAAAGTCAACAGATGGCAGCAGCAACTCCAGAACTACCCACACCACTGGATCAAGCTTTAGTCGCATAAGAGCCGACGATGCGAACAATGGTTCATGAAACATGTCCTCAAATTAGGTACGTAAGTGAAGCTGATGTGTAATAAATACAACTCATCTATAATTTAATAATTACAACTTTAAGATTTGTTGAAGACAACTGACCATCAATCAAAAGCCTATTGATCCACTTCTTGTACAGATTACTTCCTAGATTTCAGAAATTTCTTGACAAGATCTGGTTACTAGGTATATCACAGTTTAAATTGAGTCTTGAATTTTCATAATAAGCAATTTCTCCTAAATGGTTAATTACTTAGATTTATGGCTTACTTTTAATAGACGTGTTTTGTCCGTGAAACATTGACTATCTTGCTGAAAATTACAAACTACTGCTGACTTTTCAACATTATTACCGACCGATTTTTTGTTTTTTAATTTATTTATAGTTGCTAGTAATTCTTCTTTGTTTATTTCTGGTATATAAATTGAACTACTAATAACTTTGCAACCTTTAAATGGGGTTTTACTTTTATTTTCTTTGCCAATCAATTCTTTTACATGTTTTATATAAGTTTCTGTTAAATAAATTACCTATCTCTTCAGCATCTTTCATTAATTTTTGTGAGTATTTTATTTATAAGCTGTCCCCTTGGCTTATGTTTTTCCACATTCTTTATTTTGTTTTATTAATTTTCTGTAGTTTTTTTAAATGCACGCGCATGCGCGCACACACACAAACAGATATATTATGCTCTCATCTATTATTTTATCTGTCTCCCTATATTTATCACAATCAATAACCTTTTTAGCTTGATTTTTGCATATTTGATTTCCTTGTTTACCCATTTATTCATTATAACATGTTTTATTTCACATCCATTTAAATAAAAACTTTTTCCCAGTTTTCCAAAGCTATTAAATTATAAAGGAATGTAATATTTGCTTCACAGTATTATGTGATTTCAAATGAGAAATCCACATACAAAAACTCAGGTATGTACTGGATAAATTGCAATGCTGTGACAGCTTTTACATTAATCACATACAAGAAACCTTACATTGGCAAACCAAAAAGGAATTCAAACATCAGGCTTAAAGAGCATTTTAGGAACATCAAGAACAAAGGCACAAACAAATCAGCAGCAGCATACCATTTTTCGAATTAAAATGAAAGTATAGAGCAAGAAATCCATTTATTAAAAAGTGTTCAGGATCCAACTGGATTAACTACGTAGGAAAAAAATATTCATAAAGAAATATGAAGAAAACTCTTCAATTTCGACACCACCTTAGAAGAGAACCCGAACTTCAAGTTCATCAAAGACACAACAAAGATGCCCCTATCACCTCCAAGGAGTTCACCAAATCGAAATTCAACAGTCAACATTAGCTGAAGATGCTAGGAATATCCTAACGAAACACGTTGTAAATAAACACTAGCAATGTATGGAGCAAGGAGTAGGAATTGTAGAAAGTAGATTATTTATTACTGTAGCTCCTCAAAAAGATATTTTCCCTACTAGTTTGACTCCAAATTATATTAATTTTGTGCTTCATTGTATCTCATTAAGATTTTGTATATTGTTTTTCCATTCAGTTGAACGATCATCAATAAGTGCATATGTAGGTGAACTGAAATGGGTGATAAAAATGGATTCAAGATATATTTGCTGCTCAATAGTATGCATATATTATAAAAATAACTAGGAATAGCTGATAAACCTAACATGTGTCAATAATCAGTTTGAAACAATAGATATGAATGCATGTTTCAGAGACTTCCATTCCACAGATACATGTTAGGAGTCAGGATATCTGAGAAACCAAGTTTTAAGAGTACTGGATTCTAAATCTATTATCTGTTGCTCCTTATATTTAGTCAGGTTCACTTTCATTAATAACTCAAAGAAAATTCTATTCAATGCACTTCCAATTCTACAACCACCATTATAATGTATTTTAAGTCAAGATAAGTTTCATTTCTAAGTATTAATATTTAGGTGGTACTGGTGAATACTTTAGTGATTAAAATAGCCATTACAAATAACAACACTACAAACTAACATCATTCATGCTTTTTATTCAGGGATTCAAATAGGTTTTTATCTACAACATATGCATTTAATTTCAGGAGTACCACAGAATGGAAAATGAGAATGATAATCCAAGATACCAGATAAACTTTTTCAACCAAATTCTAAACATGGTATGTAGCATACAAATTCACTTCATATGCAGAGACTTACTACAACAATATAATATGTACTTCTTATAGTAAAATAAATTTAAAAAGTTTGAAATGTAGTCATACTTACTGATTTTTTAAGTTCACTGCAATCCAGGGAACAAATCGATGTCTGTATGCCTTCCAGTATTTCCAAAATTGTTCAAGCATTTATGGACATAATTGTAACAACTATTTTATCATTTCTATGGCCGCTTTAATATAAGCAGGAATATAAAATCTGGAAATAAAATATAAATTAAAGAATCCAATTATATTAATTCTGCTACAAAACCACATTACTTTAGTCTATTTTTTGAAGTTTCGTTTAGGTGGTTTAAGGAAAAACCTGCACATAAATTTAGAAGATGTACAAATAATTAAATATGTTCCTTACTCTCACAATACCTTTAATTACAGATATAAATACCACCAGATGATTGTAGCTGATAGATCCACCACTGTGTTATTCCCCAGACATGGATTGGAGAACATTATGAGATATGGTAAAAGTTCAGAAAATAAAGTATTCAGGATGGACCAATAATAGCACTTACTGGATGGCGATAACTTGCAGCTTATTAGACATTCTTTCTAAGATAGAAAAATAAAAAACAAATATCTCACAAACTAGAATCCTATACGGCTACAAATCCATTATCAAACATTGTTTACACTGAACTGATTACTCAGCCAGCAGTTCTAAAAGAAAATAATTTTATTGGTCTCATGTGATACATTGGTAAACAATTAAAGACCTCAGAGGAAAAAATATGAGACCCATAAAAATTAATTCTGAGAAAAATAAAGATTTTAAACTTGAAGTCTCATAGCCATTAAAAACCAGTCAAACTTTTTCAGATTTAGATTTATTCACCAACAAAATTCATAACCCAGCTAGAACGGAGCTAAATACTCTCTATTTATTTATATTATGTTCATCCTGTCACCATATCATCTATTACTAGAGATTTTAAATAACACTGGGCCAGGAAGGAACAGAGATAATTAATCATAGAATTAGGAGTACCTTGGGAGGTGGAGAAATGCAGTATGGTCTTCCCTTCCCCCACTGCTTTCAACAAAACTTTTTATTTCAAATTCTTTTATCATATATAAATTAAAAGAATAGTTTTCAGCTAAAATATTGTTGTGTTATAAAGCTTTTTTTACAATCATCCTATAATTACAAAGCTATCAAAGCTATCAAAGCTACAAAGATGTTGAGGATTCACTGTTAATGTGTATTTATATTTCCCTCTCAGTATGCTGAGAGCACAGTTTATCACTATTGTATTTACTTCCTTTCTTAGTTCACACAAGTGCTGGTAACTCCATGGCTAGTGTAAACAAGGGCTAATTACACTCTTAACAGATACATGACTCATTCATCTGTGAAGGAGGCTTGCCCACAAATACCCTGTATCACAAATACACTGACCGACTGACTGACTGAACTACTAACCAACAGTCAGTGTTCTTGCGGAGTGCCCATCCTCAATGCAGTTTAACACAGAAATATTTTTATTCCAGAAATTTTAGGCAGAGTTATTGAATTTAAATGGGAAGAGGTTTGTAGGTAGCATATTGCTTCTCTGGGTCTGTGTTCAGGATCATCGGAGTGATTAAATACAAACTTGATTTTGATTGGTTGGGGATGTACTTTTGAGGCCATTCAGCCCCTGACTGGATTATATGCAAAGCTCAACTTTTATTGCTGAATGGAGTAACTCCAGTATTATCAAGTGCTGCAAGCCATCAGGGGACCTGATGTTTCCTATAGTGAGTCTTATTGGATCATAATCCAGGGTACTTTGATGTTCTGGTAGCCTGGCATAGAATTTTGCAGCCCAAAACCTAATTTCATTGTCCACGTATGGAAGAGATGAGGCTTTGAGAAGTAGTCTCATGGGGAAGAAGCAGCCAGAGAATAGATAGTGTCCATTGTAGCCACATAGCCAACTGCCTGCAGCCTTGCCCTATATCACAGGCATACAGCATGAGGAGAATTATGAATGCCTGGAAGAGGTGTAACTTAAAATAAACAGGCATCAAATCGGATAGCAGCAAAGAATGTAGTGAGGCAAATGCTCCCTGCAACTGAGACAAAAGGTCCCTGATGTGCTAACTGAAAGTTCACTCCAACTTCACTTCTAGATACTTGATGAAATAAAATAAATCACCTCATTAAAAGATATATTTATAATACAATTGGACAAAATAGGGCAAGCCTGTTCACAAGTGAGCGAGTCATGTAATCAAGTCTTTGCCTACTTTTACATACGTAATAACATACATAATGACTATTTACAGAATTCTGAGTGGACAAACCATAGTACTAACTATTCAACATCATTTATGAAGACCGACAGAAAAGGAATACAAAAACAAAAATAGCTTTTAATTTGCATAAAATTTAGACTAGCTATTAAATAAATCTAAAGTTGTAGTTTTCTTTGGAGATGCTGAATGAAGTACTGCAAACATAAATGAGTCTGATAATTGAACAAAGCAATAATCCATTTAACTTCTTATTGTATTCTTGTTGCTTCCTTAGCACTATTATCTATTATTATGCTAAAAAAAATGTTTTATTTCTCATAAAAGTGAATGAGAACCATTTTAAATGAATTTTATTTTGTCCTTTCCTCCCAACTCAAGGTGAAACTCCAATTGTACTTGGAAAAACGTTGCTACATATATAATTCAGAACCAAATTTAAGATTTATAAGAATTTTAAATAAGTGCATTTTATTTGAATTATAAAATATTTAACCCTGCAGTAGGTGCACCCTTTTCACTTAAGTCTTTAGGCACGTGGATGACATGTGTCATCCAGGTACTGTAATTCATTTTGAGAGATTGTAATAGTAATTAATAAATTGTATTTCTAGAAATCTTTTTCACATCTAGAAAGAACTACTGACAGTAGTTTTTTACATTATATCCCACAATTTTAATGATATTTAATTCACCAATTCTGGTTTGCTTTTGTCGTATTTATATTCATCCATTGCTCTGTCATAGTGCACAATTGATAAAATTATAACGCTTTTGTTCTTTTATGGCAATATGAAACCAAAACCAAATGGAGAAGAGTTTCACTCTCTTTTATTCATTTAGCAAGAACTTTGGTGGGATTTTTCTCTTTTTCTTCCTTGTGGTTTTGAGGTAACTCAAATTTATTTTCGCTGAGCAAATCATTGGCAAGCGGTACAATCGAAAACCAATTATCACCAGTGTTGTTTATATTTGTCCGACTGATAGGTTCAATTCATCCAAAACAATTTCTTGAGCACTATTGCTATGCCAATAGGGACCTTAAGGTTGTATACCCACATATGGTTCAAGATTTTTGGTGTAAGCTGTTTTTGCATCCACAAGGACAAACATTTTCATGACATACTTTGCTTGCTTATTTGAAATATGCTGTTGAAAGGAACAGTTTCATCTAAATGTCAGTAACTGCTTGTCAATGGTAATGTATTCACTGGGAACAAACTATTTCTGAAAACTGTTTACTCTAAGTTCAAATAATTCTTTCACTGAAGCAAGCTTATCCATGCCTCTGCAAATATTTCTATCTCATATCATTAAATTGAATGCTTCTCAATAGAAACCTGAAGTTGTTTCTCACTCTTAGTCAAATAGGATTAAAGGGCATCACACCACTTTCCAGGCAACACTAACTCAGCAGTCACTTATTAAGGAATTATTATTTATGCTGCCAAACAAAATGCTAATACTTCAAAACTGAAGCATTATAATAAACAAATAGGTACAATAGAACATGATTGACAATGGCCATCCACACCACAGAATTAGTTCATCACAAACATGACGTTCAAGACCTCTAACTAGACTAAATTGTATTAAACATTCGTATGAGAGGTAAATAGAGGCTATGAGCCTAGAGCCCAATATCATGCATACTTCTAAAAGATTTCAAAAACGTTTAGGATAAAAGCACTGGATGACATCTGTCATGCACAAGCCTAACCTAGGGTTTATCATTTAACAGATTTCAGGAACTCCAAATTTATTATGCATATTGTGTATTAATTTCCATTGGGGTATGGCTTCATGCATGTATTCTCTTTTGCAAAACTGACAAAGAATATATTAGGCATTAATATTGTATTGATGCAACCATGAATTACTGTAATCTTACAACAGAATAAAATTATTCAATCCATTTAAGTTATTCTAGCCATGAAATGGCACAAATCATTCATTTTACCCAATGTTGTCACATTGAAAAAAGTGTCATAAGAGGCAAATACTCAGGAAAGTACTAAGGTAACTACCTTAAAATATCAATGAATGGATGTCTGAAAATGGCCATGAAATGCACAAAAAATAGCAATTATTACTTTAGGAAACGTAAAAATAGATGTCCCTGTTTAATTATTTGATGACAAGTATTAAATTGTTCCATTGTCTTTATTGGGGCTATGCGTAGAATAGCAGCCAGAGTCTGAATAAGCGGCTGTTACCAAACGTGCATCTCTAAAATCCGCAGTCACTACTCCACATAAAAATATCACCATTCCGTTACAGGATTCCGTAATAGAACTAATGTGAGAACATGTTTCAATGAACAATCTAGTACTGATTCAAAGAGTGAAAGCCAAAGAACGCACCATCATGATTAACATATCGAGGAACTACGAATATTTAGTCTATTAAGACTACTATATTTTGTGAACTAAACTGTTGTCATCAATCTTACTCCTATTATTTAATACTAAATCATGATCCACATCATGATCCTTCACACATAACACGTCGCCATTTTGGTTTTCAGCACTGCATGTTCTTTTAATTGGCAACACTCCAGCAGCATAGATCAGGGCTGGCTGTTATTCTTCAGCACTCGTTGGAAAACAAGCAGTTTTTAAAAATAAAACAATTTATTTCGTTTCAATAGTTCCTTCGATAATCCTGTAATTACGCGGATGCCGTCTGCTATGATTCGTATGACGTAATCGTAGCAGACGACAGCCAACTCTCACCAACTGCGGAGTCCAGAAATTCACCGAGACACTGAAAGGTTGCCAACTCATGTTCTTTTTCTTATTCTTGTTCCATTTATCCTTATATAGAATAAAGAAAATGTATGGAACTTTGACTATAACTTTTAAATAGATCAGAAGAGGGCTAAGCGCAGACTTTATTATTAGATATGCTAAAGAGAAAGCATTTGCCTATACATTCTCGAGTTTAAATTTTTGAAAACACTGTTCCAAAATCAATTTCCCTGCTGACTCTATGATGCGTTTTCTGAAATACACAAAACCCTGAAAATTGTATTAACAACTCATTTTTTAAAAGCGTGGGAGGACAGAATGGTCAGGTTGCGCGTCGAAGATGGCGACGTGTGGAGGATAGCTAAAGCCCTCAGAAACCAAAGGTCAATACACCTCCACCATCCATGGCACCCAATGATGGCCTATGAACACCAGACCAAAGCAAATGATTTCGCTGACAACCTTAGACGACCCCCCAGGACGACATCTCTTCCGAACGTGTCCGCCGGGAGGTGTGTCGTTTCTTACGTCGCTCTCCTGACGATGCGGAAGGACTCACAACCATCCGACCTAGTGCATTCCAAGGCGTACTCCAGCGTCTCAAACCTAAAAAGGTGGCGGAGTCTGATGGGCTGACACCTCTCATGCTCCGCCATCTTCCCTTTAATGCGGTACTCTTCCTAACTAGGGTTTTCAATATGTGTCTTACCCTTGGGTACTTTCCACAAGAGTGGAGGGAGGCTCGCGTGATATGCATACTGAAACCTGGGAAGAATCCGGTACACCATTTCAGCTACCGATCCATTAGCCTCCTTTCCACCATCTTGAAAATTCTCGAGAGGTTGATTCTCACCCGCTTGTCCCCAATTCTGGGAGACATTCAAGCCATTCCCGACCACCAGTTTGGATTTCGTCATGGGCACTCGACATTCCAGCAAATACTGCGTGTGGTGGAGACCGCTGTTCTGGGCTTCCAGGAAGGCACCTTCATGGCTGCAGTTTCGTTGGACGTCGAGATGGCCTTCTCTACGACATGGCATGCCGGGCTCCCATACAAACTGATCCACCTGGGGCTCCAAACACAGATGATCAACATCCTACACAGCTTCTTACGACACCGCACCTTCAAAGTCACAGTCGCGGGGAAAACATCAACACTAAGACCAGTGAGAGGCGGAGTCCCCGAAGGCTATCTCTCACCCTAATCAACGTATTTATGGCAGATTTTCCCACAGAGCCACGAGTCGAAATGGCACAATACGCTGGCGACGTGCTTCTGTTTTGCAAAGACAAACACATCCTCAGAGCCTTCAACCGCTTAAAAAGGCACCTCCGTCTAACACAGCAGTGGTGTCAACGTTGGCGGATGTCCGTTAATCCGGACAAAAGCCACACCATACTTTACACAAAGCGCCACACCCCCACAGACTACCCCAACTTCAGCTTCCGAGGTCGAAGGATAGAGTGGACTAACTCAGTCGAGTACCTTGGAGTAACATTGGATAGAGGCCTAACTTTTCGCTAGCACATTGGGGATCTAGCGGCGAATTTGCAGGGAGCAATTGCTTCCCTGTATACAATGCTGGGGTCTACCTCGATGCCGGTTGGCCTGAAGTTATACGTCTTCCAAGCGCTGGTAATTCCGGTGATGCTATATGCCTGCGAGAGCTGGGGCATGGCCAAAGTTAGCTGGCTGGCATGGCGTTAACGTGCACAGAATAGAGGACTACGATCTATATATTGTATGGGTCCTCACTTTCCTACCACTTTGCTTCACGAAGCCTTGGGTTTTCCATACGTGGAGGATGAAATTAGGCGTCAGGCATCAAAATTATACGCTACTTTACCCAGACATAGAAGCGCCCTTGTTAGATCATTGGGAGATTGTGACCCCACTAGACGCCGTTCCAGGCTGTACCTGGCACCCCGCATGACTTGCGGGCATCCGAGATAACCCAGGAGCTAAAGCTGAGCTCCACATAATCTTCTAAGCTGTTTGGCATCAAAATTTTCCAACTAAATAACAAACTTTAAAATCAAAACACCGGGGTGCAAGGTATTGCATATATTCCCACAACCTGCAGTTACACAAAATTGTAACCTCAAAAATAAACTTCAACCTCAAAACCCACAACACATACTACAAAATCCCAAATGAAAAACCTTATCTGCGGTAAAACCCTTAATGGATGGGCACGCAGCGGACACCTTCTGGCTTTATACAGCCAGCCAGCACCTCGGACGGACGAATGGACAAAGTCCTGAAAATTATATTAACAACTCCAGTTTAAATAGCCAAGGCATTGAGAAGTTTCAGTACATTGAAAAGAATTAAGTATTTCTTTAGGAACTTCATGTGCAATTCCTTGTTTGTTTGTCCCATTCACAAAGTGGAATTGGGAAATGCCTAACTTCAAGAACAGAGTGATTGGAATGTTTGCCACCTAGAATAATAGACGTGCTCAGCTCTTATATGAGCTACTTGATGAGTTCTGTCTTGTCTTATATTATTAGTTACCTTTTTGGTGTTTAAACGTGTATAATGTTTGGCTACATTTCTACTATTGTAGTGATTTTGGCACTGTAATTATATATGACCCGTTTTAAAATGTAAAAACCCACTTCTACACTCATTACAGGCAGTTCACTGGCCCCATCAAGAAAGATGGTCACAAGCCGCCACTGTGCTGTAAAGTTCCGATGCTGCACGTTCAGTGAATAAGCATCTCGTTTGACCCATTTATGATACCTCCATCTCTAAATGAGAAAACAATCTAGGAAAGTCCGAGTTGGTTCGGAAGGATGACTACATCACTAACAAAGTATACTACACCACATAAATTCCACTAATCTAATCTATTCTTATCTAGAAACGGGATCAGGTTTGTCAAATTACGCCATTGTTAAATTAGTTTTATAATCATCATGTGTGTGAGACAACTGGGGGATCTCTGTAAAAGCTGATTAGACATTGTCTTCGCTTTCCTACCGTATCAGTTAAAGTTATTTATTTTATATTTTTAATTTCTAAAGCACCAGTTTAGGCCCTATTTGAAGGGGGGAAACATAATTTCGCCATGGCGCTAATCAAATAAATCTGATGGTAACGTACCTGCCTCAAGTTCAATAGATTCCGACTTCGAATTTTGGTCAGGATTAGTTATCTGTATTAAGTATTTTCCCTGGTTTTCCCCTTATTCTGAAATGTGAATGTAGGTAACTCTCAGTTGTATGGATTCTGGGCTAATTTGAGCAGAAGCGGCTGGTCCTGCAGCACGCTATTTTCTGTTTTATAAGTCATAATATGTATTTTTAAATACCTTGTAGATAATACTGCATTGTTGTAGATATCAGAAATTGAGTACGACCAATAATGATCACCTGATGCATAGAAGACACTGTCGCGAGCCCATTGTTTCAATAGGTGTGACTGACACTCACAAAGGGGAAGATAGTGTAGCTTAGAGATAAGGGATAGTTAATGCCCTGCGGAGATAAAAGGTTTGCCGAAACAGGTAAATAGAGATAACTGGAAACTTCTAGTGACATCTTGATTGATAAAGAATATTCTACAACCGTCTCCACATAAGTGGTACCTCGCTAACTTGTCAGGCTGTGTGACTTGTGTTCTGCGAACGTCTTAAATTATGAGAAGAATTTTAGCATGCATTCTTAGTGAGATTGATGTAGTGTTCAGTTCTGCTCTTCTTGCTATTTGAGGCTTTATGAGTTTCCAAGATATTGTCTCAAGAAACAAACGTCGTTTGCGTCTCTTTGTGAGCTCCCAGGATATTGTCGCGGCGACGCACATAAAAGGTTCGCGCGGAGCGATAGCGCGGCTTGTTTACACAAAGGAACTGATAAAGATAGCTCGCAGATAAAGGTCTGCCGAAACAAACTGAGGTAAATGGAAGTTTCTGGTGACATTTTGATTGACAGAGATCATTCGGTTTCTTTATTGTTCTGTAACAGTCTAGAATTATCAGATGAGGTATTTAAGGAAGGGATGACTCGCCAAGAGTCAGTCGTGAACAGATGTTGTAAAGAGAGCTGATGTAAACAGGTGTAATCAGAACGCTGCTGTGGTCATCGACCTTGGTAGATCGTGATTGTGTATGTGATGTAATACTGCTACTGTAAGTGTATTTCTACGCAAATAAAGAACGATATGAATTTCTGAAAATTGGACTTTTAGTTCTACGAACCCGCAAAGTCACAATACTGTCTCAAGAAACAAACGTCATTTGATTTTCTTATACTTCGGATTGACTGAAAAAAATATACATGGAATTGATCGCACTGATGTGGGTTCACCATCTGTTGCTTCATCATTTTATTCATTTTGTCACATACTTCCTCTGTGTCTGAGTAATGCACATCTGGGGAAACATAATCCTCTTCTCCTTCATCATTGTCGTCGAGTTCAAAGTCACTTTCACTACTTTCATTTAGAGTTCATCAAGCAACTGTGCAATTAAAAAGTCGTCCTCAAGAACTCCCCCACGACAAACCTTTCTCTTAGTAGCCATTTCAACGACGCTTACATTAGTGGTCGCACGGGCTACATATGTAGCCCAGCTGTGCGCAACTGAGTTTAATCTCAAATAACAAATATACTGTCGTGCTAAAATATATTATAGCCAACTGACCATTTCGAACCCATCACGTCAAGAAGCTACCAAAAACCCCACCACTATAAAAGCAGAAGAAGATGCGCACTTGCAATAGCAAAATGTCGGCCTGTAGCCAATGCGACTACTCGAGGGTTAAGTGCAGCAAATCTATTGTCTAAAGCATTTGCTTGAGGCACAAATTAATACCAACATTAATATTTGGCGTAATACTCACAAACAAATTCAAAATTTCCGCCCGTTTCAGATTACCTCTCGCCCTGAGGAGTAGTGATATTTATTGTTTCAATGTTGGTGCCAAACTTATTAAACAAATGAAAGAAGTCAAATGGAACGAAAATATAATTAAATGAAATGTATTGTACCTGTTTGTGTTTTATCGATTACAAATTGTGAACCAATGACTTATGATAAAGATATTTTAGTTCGGTTAAAGTGTACCATGTGGCGCAGTAAGTGATGAAGTGAAAACTAAAGTGATTTAAGCAACACGTGTGGCAATATTTCTTTTAGCAGATTTGGATATGAAATGCAAATCGCATAGTTAGAAGAAGCATATATTACTTTTTTATGGTGTTGAAATAATAGGCTTTTTAATCTTTGAAAGAGGGGAGTGCCAAATACTTCGATATGGGCTATTTGTATAAGCCTTTGAGGTTATATGTATGACAAAGTTGTTTCTCAAGGGCTTATTTATATTGAATTAAATAGTTATGAGAGAGACATTGATATCTAATGTCAAGATAAAAGTAATCTGATATTCAGAAAGTTCTCAATGACAACTGACCATGTTCAACAAAAATCAAGACAAAAAGAAAGTTAGACATTCTGAATTTCAAAATAGTTTTTTGCATGATAATCAAAATGATGAAAAGCAGAACAAAAGACCTAGGTTAGATGTACAGTTTAATGCAAGGCGACACGGAGAACCAAGTTTTGACAACAGAGGTAGAGAATCTTTGATACAACCTGTAAACACAAATGTAGGTAACCCACAAAAATCATATCCGGAATCCAGATCAAATAGATTGTTAACAACGAAATCACTCTCTGCAAATGCAATAGACTTAAATAAAGGCGTAGGACATGCATCTTCTTTTGGCAGTAAAGTTGGAAGCACACAGTGTTCTAATAAAAACACTATTAGCAAAACTGAATCAGAATACTTTTTAGGTTTTTATAATGAAAGAAGTGACACACCAAGAAGCAGAACTGTTAATGATGGGAAAACAAATTATTTACAAGGTACAACAACAACAATTTCTCCAAGAGAAGGTACAGGTAAAAGCACAGAAAGTCCCATGCAAAATGATGATATATGGGGTGAAGAATTGGATGAAGTAACAGTGGAAGAATGCATGTTATTAGCCACTCAAGCATCACAGGTTAGCATTAGAAACTTAAGTAGTTTGATAGCAACTAGTTTGTACACTGTTTATACATCATTTATATAGCTACTCTTAAGTATTAGAAATAAGAATTGTATAAACTGAATAAATATTACACATACATGTATTGTTGAATCTTCTGAAGCCAAGTTGGATCTTCTTGCTGCAAAATTACAGCATTCCCATATTGGTAACTCTGGTAAAGCCTAGAATATCTAATGCCAATGAATACATGAAGCACAAAAATCACATGAAAACTCTTGAAAATGTTTTGATTATTTTAACTAATAAGAGGAATATGCCCACTGATGTAACATGATGGTAGCATGTCTGCCTAACATTAAAGAGGTCTCAAGTTCAAATCTCGGTTGGGATGAGTTACCAGGATGTTTCTTCTGGGATTTTCTCTTATCCTGAAAGGTGAGTGTCAGTTAACTCTAAGCTCTATGGACCCTGGGATCATTAGAGTATAAGTATCCACTTTATTCTTTATCCAATAATACTTACATTGGAGGACATTAATTTTAAAAAAATATGAGCGTAAAGTAGCCAACATGACTTTTGAGAGTTGTAAGAAGTGGAAAATGCTGATACAGTGTACATTTAAATTGTTCACATTTAATAACGAAGTCAGAGAACTGGGAAGGTAAAAAAAAAAAAAAAAAAAAAAAAAATGCAAAGGAAAATATGTTAAAAAATGTTGAATTGGCAAATTTTCAGAAATATGTGGGAGAAATTTTCTCATTGAATCTCATGTTGGGGATTTTGCAAAAGAAGACCAGATGTAATTCTTTGGAAGCATGGAAATTATATACATTTTGTTTGCCCTTTAGCTTACATTCTAACACAGTGCAAACAATAATTGTCTTTTGTATTGTTTCTTAATTTGTAATGTTGATATGTAATGTTTTGCTAAATGCAGCACAAATAAAGTAAGTAGAGCATGGGACAGCTATGGGGATAGTGAGGCCAGTTGAAAAATTCAATGAAACTTAATTGCATAGTTTCACTTAATTATTTCTTTAAAGTGGAAAAATTATCACCTTCTGATTTCAGTACTTAATAATATTTGAAACAATTTTATAACACTACATAATTTTAAAATCTTAAAATTTATATTACATATTTCTTAATATGTAATAATAGAGAATCCTGGAAACAGGTAAATCAAGGAATGGGAAAAAGTTTTACTCTTAAACCTCATGCTGATTTAGTTTGTGGGTTGAAGAGAACAGTTTGTGGCTCTGCTATTTAAAACAAAAAGCTACCAACATCTGAATGAAAAATTAAACAAGAGAAATCAATCAATAGTCAAATTCCTAATGATGTGGCTTTAAGATTTTATATATTTCAGGTTGCTAACAGTACACATCACTAATATATGTTTTACTGTTATTAGGGCTTTTATATATTGCAGTCCATCAATAGCTTAGCATGGCTAATAGTGTCCTATTACTGTACTCATGTGTTAGAGGCAAGGTTAGCTTAGGATAAGTAGTTTTAAGAAAACTGTGGTTTTATATATTGCAGCCCACTCTAGTCTAACTACTTGGCCACAATTGTGACCCATACAAGGGCTAAGGACTACTTGTGAGTTGAAAATCAGTAGAGAAAGTAGTGTGAAGATTATCCCAACAGCATTATATAAACCTATTGCAGAAAAGTTTGTTGGATGATACTGGAACCTGGCTTTGATCTCTGACAGATCTTAACTTCTCCCATATTTGAAGCAACTCTTATAAATTACATGTTTGACATGGCATGCTAACCACATGCCACCTCTACTACTCTATTACTGCATTCTTACTGTGATTGCTATTTGGTTGGAGATAAAGATGGAGTGACATTGCAGTCTGCCTTAGCTGTTATGCCAGGAGTTTTCATACTGTATGGAAATAAATTTATATTTATTTAGTCATTATAATTCTTGGAACTGGACATAGAAATCTCATTTAGGAGATTTTGCTCTTTATACCACTAAGTTTTGTTGGTATGTAACAATTTGCATTTTATTATGAATTAATACATTGTGTACTCTTATCTGTGCTTTCTCCATGTGTTTTCAAAATATATTCTTATTTCATTGAATGTCATTTCTTTTTACAATTGATCCAGCTCATTTAGATGCCTGCGAGCTTGAATAGTATTTGGTTAAACTTTGTCCAGATTTATTCTCAATCTCTCATTCTATCATGTTTAAACACCATGATCATATCGGCTCCATAATTTAGAGTGGCTTATATATGAAGGCAGATTACTACTGAAAATTTGTATCGGGTTGCAGTATTGCGTATCTTCTTCTTTGAAAGTATTGTACAAGTTTTGAGTCACTTAGTTTCATTACTTTACAGACGTGTATACCAGTTTCATCAACTAAAGCAACAGATGCAAGAACACTAAGCAACAGTTATGTAGCAAAGTCATCAGTGACTGTTGAAGGAAGATCAAGTGTTTTTCAGCAGCCAGCAACAGTTAAGAAGATAGACAACAGTGAAGCATTTAGCATTACTAAAGAATTAGAAATAAATAGCTACCACCTAAAGGAAACAGTGAATCATGAAAAAGGTATGTATTGACTCTACAGAGTGTTTTGCAATACAGTAATTTAATTTTATAAAGAATATATGCTGGTCATTCAATTCAACTAATTTTAGCTGTTAACACTGTCATAATTACAAACTTAAAAGTACAGTTTGAATAAACTAAAGTAAAATATGTATTATATTATAGTACAGTGGGTGTTGTTTTCTTGCACTTCTAAGAGCAAAGCAGCCTTAGATGGGTATTGCTTAAGGAACACAAGGATTATAGTTTTAGTGAAATAGCATGGATTCTATCATAAATTTTACTCCTTTTGTACCCCATAGAGAAATGTATTGCAGAACTGATTATGTGTGTGCATCCACATGTGCATGTGAGCTGCACCCCAAAAATGAAAATTCAGAGATATCTCATACTTCATATGTAAATTAGGCTCTATAAGGATGATAGGCAAGGTTTCTAACAGTATCTTTCTGCAGATGGATGAGCAATCTTGTTTAGTATTTCCTTTTACATCAACAAATGGAAATACAAAATCAAGATCACAATTATAAAATCCATACTGAAATATGCCATATATTCCTAAATCCTGAAAATCCTATCATGTTATCATGTTGCCCACCATTGAATAGTAATTCGGTCCCCATACACCTAACCCTAGGTTTTTGTGTGCAATCTTGTTAGAAATGATATGCAAGGTTTTTCATGGAACTCCAAGAAACCTATTACATGGAAAAACTTTTCGTCATATTTTTATTTTTTTCCAAAATTACTTTAATAATTAAATTCAGGTACAAAAAAGCTGAACACTTTTATAATACATTAGCTTCTTATTAAATATTATGGTAGGCATTTGTCATTGACATGTATAGGCTATGTTGATTTTTGTTGTTTTGTAAACAAACCATAGTAGTCGATATGTGTAATTATTGCAACTATGTGTAGAAAGTCTCAGGTATAGCAAATTTGTGTTAGCAATTTTGTGCTTCATTATTATTATTATTATTATTATTATTATTATTATTATTTTTTTTTTTTTTTTTTTTTTTTTTTTTTTTTTTTTTTTTTTAAATCTTTTCATGCTTGTGAATGTAAATGGGGTTGTCATATTTGATCTTAAAAGCATGCGAGCTGAAGATGTAGCTCAAGCCGTAGCCCTAAATGATGATGGATGCAGTGTACGTTGCATTGCAAATGTGATGAATATGGCTAGAAGCACATCCATGTTGCCATAAAATTTAGAGAGACACAAGAATACATCAGAAAACCAGGTTCGGGTTGTCCAAGAGCTACAAATCAAAATGAAGACAAGTACATGGTGTTGACAGTTCTTCATAATCTCAATCTGCTAGTTACATATGTAGCTCAACAATTTGTTAATATGCATGAACATCCAATTTTAGCCAAAATAGAAGAAGGCTGAAAGCAAGTGAACTGATACCCAGCAGACCTGCAACTGGTCTGAAGTTGCTCAGGAGGCACAGAGTTGAAGGATTGCATTTTGCAAATTATCATAGAGGTTGGAGAAATGAACCTGGAGCCGTGTTCTATTCACAGATGAGTACTGTTCCAATCTGCATGCACCTAATGGACGTGGGAGAGTCTGGAGATGAAGGAGAGAACTATTTGCACAATGCTGCATTTCCAAAAAGTTACCATTTGGAGGTGGTAGAATAATGGTTTGGGCAGGAATTTTATGGATGCTCATACTGAGTCAATTTTGATAAAAAATGGAAATCTTAACAGCCAATAGGTCTCAGAAACTATTTGTAGTTGTTAATTTTTCACTTCACTGTGGTGTTCCAATACAGTTAAATCTCGATATTTGTAGTTGGTTTATTACATATTACATATAGCCAATAGGTACTTACAGGAATGTTTGGCTACTCATTTTGTACCATTTAGTTCATTTATAGACAGTAATTTTCTTATAATGTTTGGCAATGCATGCCCACATGTTGTTCATGTGTTAAAAAATTATCTCAAAGAAATGGGAATCCATTTTTACCATGACCACTGAGGAGAGCTGACTTGAATCCTATTGAATATGTGTGGGACATGCTAGAATGGCATGTTAAGACAAGATTTCAGTGACCAGAAGCTTAACAGGAGTTGAGGCAAGCACTTCTTGAAGAATTGGAGCATATTCCTCAAGGAGCCATTGCTAACCTGATCAAAAGCATTCCAAGATGTATGCATGCTGTTATTCGAGCCAGAGGAGGTAACACGCCTTATTAAAGTGTACTTTTGACATTTAAAATATCTGTGAATGCTGCCAAACAGTGGCTCAAACATGATGGTCCAGACTTTAACCATGTGGGTATACAGGCTCTGGTTCCAAGATTGCATAACGCAGTTGAGAAGGATGGGGTTGTGTGGAGAAATTAAATGTTGTTCCTAAAGGATGCATCTTCATACTTTAAAAATTTCAAAGGTGTCAAATGAAGACTGTATCTTTAAAAATAATAGTGTGCATTTCTTTTGGAGTGAAACTTGTATTCCTTTTGTGAAGTGAACCATTTTGGAGGTATTCCTTGTTACAAATTTGCTTGAATCTTCTAATACTTTACTTTTTTTTTCTCAAAGGGAAATCATTCTTTTATAATCTTGGTAATGCAAAGAGAACAGAATGTCCAAGCCATCTCTTAAAAAAATTTGACTACTCCTTAAAGCCTGTTGTATTTGGATTTTCCCAAGCACCTACAATAAAATTAGCAATAAGATAATGTTTATCTTGATTAATCTGAAGTAGATGGAGGAGTAAACATTTGTAAGAATAGTTTTTACAGGTTTGAAAGACAAGTTCAACACATCAAATTTTATAACAGCAATGCATGCAGTAGAAAAACACTTATGTTTCTAATCAGCTCAATTAAAAATTTCATGATGAAAAACTGTAACTATAGTAGCTTCTTGGTGTATTATTGCAGATTTTGCAAGAATTAATATACAGTGTTGTTTTCTCTCAAGTTAAGCAGGATGTTGTCCAGATACAAGAAGTGCAAAAACTATGCTTGGAAAACAATAAGCTGAAAGAAAACATTTTAACAAAGGAAGGAGAGGTAAGCTTGATTTCTGTTTTTTAGAATATTTCAACTTAATTAATACAGGCAATTTATTTATCTTGGGCCACCCTTGCCCTGGGCTTTGACACTCTTGTGATTAGGACAGCCTTTTAATACATCTACATGCTTTCTTTTTTCTACAATTAATTTTGACTTCTTCCACTTCCTCTCTATTTTTCCAATGCTTTTCTTTCTTTTTCTATTGTTTTCCTTAATTTTAACTGTTTATTATGATCACTTCACTTAACTGTGTTCTTAAGCTCATTTTTCAGAAAATTTTCACCATTACTTCTGTCCTTTCCTCTAACAGTTATTAAAACTTAACTTGCGATCTTTACGAGTCCTTTCCATCGCCTTTAATTTCATCTCACTTGCTTATGTCCACCCTTCTGCCTCTCACGACTCCTAGTCTCACTTCCCTTCCTGCAATTTCCTGTCATTTTTAAAATTTGATTACCTTTGGCAGTTTCCTTTGCCTAGTTCTTGTTTCTGTGTTCCTACATGTATTTCATGTATTTTGCTCTGTTGCAGTTACTTCTTGTCCTCTTTCCTTGGCCACTTCATTGCTACATTTATGCTACTATTTCCCATCTAGTTGTCTCTCTTATATTCTTTTTCGTGTCATTGGCTGACATTTCCAAATTTCCGCCCTCTTCTCCATTAGCATTATCTTTAATCACACATATTGCTGTCTCATCCCTGTGCAGGATGAAGCATTGCCTCAATTGATGTCATAACTTTTTCTGTTCCACATTTATGTCTTCTTTGAGTTTGTTGACCTGATAATTTTGTTTTCTGCTGAGATTTGCATTTCTGTCCCTTGCCTCATATTGTTCAGTTGTGCTACTGTCTTAATGTCACTTAGGTCTCATTTCCTCTTATAGTCTTCATTTAATTCATATCTTGAAGTTGCTTATGAATGCATTGCATCCTTGCTTCCTCGCTACACTTTTTTCTTCAGTTAACCTCTTTTTTTTATGTTCTTTGTTTGTTTATAGGCCCTTTTTAATATAAATAGAACGTTCCTCTTACCTTTTTTACTTGTTTTAGTATTTCTATTGTCAACTCTGCAATAATGAATTTTGCCAAGAAGTCTCTTGCCAATCAATTTCCCAATGTTAAATGTATCCCATACTTCAAAGTCTATCACAGTCATTTCTAATCTCTTCATTAATAATTCCTGTATCTCCTGAAATGCAATGATTTCTTTTCACTCTTCCACCGTGAAAATTATTAGATTGTCTCTTCTAATGTTGTGTTCAATACTTTCCATTTTTATCATCTTCGCTCTTTAAGTTTAATTTGTAGCTTTATGTTTTCACTTCCTCTGATCTTGTTTAAATCTCGTTTCCAACCTTTGTCTCTTGTCACTTCTTCTCCTTTCTGTTTCTTGGTTACCATGCCATGTAGTTCCTTTTCCTCTCTTTTGAGGAAGCAAGTCTTGCTGCATATCCATTCTCCACAGTTGTCAGTTTAGTATTCCAACTTAATTAGTGGAATATTCTGAATATTCATCATTGTTTTAGATGTACTGTATTGGAACTAAGTTTCATAATAACAATAAGAGAACTTATAACTACATTATAAATTGTGGAAACTTAGAGTCAGACTGAAAAATTCAATGCCATAGCCGAGATTTGAACCACGGATCTTCCACAATTTGGCCTACACACGGCCAGTGTGAAAGAACAATTAATTTACATTATAAATTATCAATCAAGAGGCTATTCAGAGACTTAAACAATAACTATGTACAACACGATAGAACTTCCATACAGTATGTGAATAAATCCTATGAAACAATGAATGAGTAAAAAAATTGCAGTTAACAACACTTCAGTTCACTTGTAATTAATCACTTTCTATATATTATGAGAGTTTTTTCAGGTCTTCTGATGTGGACCAATCATATAATTGAATCAGTTATTTCAGAATGGCCCTATGTCCAACTGGCATAGTTTTGAGGAACCTAAACAAATAATAATTGTATCGTTTTTGAAAGGTTTTTTTTCAGTAGCCATTTTAGAAATATCAATAACTAGCATTGTGACAGATTCTGTTTACGTGTGTTGTGTCTATTTATTGATAAAAGCTAAATATTTGTAATGGACATAGGGCTATTCTGAAATAAGTTAGAAATTACAAATTTAAAGCTTTCAACATATGCAATAAATCTGTTTTATTAGCATAGAATTTTGTCAGGACAACATCTAAGGCAAAAATAACTCATGTAAACATATTTTTTAGAATAAAAATATATAAAAAGTACTTTGCAATTTTCTGCATCCTATGCTCACAAAACAGTCGGCTTATCTGTGTTGAATGAATGGATGTTGGGTAACCATAACCATATGAAAGATAAAACGTGCATCGCTCGCATTCTAAGTATTGTAGAGATTGGATTTTTGTACGGTCATGATCAGAAAATAAAATTCTTTCTTATTATGAGATTGGCATCTGTCATTTTCAAATATTAATATCCAAGTGTAATTAATGAGATAATGTTCTCAGTTCAGGCGTGTGAGATGCATGTACCACATTTGGCAGGAGGAGCAAGCTTAGGATTCGCTGGAGTCTGTAGTAGGGCCCACCACCATATTCCTTTAACTTTTGAGAAGATTATAGTTGTTTTCTATTAATGACTTTAGCCTTAAAATTTTAACGCAACACTCTGAATGAAATGCTATAAAATATGATGCAAAAATAAATACAAAGTCAACTTTCACCAAATAAATGCTTAACTTACTAACATTTTTTTTTTTTTTTTAAAGACCATATCAGTATGTAGCAGACAGTATAAACCAATGCTCATGAAATGTATTTTGTGCAATTAATTGACAAGTGAAACAACTAAGCATATTAAGGTTAATACTGCAGTTTTTAGTATGTTCAACAACTTTAATTTTATTATTGCAGGTATCCATTTTACGGACACAGCTTAATGAGGCAAAATCTGAGCTTGAAGCCCAGAAGCAAGAGAAATTAAAAGCAATGGAAAATTTAACTAAAGAATTCAATGATAAATTGAAAGCACTTGAAAAAGAACTTCAGCAGACAAAAACTCAGCTAGAATTCAAAGTATGTACACTTAAGTTGTTGCCATGTATCTTACATATTTCTGAAAGCATTACTAGTATAAGTTGTATCGGAAGAAGGGGTATAGATGTCATTCATTTAGAAAGTAATTCTATATACAAAAACAAATGAAAAATTATAATACTATTCTAGTTTATTCTCTCTTATTTCAGAAAAACAAAATATTTTTATTCCATACTGTTACAAATTTCATATATTTTCACTATCAAAAAATATTTGAAAAGCAAGGCATTGCTTTACTTTCTTACAAAATTATTTTCTGCACTGTTTTTACTTCTGCCACACAAATTCTATCAACAAAAGAAAAACTTATTTAATGAATCTGAATACTTGCCGGGATACTTACAAAGATGACCGACTTACAAGAATCTCATTATAATTGTTCTTGACTCCAGATTGCTTTCTTGACATGTAGTTATCTTGACTTTTCCCACAACAAGCATAATTAAACATCTATGTGTATCTTATGCATAAAGTAACTCATTTATTGATAAATGTACCAATTACAAGTTTACATTTATGTTTATGCTACAATTCTGGTTTCCTTCCACACAAATGTGAGGAACATCCTTCTGTACTTTTTCTGTTCCCCTTGCAAAATGTCTACGAAACTTCCTTCTCCCTGGATTATCCTAACTACTTCCTTGTTTATTTCAATAAAATCTGTACATATCTCTCCCCAACATAACTTTTCCACCCCCATGTCTCTTTAAAACAGGAACATTAAGCTCCTGCATTTGCCAGCAAAGTAGCTGATGACAACGAACACAGTACCCTGTATACATTTCAGGATTAAGAAGACCAAGATATTCAAAAATGTTCTTAGCCATAGTTGCTATCAAATTTATTGCAACTCTCTTAAGATGCACCTACCTTTCTGGTATCACATCAAAAGCATTTTAACATCTAAATTTCCTTGGTAGCATAGATCATAGTGTGCCTGCCTCATGTTCAAGAGGTCCTGAGTTCGAATCTCGATCAGAGTGAGCTATCTTGATAAGGTTTTTCCTGGGGTTTTCCCTTATCCTGAAAGATGGATGTTGGTTAACTCTGAACTCTATGGACCCTCGGCTCATTTGACCACTTCACCCAATTTATTCATCACCCGATATGACTTAAAATAAAAAAGAAATCACCTAAATTTTTTGTTCTCAGCAATCTATTTTCTGAACAACTCTGAAAATTTTATTCCTTTCATATCACTGAATTTTTTTTTAGTTTTAAAGTTTTATTATGAGGAATAGTAATAATAAGCAGTAAACATGTATTATCTTTGCCCATCTCGGTAGTGTAGATGGTAGCATGTCTGCCTCATGTCAAGAGGTCTTGAGTGAGTTAACTGGATAAGATTTTTCTGGGGTTTTCCCTTATCCTGAAAGACAAATGTTCAGTAATTATAAGCTCTATGGGCTCTGAGCTCATTTGAGCATAATTTTGATTTCATGCATCGTCCGATATGACTTAATGTTGGAGAACATATTTTGTATAGAAAAAAAAAATGTACCATCTGTATCATCCACACACATATTGTAGAGCTCTTCACGTTGACAGCGCGTGCAATGTTGATCATGGCAATAACCTACAAAAAGATAGCACTTTTACATGAAGCTTCTAATGCGGGATTGAATGCCTCTCCATCGATATTATGAATATCTAGAAGATTTCATCAACATCCATATCGATCCCAGGCTTTGCTCGGTAGAACTGTGAGATACAATTCTCAGTGTGTGCGTGGGTATTATAAGAAACAACACAGAGTTTAAGTTCTTAATTCAAGTTTTTTAATTTAAAACATAATCTGAAGTTTGAAAGTAATGAGTCGGTAATTCAAAAACAAACATCACTTAAATTATCCTTACTTGGACAAAATGTTCTCCGGAACATGTCCAAGTAAGGATAATTTAAGTGATGTTTGTTTTTGAATTACCGACTCATTACTTTCAAATGTTAAATACATCACTGTTTCTAACCTTTTGCTTCAAATAATATGATCTGAAGTATTTAAGATATGCTGATCATCCCAATAATATAACTTGTTATAAAACAAATATATTATACATTGTACATTTTTAATAGAGTTTCAGATACGGAAGGCTACATAAGTCTGTCCTAAATAGCTAGATGCAGAGTGTTCAAGTGACGCCAAGCCACCAATGGATCAAATGCAGATGTATTTTTATATCTTGACAGATGGAGAGCAATGCACAGAGGTATCTGGACGAGTCCACTTCAAAATGGTTGCAACTGGAGGGGAGGGCAGGTCAGTTGCGAGCAAGTAAACAAGTGCAGAGCTACTCGGTAATACTACAGCTTGTTTCAAAATGTGCGTGTCTCCTGGTTCCAAGAGAGCATTTAGAAATGACATCTGCTAGCAGCACATTAGGAAATAAAGTGCTACATTTAAAAACACGAGAAGTAATAACCAATGTCTATAGATTTATAAAAAAGGAAAAATGGTCTGGGTCTGCTATAAAAATCTGGGAAAGGGCATCTGAGGCAAGTTGTGTCTGAAAGCAGTTTAGGTGAGTTACTAAGGAAAGAAAAGCCATTGGTGCTAATGCAACAATGTCCTTCTGTATGCCCAGTAAACAAAGATTAAGAACATGCACAAAATCTAATTTGGATGTTTTAATTCAGAAGTAGTTAGGCAAACTGTGAATAATTTTTAAAACACAGAAAAGCAAAGACCAACTCAGAAGAAAGTGTTTATGAAGCTTCAAAATTCTACTGACTTCCAGGACAGTGTCTAAACATTAAGACTTCCTTTGAAGTTGGGATTTATATTGAAAAAAGAAAGGGGGAAAATAAAAAAACTAAGCGTGACAGACAAATTTTAATCGAACTTCGTACCATACGGGCAAAAAGGCTTAAGTATTTATGAAATATTCAGAGATATCACAGTGAAGTTTATATAGTATATATAGATGAAACTTATATCAAGTGGAGTGAAATTCGTTACAGGGACTCTGCAGCAATGTCGAAACGCTGACAGTTGGTTATTGTGCCTGCTGGAGGAGAACAGGGTTTTATTCCAAATGCCTATGTACTATTTAAGATCCAACAAAAGCGTGGAGATTACTACCATAGTAAGAAGTTCAACTTAGTTTATAAGAGCTGCAATACTGGCTTCGAGAGTGAGATTTGTTTTTAGACAGCTTGTGCACCGCAGTCCTCTCTCGTAATCCTATGCCTGTGATACATTGTGGCGATAGGTGCACTATCCCCACCACAGTTGCTACTCATGCCTACCGTGCATGATTTCTGTCAAGATAATATATCTGTACTTTAGTTGAAACTCTGTCCGCTAGGCACCACTGCTTTCAAATCAGTAGTCATTTTATTTATTCTCTTTTTACTTGTTCTTTTCCATTTTAACTGTTATTCACTATTTATATTATTATTTATCTCTCTTATAGTATTGTTAATTATAATATGTAAATATATCTTTTAATCTGCCTCTACAATTTTATTACTTATTTAATGTATCGTTATACTGATGACGTCAAATAAAATCTCTAACACAGTAATATAGGAGATGCTGCCATCTAGGCTACCCTAAGAAGTCTGCAGTCGTTGAACTTGCTTTTTGGGCAGAAGGACAGCATGTAATCTAATACCAGGAAGCATCAGTCCTCTCATCTGTACCATATTATCACACCAGACTACAACGTGAAGCCAAACACACCTACAATTTTAGCAGGAAGGAGGAAGCTTTAAAACTGAACAAAACTGGCATCCAAACAGTAATCCAAACAAATCAAACAGTATAAAAATTGTAGAATCCACGTGAACCAATCAGGTGCTGATTGCATCAGAGCAGCTAGCCCATTCCCACCACCACCCCCTCACACGCATCATCAGCCAAGCCAATCATGAGAGGGTAGACTGGGCTGCACTTCCAACCATCAAGTCAGTCGTGACTGAAACTTCACCGAGAAGACCTAGACCATGCCACTGAGGATGTTCACTGCAGTCATGAATAAAAAGTCTGGATCTAGAAGCTCCAGCAGACCACGGCTTCTCAGCCCAGAAAATTCTTCTATCTACAAATTAACTCTGGCCATGAAAGCTTTCTACTACTCACCACACATTTCATTTCATGAATGTAAAGAAATAAGCAGCAGTGATCTTTACTACAATGTAGCTCTTTATTTGTACCCACTTCCTATTGAGTCACTCCTCTCACATTTATCAATCTCCATGACCTAATTGTCAGCATATTTGCGTAGTAATTGAGAGGGTGCAAGCTTGAATAATTGCTGGGTTGATTTACCATCTGAGGTTTTCACTTATCCTGATTAGGTGGTTGATGGTTAAGTATCAGGTAACCAGGCTTGTTTGAAGGAGGATGAGTACTACAATGGATAACTTATATAGTCACTCGCTGTTTACTTTCCACTTCATATATCTGTTGTTGACTAATGGCACTGGGGATTAGTTGATTTGCATCATTTTCCCCCTAGCTTCCCAATATAAAGCCTGTAGGTTCCCACTTTTGAGACCATTACATTTGTCCAAATGGTGTTTGTTCATGATGACATCCTCTTTACAGACAGTACATTTGGGTGTAGGTATGCAGTGTATTTTATAAAGGTGTTCTGCAAGACAATCATGGCCAGTTTCCATTCTAAATAGGACCACTGCAGTTTTTCTTGGTAGTTTTTGTATGTCAGTTTTGTCTCCAATGTTCTTATAATCCTTGTCTTTTAGTTTATCTTCTTCATCAAGTCTCTGCTGTCTTTTAAAATATAGCTTAATGTTTAATTATTTATTAATCTCAGTTTGTCTTACGGGTTTATTATTTTGAATTGCACCTTTTTTTGCTAGTTGGTCAGCATGTTCATTACCTAAAAGTCCAATGTGGGCTGGAATCCATTGCAGGGTGACATGTTTCTTGATTCGACAGCTTTAATTAAACTTCTTATTTCTTTGATGTTTCTTGTTGTTTTGTTTTTATAATTTAGAATCCCATCTATGACTGATTTTGAATCTGTTAAGATAACTATGTTTTGCTTTATGTATGGTCTGTACAGCACATTCTGCAGTGCTGCTTTTATGGCTGTTAGTTCTCCATCATAATGGTTTGAAGTTTCTTCTGGTGTTAGATACTGTGCAAAAAGTTTACAGTATACTCCTGCACCAGCATCTTGTTTGTTTATAAAGGATCCATCTGTATATATCCGGAGCCATTCTTTTTCTGGATATCTTTCTTTTTCTGTGGCTATTGCTCTCATTTCATCTGGTAAATTGTTTTGCTTATGTATTGTATATAACAGGTCATTCTGATAATCTATGTCAATATATTCTGTTGGACTTGTTTCCTCTATTGTTATATTTGTTGTTATTATGTTCTTGTGTTTTGAGTTATTGATGTATGTTCTGAAGCTTGTTTGGGTTTTTAGATTGCTTATATTATCTGCTGTGTGATACCACTTGTGTCTATTTTTGTTAACTAGCAGTTTTTGTGCTAGGGTAATTGCCTTTAGTTCATGTTCCAGTTCTATGGCCATATTTTTTGTGAAGCTCTATAGTATGGCAATTGGTGTTGTTTTCACAGCTCCTTTTATTATTCTTAGTGAATTGTTTTGTGAGGTTTCATAACATTGTCCGCCTCCACGTGGTGTTCCCTCAATAACGCTAAATGGACTACAACGCAGGCATGCTTTCCAATACAATAGAAGAGCACTTTTCAGTGCTGTTTTGGAATGCCGGAGGAATGACCCAAAGTAAAAAGACCACTTCATATATCTTAAGATGCACATTTACCACACATCCTCATCTCTGTACAATAAGTGTTGGCTCATATGACACGAATAAATTGGTGAGATATATTACAACTATGTTTTTATCTCTAACTACTTTTTGAATGTTTTTCTAGTTTTCAGGAAAATCCTAGGAATTGTGTTCACATCAAGAATTCTTTTCAGTTTTTATGTAGCTTTTAATGCAAGTGACTAAAAGTGTTGCCCATTTTTAACTTCAAACGTTGAATTATAGAATTTTATTTAGTTTTGTAAACTTTGGCTCTTGCAGAATATTGAAACTGAGAGTATAGAGGGACAGAAATTGTTAAAATGCAAGAAAAAACTAAAATTGGTAGCTCCAGAACCAATGGTGCCAAACAGCACTGCCACAAGTAGCTTTAATGACAGGTAAGAAGAGCAAACATAAAGAATTTTAATTTTTTATTTCCTTTTATTTCATTCTTATGTTCAAAATAAGTATTATTTTATTAAATTAGAAAGAATGTTTAACTAGTTTCAAAACATAATGCATGATAGAATGAAAAATATGTAATACTAAGCTCTCTTGAGTTTATTATTACATTTTTTCTCCTGGGATGTCTTTGAAAAAATATAAATTTTTCTGTTAACATGTTAATATTTGTTTTCTAGAAACATTTGAAAAAATAAATTGTATTTTGTTTCTTCTTCTTCTTCTTCTTCTTCTTCGTCTTCTTCTTCTTCTTCTTCTTCTTCTTCTTCTTCTTCTTCTTCTTCTTCTTCTTCTTCTTCTTCTTCTTCTTCTTCTTCTTCTTCTTCTTCTTCTTCTTCTTCTTCTTCTTCTTCTTCTTCTTCTTCTTCTTCTTCTTCTTCTTCTTCTTCTTCTTCTTCTTCTTCTTCTTCTTCTTCTTCTTCTTCTTCTTCTTCTTCTTCTTCTTCTTCTTCTTCTTCTTCTTCTTCTTCTTCTTCTTCTTCTTCTTCTTCTTCTTCTTCTTCTTCTTCTTCTTCTTCTTCTTCTTCTTCTTCTTCTTCTTCTTCTTCTTCTTCTTCTTCTTCTTCTTCTTCTTCTTCTTCTTCTTCTTCTTCTTCTTCTTCTTCTTCTTCTTCTTCTTCTTCTTCTTCTTCTTCTTCTTCTTCTTCTTCTTCTTCTTCTTCTTCTTCTTCTTCTTCTTCTTCTTCTTCTTCTTCTTCTTCTTCTTCTTCTTCTTCTTCTTCTTCTTCTTCTTGGCATGTAATTAAAGTATAGTATTTATGTTATAGACGGAAGTATTTACTTCATCAAATATATAAAATTTCACCAGAATTAAATGTTTTAAGGTCTCTTGAGTCCAAAATAGCATTTTTAAATAGTATCAGTTTATATATACATCTGCATTCTTGCATGTGAGAACAAAACATAAGAAAACACCTAACTTATAGATCAATGAATATTAGTACTCACCATTCCAGCTAATCAGCAAACAAATGCCATCTTCAGATTACACATCACATAACTTGAACTATTACCTTTTGAGTAATGCCCTGCCTTATATTGGGAAAAAGGAATGTTCTACACTCATGATGTCAGTCTTTGCATACTTGAACAGGAGAATATCATTAACACACACATTTTCAAGTTTACTTATGCATTCCCATTCTAAAATTGGCGACACTTAACTGGAGATTTGGCATCCACTTTATCTTAAAACCTGAATTTTGTCCTTACAATTTCTGCTTTTGAACTTAAAATAGTGTAAGATTGAATTTGTTTAACTGAATTACTTAAGTCAACAGAGATCTCTAGTTGTTTATTGAATGAGTCAAGAAATAAAAATTGGAATATATGACGGCCAAGTCACATTTTAAATTAACACCACGGTTTAAATTCTGGATAACCTTAATTGCAACAACCTCTTCTTTGTTAAGTTCAATTACGATTGATGCATATGCTTCAGTATGCCACGGCCATAAGCCAGGTACTTTTTGAGCTCAGGATTGTTCACCTTCAAAAGAGAATTCCGTCTGAAATAAGTTCTTTCGCAAATCTCAATTAAATTCTCAATATTCTGGTATGCAAGAAGGGCATAGTGATAAGAAATTGCCTCAATGAAGTACATGATGCAGCTGCTACAAGATTAATTTCTGAAAAATGTTGCACTTCTGGGAATGTTGATGTGCACTAATAGATTTTGCATAAAGCTGCCAAAATAGTATATTTCCATCAGTGGTAAAAGTGTTTTTAGGCTGCTCCATAGCCTAGCGGTTAGACCTCTTGACTCTTACCAAAGCGGCCCATGTTCGATCCCTGGTGATTGCATGTAAGGTTTGTGGTGAACAGCACAGTGCAGGGGCGAGTTTTCCCGGGTCTCCAGTTTTTCCCACCTTCATTCCACCAGTTGCTCCATTATCATCTTTCCTTTTGTTCAGTTTGCCCTTATTCTGTCTTCTACTTCTCTCATTCTCATACCAGGCATCAGGCTGATCATCATCCTCGGTGCTCTATTTGATCCAGAATTTCTGTTCAACCTAATGATTAAAGGCATAAGGGATAGAGTAAAAAGAATCCCCTAACACCATTATAATGGTAAAACTAGAGAAGTTGAAGAAGAAGGTAAAAGTGTACAAAAGTGTGTAAAAGTGTCTCAGGGTACAATTCTGTATTGTCAGCTCATACATGCAACTGAATCAGCAGATATCAAACAGCATCACTGATGAATTCTACAATATCTGAGAAGTACTAAAATGTGTTTATGAGAAAACGTAAAAAATATTTATTCCCATATCTTGGTTTTTTTTTTTTCTTTTTTATATAAATTATGTATTTTTATGTACTTTTGCAAGTACACTAGTTGGAGCTATATTGGGATATTAAACGTTTTAGGTATGTACATATTAAAGACTTAATTGAAAGATACATTCAAAAGAGGATACTGATAGATATCTCCTTCATTGAAAATAACATGCCTAGCACCATGTAAGTCCTGTGTAACAGTGCTTCACAGTCTTTTCAATGGTTTGGAAATTAAAAACCAAGGTTCTTTCCTGGATTAGGAGGGTGTTTTTGATCACATATCCTAAGAATCTGTTGTTTTGGCTGCACAGAAGTATGGAGTTGTTAACACTCTTTAAAATTTGATAAACTCCATGCTCATGAGCGTAAAGCTAGCTTTCCTAGGAAATGGAGATTGTCATCATGAGGGGTTGCTGGAGTCTCACAATGGACAGTGCACTCAGTGATTCAGGAGGGATATTATGTTCAAGGCTATGTAGACAACATACACCGTTATTTTTGGGAAATTTTCCAATAGTCTCATGAATTGAATAAAATTCACATTTGCCATTTATGTTCCTCTACTTACAGAAGGAACTTAAAAGGTTTAGAAACCTTAAACTAGGCAATTTAACTCTGAATATTCAGTCTGTTAAAATATTTAGGCTTTGTACTGGTTAAGAAACTTACCTGAAACAATCACATGATATAGCTCTCTCTAGAACTAAGTGGTCATTTATAGCCATCAAATACACCATTGGAAAAATCTGCTTCAGCCATTGGCTATATTTTTCAGTGGTTAGACCAAGATATTTCATGGTTCATTGTTAGGTGGCAGAAAATGCCACAAGTATGCAGTGGGTAAATTTACCAAGCTGCAGAAATTAACACGCCTTTGCACTTCAGCACTTAGAGAAATACTCTAACCATCAAAATGGACTGCTGGGACTCCATCCCTGAATATCAATTTACAAGTGGAGGCTATGATTACTGTCTACTGCTTAGTGCAAACAGGAAACTGGAGAGATAGTTGTTTAACAACTGCACATGCAACTATTATAAATTTCCTGGATATTTCATATCTTATGTTTCGTATGGATCTGTCCGAATGAATATTGTTTCATCCTCCATTTAACTCTTAGGTTTGGAAAAGACTGGATAGAAAATATTATGTCTTGATAAAGAAGAAAAAAAAAGTTCAACAGTAGCATTTCATTTTTGGAACGAAAATCATGACATTGATCCAATTTCAAAATTATTAAAAGGAGTGATAAACCAAAATAAACTAACAACATGGGAGAACATATTCATGTGGAAAAATAAGGACCGCATAATGAACTTTGAAATCCCACCAGTAGATAATTTGACAAAAATGTTAATAGTTCCACCACCAGAGAGAGGAGAGCAGACAACAACAGATGCTAGTTGGAGAGAGGTTGGAAATGGAGGCAATGGTCTTTGAAACTAGTCCCTCAATATAAAAAAAGTAAGTGACGAGTGTCAATAAACCAACTACAAATAGCTTTTACGATTAATTTTGACATCACTGTTACTAAATTCCTCCAGACACACATTTCTGAACATCACAGCTGAGGAAACATGTAATGTAGGACTCTACAAAGATCTGTAGAGCATCCAAAATGATGAGGCAGCATTGTTTGATTATCCTGGCCTTTGAAACTAGTCCCTCAATAATATAAAAAAAGTAAGTAACGAGTGTCAATAAACCAACTACAAATAGTTTTTACGATTAATTTTGATGTCACTGTTACTAAATTCCTCCAGACACACATATCTGAACATCACAGTTGAGGAAACATGTAAAGTAGGACTCTACAAAGATCTGTAGAGCATCCAAAATGATGAGGCAGCATTGTTTGATTATCCAATCCTGGCAAGAAAGAGAATTGCCCTTTTTTTAACCAGCAAATACCTAGGAAAGGATACTGATATTTTAACCAAAATAATGCAGCTCATTCAAGGAATGAATGAATTCCTATATTTTCTTTAAATGGAACATAGAGCCTTCTAAACCGCACAACCTCTAGACATGTAGGCAACGGGTTGAGGATCAGAGGTTTCCTGATTAGAGAGTTTCAGCCCATCGCCAGAAGTGAAAGTTTGAGAGAGTTGGGGTGATAGGAAAGATGATGATGGAACAATGGGTGGAATGCTGGTGGGAGAAACCGGAGGACCCAGAGAAAACCTGCCAGAGTGCCAGAAATCTCACTTTGCAGTCGCCTGGAATCCAACTTGGGCCACCTTGGTGAGAGCCAACAGTCTAACCACTGTCATGGCGTGGCCCCATTCAAGGAATAGATTTTGGTAAACAGTAAAAGCATTAATATAATTTTGTGCTTCATTATATCATAGTCCTTACTCATTAAGAATAAAAACATGTTTTCCACTGGGATTGCACATTAAACTTTTAGGCTGACATGCAGGAGATAAATAAAGCTCCAAACAAAAATAAAAGCTCTATATCTGGTCTTATCTAATTGGGTGTTGAAACAGATATTGTAGCTTAAAGTCTCGACAAAATCAGCTTTTATAAACTTAAATTCAGAAACTTAAAATGACATAATAAACTAAACAAATACAATTGTATAATTGATGTGTGTTTGGAGGAATTTAGTAACAGTGACGTCAAAATTAATATAAAAATTATTTGTGGTTGGTTTATTGACACTCGTCACTTACTTTTTCATATATTTATGAGAGACTAGTTTCAAAGGCCCTGGCCTCCATTTTCAATCTCTTCCCAACTGGCATTTGTTGTTATCTGCTCTCTCTGGTGGTGGAACTATGAACTTTTTTGTCAAATTATCTGCTGGCGGGATTTCAAAGTTCATTACGCGATCCTTATTTTTCCAGATGAATATGTTCTCCCATGTTGTCAATCTATTTTGGTTTATCACTCCTTTTAATAATTTTGGATTTGGATCAATGTCATGGTTTTCATTCCAAAAATGAAATGCTACTGCTGACTTGTCTTCTTGTTTCAATCTGATGTTTCTAAAGTGTTCTTTGACTCTGGTTTTTAAATTTCTTTTTGTTTGACCTATGTAGCATTTTTCACAATTCTTGCAATTTATTTGGTATATTCCAGATTTGTTACCTGAAGGAATTTCATCTTTTGTTTTTGAATTTAGTAATTTTAAAATTGAGTATCTATTAGTAGGTGCCAAGATGATATTTTGTTCCTTGAATATCTTTTTAAATTTATTAAATGTTTTTGGATGATATGTGAATGAACTGAATATGCTGTTGCTTTCTTTTTCTTTAATAAATGTGGTTGCTTCCTTAATGGTTTTCTTTAGTTTAGATTTTCATAGCAGAAGAAAACGGATACAACAAAAGTTTGGTGTTGAAGAAAATTAGAAAATCTAAACTAAAGAAAACCATTAAGGAAGCAACCACATTTATTAAAGAAAAAGAAAGCAACAGCATATTCAGTTCATTCACATATCATCCAAAAACATTTAATAAATTTAAAAAGATATTCAAGGAACAAAATATCATCTTGGCACCTACTAATAGATACTCAATTTTAAAATTACTAAATTCAAAAACAAAAGATGAAATTCCTTCAGGTAACAAATCTGGAATATACCAAATAAATTGCAAGAATTGTGAAAAATGCTACATAGGTCAAACAAAAAGAAATTTAAAAACCAGAGTCAAAGAACACTTTAGAAACATCAGATTGAAACAAGAAGACAAGTCAGCAGTAGCATTTCATTTTTGGAATGAAAACCATGACATTGATGCAAATCCAAAATTATTAAAAGGAGTGATAAACCAAAATAGATTGACAACATGGGAGAACATATTCATCTGGAAAAATAAGGATCGCGTAATGAACTTTGAAATCCCGCCAGCAGATAATTTGACAAAAAAGTTCATAGTTCCACCACCAGAGAGAGCAGATAACAACAAATGCCAGTTGGGAAGAGATTGAAAATGGAGGCCAGGGCCTTTGAAACTAGTCTCTCATAAATATATGAAAAAGTAAGTGACGAGTGTCAATAAACCAACCACAAATAATTTTTATACAATTGTATAAATTTATGTAAATGATGTATTTATTAATCTACCAACTCATTTGTATATTTACAGGCATTTTCTTAAGTCAAAAGGAAGGGTAATGAAATAACCTCCTATTTTCTTAATATATAATGGATTATGTGGCTGTTTTAAATCTTCATGAGAAAATACATTCTAAAAATGTAATTTTTTTGTGCTGTTCATAAAATGATGATTTTTCTCTTCACTTAAAATTAATTGGGATAAAGATTTGCTTTGAATTGTTTAAATTAGACAGTATGGACCGGTGCTTGCATACATAACCAAAAACAAAACACAATTTATATAAAAAACCATGACAAATGTATATTGTTAATGAGCTTATGCAGAAGAATCTCATTCTATTCTTCTTCCATTAGATGATGAGGCAGTGTGAAATTGTAATCATAGAAGTTGATGAATACTTTTAAAATAGCTAATCCTATGAGAAATGTTATTCCACATTATTATGTATTTTAAAGAGTTTTACTTTTTTTTTTTTTTTTTCTGAAGTAAAGTTTTCATTATATCTTTACCAGTAATTTACCAGTTATATGAATTTCAAGTATGTCAAAGAAATTCATATATGTATTTTATTTATCAAGTCTGCATGTGATACTTTAATTACAGCTATTTTAGCAATTTGTGCAGGGAAGGGCTTATAATTCTTGCAAAGCATTGTTTATAAGTGGGGTTGAAATTCCTGAAAATATTTGCCTTGTACCAGAAGTTGTCAATTTTTAGTGCAAAATTGCCTTATCCCCCACCCTCCCTCTTCCTCTCCCTCTCTTACTCTCGTTCCTTTATTACACTTTCTGTATTTAAGCTACCTTAGTGATAGAGAAAGCAAAAAAATTTGTCAGAGTATGTGTATTTTAGAAGTCACCATATTTTATTTTTGTCTTAAAGCTATAAAATTGGAACTTCACTGTTAAGCTTGCAAAAAATGTACAATTAATTAAAATTTTTTCTTTTAGTGGCTAATGCAAAATTAATTAAGAATATTTTTATTCCTTCTTAGGTCTACATTCATAGAGAGTCCTAAAAGAGCGAAGAAACAACTTAGGAAAAAGGGGGAAGAGTTGAAAAAGATATCCCAAGGTAATTGTGTGTTGTGCAGACAAAAAAAGTCTGATGTCACATGTTTCAGAAGTAAAATCCACAACATAATGTAGAAATGCATTTTATAAGGCATTTTAAAGCTAACCAAATCAAATTTTCCTAAATCAGTTCGATACCTGTCTTAATTTATTTTAAACTTAGTTTACACTAGTTGCTAACAAAATGCAATGAATCAGGAAAATGCTCCATAGTAAGATGTCTGTCATGAATGCTTATTATTACAATGGTTAATAATGTATCAAATCTGGAGATTTTACTGTGGAACACATAATTTTAACAATAATAAAGTACACGCCCATTAGAATTTAGCCTTTCAGCACTTTTAAATTCTTGACCATTCCAGTACACACAGAATAACCGTAAATTCTGTTAGTGCTTTCAATGTGTTTAACAACTTATAAATGTAAATTGTACATACAGTCTGCAAGAAGACAAAAACTGTTGTAGAATGAACCTTTATTTAAAATGATGGCCCATACATTAACATAGTGAAAAGTTTTTGTGGATAGAGTCAACATGAAAAATTCAGTGCCATGGCCGGGATTTGAACCACGGAGAATTTAATGTCAGGACGGCACCTTGACCATGGTAGCTCAATGGGTTAGGGCAACTGGACGGAAACAGATCCATGGTTCAAATTCCGGCCATGGCATTGAATTTTTCATGTTGACTTTATTCATCAAAAACCTTAGCCTATATACGGCTAGTGTGAAGAAATGATTAATTTCCATCAATTAACTAAAATAGTGAAAAGTTGTTGAAATATCTCATCAAGAGCTGCAATGACCTGTAAATCATCTTTTAAACTGGAAAGTATGTTCAACAAGACAAAATATTTTGCTTACACAAAGAATTCATTGATACCCAAAAGGTTTTAAGATAAATGTTTTTTAGCTGGCTTTCCTCATCAGAACAACACTAATACAGCAGTATAAAATTTGACTGTTATTCATTGCTGGCTTTCACTGCTAGTTTAAATTATATCCAAGATAATTTTAGCCTAGAGTATTTATTTTGCCACATTTCTTCCTTGTAATTCCCATAGCACAATGTCTCATATGCAAGTTTACTGATTTGTCTGCTGGCATATATGAAGCATAAACAGATTAACCAGCCAAATTACTCTTAAGAACCTTCATACTATATATTTGCATTTTATTGGTAGTTTGTACCAGATTCCTTTTATATGCAGACATTTGGAATTTTTATAACTTCGCTGTCTACACCAAATTTATTCTAGTGAGTTGTGTATAAAACATGAAGTTAGAGAGCACTAATACAAATTCCAAATTTTTGCATATAAATGTCAAAATAACTTCATTGTGTTTCCCCCCAAAAAGATTTTAAAGATTCCCTAATTTCCATATTTTCTTATTGTGCTCATAAATATTTCAGGTTCTCGGTTTGGTTACCAAGTATCATCATCGTTGTTTGAAAAAGTGCCAAAGAAGATTCAGAGTGTTACAAATGTGTGTTCTGTGAACACAACTCCAGATTTCTGTAAGTAGTGTTTCTTATTTTATAAAACCCAACTATTTAATTATGTTCACTTGAAACAAGAATTAAACATATGGGACAACATTTATATAAAATTATTTGAAACACATTTAATGAATATTTAAATTTGAATTTATGAGTCACTATGTTTACACTCAGTCTTCACTTACTTGTTGTTGTATAATTGAAACGTTTTCAAGATCATTCGATCTCATCATCAGCTGTTTGGTGACTAGATGAACCTTCCTCTTCTTCCACTACTACGGAGTTCCGATCACTCTGCCATCTGGTGTTAGGGGCACTAAGTTTTAATACTTCATTTAATGCCGGGATTTCAAAATTTATAACTTTATCACGGTTTTTGTTTATGAAAATTTTTTCCCAAATATCCAATTCTATGGGTGTACTTAAAGATTTTAACAGTTTAATGTTGTGGCCAATGTTGTGGTTTTCTGTCCAAAAATGGTGTGAAACTGCAGATTTTTCTGTTTGTTTCAACTTAATGTTCCTCTGGTGTTCTTTTTGCCTGGTTAACATGTTTCTCTTAGTTTTTCCTATGTAGCTTTTTTCACAGGTTTCACAATTAATCTGATAAATTCCTGATTTCAAATTGTTGGGGATTGTATTTTTCAGTGGTTTATTTAGCAGGTTCCTCAGAGTGAATTTGTTTTGGGGTGCTAGTTTTAAGTTTAGTCTTTTGAAGATTCGTTCAAATTTTCTAAAAGCCCATGGATGGTAGGTGAATTTTCTATATTGCCAATTTGTGTTATTAAGTGGTGTGAGAGTGGTATTTTTTGATCTTATCTTCAGTTTTTCTTTCCTCTTCATCATATTCCTTATGATGGCTGGGTTGAATCCATTTAATACCGCTATGTCTTTTATGTGTTGTTGTTCTTTCAAAAATTCATCCTTACTCAGTGGGACGTTGTATAGCCGGTGAATTAGACTTCTAAAGGCAGCTAGTTGATGTGAAACTGGGTTGTATTCATTATCTATATATTATCATAATTACATAAAGAAAAATGAATACAACCCAGTTTCACATCAACTAGCTGCCTTTAGAAGTCTAATTCACCGGCTATACAACGTCCCACTGAGTAAGGATGAATTTTTGAAAGAACAACAACACATAAAAGACATAGCGGTATTAAATGGATTCAACCCAGCCATCATAAGGAATATGATGAAGAGGAAAGAAAAACTGAAGATAAGATCAAAAAATACCACTCTCACACCACTTAATAACACAAATTGGCAATATAGAAAATTCACCTACCATCCATGGGCTTTTAGAAAATTTGAACGAATCTTCAAAAGACTAAACTTAAAACTAGCACCCCAAAACAAATTCACTCTGAGGAACCTGCTAAATAAACCACTGAAAAATACAATCCCCAACAATTTGAAATCAGGAATTTATCAGATTAATTGTGAAACCTGTGAAAAAAGCTACATAGGAAAAACTAAGAGAAACATTTTAGTTAATTGATGGAAATTAATCATTTCTCCACACTAGCCGTATATGGGCTAAGATATTTGATGGATAGAGTCAACATGAAAAATTCAATGCCATGGCCGGGATTTGAACCACGGATCTACTGGTTTCCGTCCAGTCGCTCTTAACCTTTGAGCTACCATGGCCAACGTGCCTTCCTGACATTAAATTCTCCAGTTAACTCGTATATTTCCCCGGTAGACCACTAGGGGCTCTCGCATCCGAGATACACCGTTTGTGGCGACTTACTATTGTAAGTACTTAAGTCCCAGGCTTCATCATTTAACTCTTATTATTTTAGTTAATTGATGGAAATTAATCATTTCTCCACACTAGCCGTATATGGGCTAAGATATTTGATGGATAGAGTCAACATGAAAAATTCAATGCCATGGCCGGGATTTGAACCACGGATCTACTGGTTTCCGTCCAGTCGCTCTTAACCTTTGAGCTACCATGGCCAACGTGCCTTCCTGACATTAAATTCTCCAGTTAACTCGTATATTTCCCCAGTAGACCACTAGGGGCTCTCGCATCCGAGATACACCGTTTGTGGCGACTTACTATTGTAAGTACTTAAGTCCCAGGCTTCATCATTTAACTCTTATTATTTTAGTTAATTGATGGAAATTAATCATTTCTCCACACTAGCCGTATATGGGCTAAGATATTTGATGGATAGAGTCAACATGAAAAATTCAATGCCATGGCCGGGATTTGAACCACGGATCTACTGGTTTCCGTCCAGTCGCTCTTAACCTTTGAGCTACCATGGCCAACGTGCCTTCCTGACATTAAATTCTCCAGTTAACTCGTATATTTCCCCGGTAGACCACTAGGGGCTCTCGCATCCGAGATACACCGTTTGTGGCGACTTACTATTGTAAGTACTTAAGTCCCAGGCTTCATCATTTAACTCTTATTATTTTAGTTAATTGATGGAAATTAATCATTTCTCCACACTAGCCGTATATGGGCTAAGATATTTGATGGATAGAGTCAACATGAAAAATTCAATGCCATGGCCGGGATTTGAACCACGGATCTACTGGTTTCCGTCCAGTCGCTCTTAACCTTTGAGCTACCATGGCCAACGTGCCTTCCTGACATTAAATTCTCCAGTTAACTCGTATATTTCCCCGGTAGACCACTAGGGGCTCTCGCATCCGAGATACACCGTTTGTGGCGACTTACTATTGTAAGTACTTAAGTCCCAGGCTTCATCATTTAACTCTTATTATTTTAGTTAATTGATGGAAATTAATCATTTCTCCACACTAGCCGTATATGGGCTAAGATATTTGATGGATAGAGTCAACATGAAAAATTCAATGCCATGGCCGGGATTTGAACCACGGATCTACTGGTTTCCGTCCAGTCGCTCTTAACCTTTGAGCTACCATGGCCAACGTGCCTTCCTGACATTAAATTCTCCAGTTAACTCGTATATTTCCCCGGTAGACCACTAGGGGCTCTCGCATCCGAGATACACCGTTTGTGGCGACTTACTATTGTAAGTACTTAGGTCCCAGGCTTCATCATTTAACTCTTATTATTTTAGTTAATTGATGGAAATTAATCATTTCTCCACACTAGCCGTATATGGGCTAAGATATTTGATGGATAGAGTCAACATGAAAAATTCAATGCCATGGCCGGGATTTGAACCACGGATCTACTGGTTTCCGTCCAGTCGCTCTTAACCTTTGAGCTACCATGGCCAACGTGCCTTCCTGACATTAAATTCTCCAGTTAACTCGTATATTTCCCCGGTAGACCACTAGGGGCTCTCGCATCCGAGATACACCGTTTGTGGCGACTTACTATTGTAAGTACTTAAGTCCCAGGCTTCATCATTTAACTCTTATTATTTTAGTTAATTGATGGAAATTAATCATTTCTCCACACTAGCCGTATATGGGCTAAGATATTTGATGGATAGAGTCAACATGAAAAATTCAATGCCATGGCCGGGATTTGAACCACGGATCTACTGGTTTCCGTCCAGTCGCTCTTAACCTTTGAGCTACCATGGCCAACGTGCCTTCCTGACATTAAATTCTCCAGTTAACTCGTATATTTCCCCGGTAGACCACTAGGGGCTCTCGCATCCGAGATACACCGTTTGTGGCGACTTACTATTGTAAGTACTTAAGTCCCAGGCTTCATCATTTAACTCTTATTATTTTAGTTAATTGATGGAAATTAATCATTTCTCCACACTAGCCGTATATGGGCTAAGATATTTGATGGATAGAGTCAACATGAAAAATTCAATGCCATGGCCGGGATTTGAACCACGGATCTACTGGTTTCCGTCCAGTCGCTCTTAACCTTTGAGCTACCATGGCCAACGTGCCTTCCTGACATTAAATTCTCCAGTTAACTCGTATATTTCCCCGGTAGACCACTAGGGGCTCTCGCATCCGAGATACACCGTTTGTGGCGACTTACTATTGTAAGTACTTAAGTCCCAGGCTTCATCATTTAACTCTTATTATTTTAGTTAATTGATGGAAATTAATCATTTCTCCACACTAGCCGTATATGGGCTAAGATATTTGATGGATAGAGTCAACATGAAAAATTCAATGCCATGGCCGGGATTTGAACCACGGATCTACTGGTTTCCGTCCAGTCGCTCTTAACCTTTGAGCTACCATGGCCAACGTGCCTTCCTGACATTAAATTCTCCAGTTAACTCGTATATTTCCCCGGTAGACCACTAGGGGCTCTCGCATCCGAGATACACCGTTTGTGGCGACTTACTATTGTAAGTACTTAAGTCCCAGGCTTCATCATTTAACTCTTATTATTTTAGTTAATTGATGGAAATTAATCATTTCTCCACACTAGCCGTATATGGGCTAAGATATTTGATGGATAGAGTCAACATGAAAAATTCAATGCCATGGCCGGGATTTGAACCACGGATCTACTGGTTTCCGTCCAGTCGCTCTTAACCTTTGAGCTACCATGGCCAACGTGCCTCCCTGACATTAAATTCTCCAGTTAACTCGTATATTTCCCCGGTAGACCACTAGGGGCTCTCGCATCCGAGATACACCGTTTGTGGCGACTTACTATTGTAAGTACTTAAGTCCCAGGCTTCATCATTTAACTCTTATTATTTTAGTTAATTGATGGAAATTAATCATTTCTCCACACTAGCCGTATATGGGCTAAGATATTTGATGGATAGAGTCAACATGAAAAATTCAATGCCATGGCCGGGATTTGAACCACGGATCTACTGGTTTCCGTCCAGTCGCTCTTAACCTTTGAGCTACCATGGCCAACGTGCCTTCCTGACATTAAATTCTCCAGTTAACTCGTATATTTCCCCGGTAGACCACTAGGGGCTCTCGCATCCGAGATACACCGTTTGTGGCGACTTACTATTGTAAGTACTTAAGTCCCAGGCTTCATCATTTAACTCTTATTATTTTAGTTAATTGATGGAAATTAATCATTTCTCCACACTAGCCGTATATGGGCTAAGATATTTGATGGATAGAGTCAACATGAAAAATTCAATGCCATGGCCGGGATTTGAACCACGGATCTACTGGTTTCTGTCCAGTCGCTCTTAACCTTTGAGCTACCATGGCCAACGTGCCTTCCTGACATTAAATTCTCCAGTTAACTCGTATATTTCCCCGGTAGACCACTAGGGGCTCTCGCATCCGAGATACACCGTTTGTGGCGACTTACTATTGTAAGTACTTAAGTCCCAGGCTTCATCATTTAACTCTTATTATTTTAGTTAATTGATGGAAATTAATCATTTCTCCACACTAGCCGTATATGGGCTAAGATATTTGATGGATAGAGTCAACATGAAAAATTCAATGCCATGGCCGGGATTTGAACCACGGATCTACTGGTTTCCGTCCAGTCGCTCTTAACCTTTGAGCTACCATGGCCAACGTGCCTTCCTGACATTAAATTCTCCAGTTAACTCGTATATTTCCCCGGTAGACCACTAGGGGCTCTCGCATCCGAGATACACCGTTTGTGGCGACTTACTATTGTAAGTACTTAAGTCCCAGGCTTCATCAT
Source organism: Mantis religiosa (assembly GCA_030765055.1). Taxonomy (NCBI): domain Eukaryota; kingdom Metazoa; phylum Arthropoda; class Insecta; order Mantodea; family Mantidae; genus Mantis; species Mantis religiosa. The sequence continues at coordinate 72,550,951 of CM060949.1, read as the reverse complement.
TTAACTCTTATTATTTTAGTTAATTGATGGAAATTAATCATTTCTCCACACTAGCCGTATATGGGCTAAGATATTTGATGGATAGAGTCAACATGAAAAATTCAATGCCATGGCCGGGATTTGAACCACGGATCTACTGGTTTCCGTCCAGTCGCTCTTAACCTTTGAGCTACCATGGCCAACGTGCCTTCCTGACATTAAATTCTCCAGTTAACTCGTATATTTCCCCGGTAGACCACTAGACCAGGCAAAAAGAACACCAGAGGAACATTAAGTTGAAACAAACAGAAAAATCTGCAGTTTCACACCATTTTTGGACAGAAAACCACAACATTGGCCACAACATTAAACTGTTAAAATCTTTAAGTACACCCATAGAATTGGATATTTGGGAAAAAATTTTCATAAACAAAAACCGTGATAAAGTTATAAATTTTGAAATCCCGGCATTAAATGAAGTATTAAAACTTAGTGCCCCTAACACCAGATGGCAGAGTGATCGGAACTCCGTAGTAGTGGAAGAAGGGGAAGGTTCATCTAGTCACCAAACAGCTGATGATGAGATCGAATGATCTTGAAAACGTTTCAATTATACAACAACAAGTAAGTGAAGACTGAGTGTAAACATAGTGACTCATAAATTCAAATTTAAATATGAAGAATACTTCACTGTTAATAATGCTTCTGCTTTTAATATTTATGACATTTAATGAATTTTGACATTCCATTGGAAAAAAGTATTTTAGTTAGCCTCATTGGATCATCACCAGATATCTTGTCTCCAGAGAACCATGGTCAGCTGGAACTCCAAAGTTCTAGCCAGTTGACAGTTCCTTGATAATGCCTTCAAGTGGAGGAGGCCGCGCCGTGGCTCAGTGGTTAGACTGCTTGGCTCTCATCAAGGCGGCCCGGGTTCGATCCCAGGCGACAGCAAAGTGAGCCAGGGTAAGGGGAAACAGTCCTTCCGGGTGACAGCGTTCAGCTTTCTGTAGTCCACGCAAAAGCGTAGCTCGCCATTCTTCTTTGTCACCAAGACGACAGGGGAACACCAAGGGCTGTGAGACTCTTCAATCACTCCCCTGGATTTAATGTCATCTAGCACATCCCGTACCGTCGCTTGTTTTGCCAGCAGAATGCGTCTAGGGGGTTGCCGAACAGGCCGGGCGTCTCCGGTGTCGATGCGGTGAAGCACTTTGTCCGTGCGGCCGTGGTCACTGTTACCGTGGCTGAAGACGCGCTGCTATCTTCTCAGCAGTTGTCGAACTTTCTCCAGCTGTTCTGCGGTCAGATGGTCGGCCGCACTCTCTAGTAAGCCTTTTAGCCTGGACCCCAGGTGTTGCGTCGGCTCGGCTCCTGTGTCTTCTCGATTGCTGTTACGCTGACTTGGCCTTGCACGTCCCCAACTCCGTTCCGGCCTGGACGTTGTGATCGGTGTCTGCCAGGTTGAGCAGTCCGTGCACAGGCGTCTTCTGGTCCAGCATTATGTTCTTCGTCCGCTGGCCTTCCAGTCGCGCCGTCACCACCACCTCGCTTCTTGCGGGGACAACCACGTCTTCCTTTAAGACGACCCTGCAGATTCCAACACGCTCTTCGGGTTGCCGCAGTACCAACCACATCTCCATTGAGCCGCAGGACCTTCCTGCCTACGTCGACCGTCGCCTCGTGGCTCCTGAGGGCATCCAATCCCAGTATTACCTCCTCAGCCACCTTCGCGACGAACACCCACAGACGCACTGCACTCCGTCCCAAGGTCAATTTCAGTAAGGCCTCCTTGTCCACAGGCAAGGTGTCGCCCGATGCTGTCACAAGCTGGTATGGTCAAGGTATGGTTTCCTGGACGGCAAACCCTTGGCCATGTCAGGTCTAATGATGGTCAAGGCTGCCCGAGTTTCTACGAGCACGCGGCACGGCTTCCCTCTCACCCAACCGTCCACAACGAGGCTGTCATCCATACGCCGTCTGACGGCGCGCAGTGTCACACGAGGGGATGGTGATGTCGCCGCCGACGTGTCCCTCGCCACGACGGGCCTTACTTGTTCTTCCGGCTGCTCTTCCTGGTGTCGGCTGTCTCTCTCCAAGTGTCCCTGTTGGCCGCACCCGCAGCACAACTAGGTCTTCGCCGGCGTCCCTCGACTGGTCTTCTGTCTCCCGTGTAGCGGATACTCCTGGTTCGCGACGTCGGGGTAGCCGTCACCTTGGCCGCCTGCATCCTTAATGCTGCCGTTAGCACCTCGTGGATGGGTTTGTAGTCGCCAAGCATTAGTCGCTGACGAATCTCCTTGTCTCGTACCCCGTCAACGAATGTGTAGGCGGCTTCCCGGAATACGAACTCTGGTGGTAGGTCGACTAAGGCTTGACTGGCCAGTTGCTCAATTGCCACGGCGAACTCCTGAGGCGTCTCCCCTGGCTGCTGTGACCTTGACTTAAGTTGGCTGCGGCACGCTGCGGTTAGGTGGTGGTTTCCAAAGCGACTCTCCAGGGCCTCCCAGATGTCCTTGGGCGCCGCCGCTGTCTGGACCGCGTTCAGGACTTCTGCGGCCCGTCCCTGGAGGCTGGCTATTAGCTGTGCGGCTGCTTCCTCCGGTGACCGCTGGTTGTTTTAGGCCACCGTGTCAAACTGGCGGCGGAAGACTTAGAAAGTTGTCGCGCCGTCGTATTTAGGAGGTTTGACGCGTGCAGATGTTGTGTTGTGTCCCGGCGCGTCGGCCTTCAAGTCCTTCGACCTCCTGCCAACGATGTCCTCCACCATGGCGTTCAGGGACTTTGTGTTGCTGTCGGCCTTTCCCTCCAGGTCCTTAACGCGGATCGCTGGGTCTTCGACGTGCTCGTGCACTTGACCCATCTGCTTGCCCAGCTCCGTGACGTCTTCCTTCACGCCGGCCAACTGTTCATCAAATTTGGCGGTGAGGGCTTCGTTGGCAGCCTTCATTTCGTTTGCCAGGCTATCATTTGCCGCTTTCATTTCCGTGGTCAATTCGGCCATCTTCGCGGTCATCGTCGCGGCCAAGTTGCTATCTGCAGCTTCCTTCTTCGTGTTAATTCGGCCTGCATTTCTTCCATCTCGGTGATGTTCTTTTTAGCCGTCTTTATTTCTGTTAGCCAGATTTGCCGCGTCCATCGTTGAATGTTCCACTTTCTGACACCAATTGTGACTTTGTGGGCTCCTAAAATTAAAAGTCCAATTTGCAGAAATTCAAAATGTTCTTTAACTTCGTAGAAATACACTTTGTTCATTCCTTTCATAACAGAATTACGTCGCATACACAATCACAATCTACCAAGTTCGATGAGCACAACAAACAACATTCTGATTACATCTGTTTACAACACTCCTGTTACGTCTGTTTACGACTGACTCTTGGCGAGTCGTCGCTTCCTTAACTCCTCATTGATAATTCGAGACTGTTCTGTAACAATCACTAGATATTTCTGGAACAAACAAGAGATCCAATGTTCTATAAAACAATCAAGACGTCAGCTGACTTTTCTAGATGAAACCTCATGTGCCGCCAAGTCCTTTATCTCCGCTATCTTTATTTGCTGGCTCTTTGTGTACACAAGTCGCGCTTATCTCTCTGCACCAAACCCATTATGTGCATTGCCGCAACAATATTCAGTGTAAATCTCTGTGTTATAAGAAACATGTATACATTATTTTCCAGTGGATATGTTGTTTCTAAGTTGTTTTGAATATTCTGTTATCAATAAAAATGTGCTATTAAAGCACAAAAAAGAAGGCTAATTAATAGATACGCACATATAACAAAACATGTTACTGTATTATTAAATTTTAGATGAGTCGTATTTCTTACACATCTGCTTCACTTTCGTACCTATTTCGCAAAGAAGGCTTGGAAACCATGGACAAAAATATAATTAGGAAAAAATCAGCTCCTATATTGGAAAACTTAATAAATAAAAAGCCAATAAAACATTTGAAACAAATTCAGATAATTAAATCTTTAAGGAAAAAGGATGTAATCTTCTCAAGGGCTGATAAAGGGAACAAAATAGTAATCTTAGATACAGCTACATACAAAGAAAAAATGTTAGAGTTACTACAACAAAAAGAATTCCAGGAAATAGATTCTAATCCACTCAACCGATGCATAAAAGATGTACAAAAAACCATCATTAATAGTAAAATTTTAACAACTACAGAACAAAAAACTATCAAACCAGACAACCCTACCCTTGCAAGAATATATGGTTTGCCTAAAATACACAAACCCAACATACCCATGAGACCCATTGTAAATAATATAAACACTCCTACTTACCTTCTGGCAAAATGGCTAACCAAAAAATTTCAGTCCTTTCCACAATTCCATACTCTGAGTATAAAAACTCTTTAGACCTGGTAGAAAAAATTCAAAATCTTAAACTAAAACCTCATGACACTTTAGTATCCTTTGATGTCCGCTCCCTCTTCCCTAGCATTCCATTAGACAAACTTTTGATTCAACTGAAAAAATGGCTAAATTCTATAAACCTGGATGCCAATGCAATAGAAGAATATTTGGCAATGACTGAATTATGTATACATCAAAATTATTTTGTCTTCGATGGAAAATATTATAAACAAATTTCAGGACTAGCTATGGGAAGCCCGCTATCACCATTTTTGGCCAATCTATACATGAGCTTTTTCGAAACACATATTACTAAAGCCTTCCCTCATATGTTTAAAACATGGTACAGATACGTAGACGACATCTTTGCAATAGTGCCCAAACTAATAGATGATGCTTTGAAACTACTCAACCTGCAAGAACCCAGCATACAATTCACAGTAGAAACTGAAGAGGACTGTACTCTACCTTTTTTAGACCTTAAAATCAAAAAAGGCAATGAAAAACTAGAATTTGGCATTCATAGAAAAGCAACACACACAGATAATTACATCAAAGCAAATAGTTTCAACCCAATTCCACACAAACATGCAACCATCAACAGTCTGACACACAGATTAGTAAATCTACCTCTCAGCCAGCAAGAATATCAAAACGAATACCATCAAATCTTAAAAACTGCAATTAAAAATGGATATGGAAAAAACCTTGTAGATAAAAAACTAAAATTATTCAAACTTCAAAAGAAATTAAAACAGATCACAGCTCTCACACCAATAAAACAAGAAACTAGATTTGCTAAATTTACTTACCACCCCTGGGCCACAAAAAAGTTCCAAAAAATATTCAAGAAATACAATATAACTTTGGCACCAAAAAACAATTACAATATTAAAAACCTACTTCACAGTAATAATACTGATAAGATAAAACCAGAGGAAAAGTCAGGCATTTACAAAATTAAGTGTAAAGACTGTGAAAAAATTTATATAGGGAGGACAAAAAGAAACATAGGCACTAGAAAGAAAGAACACTTCAGGCACTTAAGATACAAAAATATTGATAAGTCCGCAATAGCAGCTCATTTCTGGTCTGAAAATCATGAAATTGAAGATAGCACAGAATTACTAAAATACGTACAAAAACATAGTGAACTCGTCATATGGGAGAGGATATACATAGAAAAACATAAAAACCAACTAATGAACTTTGAAATCCCGCTAGAAGAGAATCCCACATTTCAGTTCATCACTAAATCAACAGATGGCAGCAACAACCCCAGAATTACCCACACCGCTGGATCTAGCGTCAGTCGCACAAGAGCCGTAGATGCAAACGAAGATTTGCGAAACATGTCTCAAAATAGGTACGAAAGTAAAGCAGATGTGTAAGAAATACGACTCATCTAAAATTTAATAATTTTTCGCTTCACTGTGGTGTTCCAATACAGTTAAATCTCGATATGTTACTGTATATTCATGATTTTGCTAATCAAATTGCAGACAAATTTAATTTTCATTAAAGTGCAGCTAGATTTTTCCATAGTTCATGGCCCTACCATTAGCTTGAAAATTTTTAAGGTCATCCAGAAGTTGACAAAGAGAAAAGGTATATTTACATATCCATTATGCTGTACTTCAGGCAAAATGTGATGTCAGTAACATTGTAGTAATTGCCTTGAGGATTGGAGCTGAGACACCATACCTCTATATTTTTTTAATATCTGGAAAAGATATAGATTGAATAAGGACAAATTAAAGAAATTGTTAATTTTTTGTGCAATAACAGATTACTTTCCCTTCTTTAAAGCCATATGTATAGTCAGTTTTAATATTTTTAGCTTCATATTCCATTGCTATAAAGTATTTACTAATATTCATTTATCATGTATTCTTTTACACTTTTTTGACTATCTTATCAGTTAATGAATGTGATCTTTGAACATCCTGTTGTTATCCTTATAGCAATGTTTTTGAATGTATAGAATTCATTAATAAATTCTGTTTCACACTGTCCTTGAAGGAACCCATAAATATGCAGAATTATTATTTTGATAAATAAATAATTAGCAGAATCATCATCATTTGGTATGATTTATCTGCATTGAAGGACATTAATTAAAAAAATAACAGAATCATCATTAATTTAACATTTTCTGCATCTTGGCAAAGCCTTAATTTCTGTATGTACTTGATTTTGAAAGGATTTATTTGAATCTTGAAATAGTAGTTCTTTGTGGTTTACAATATTTATATTACTTAACCAGGTTTGTGCTACTTGTATCAATCATAACAGGGCTTTACAGTATATAATTTTTCTTAACATTTAAACCTAAAATGCAGTGAAGCTGATTTATTTAGTTAAATTATTTAAGGAATGAAAGTGATTTAGTTTTATAGGTATTCTTATTTAGAAAGAGCATCTGCTGTTTTGTTTGCATTTGCTAGAGAAGTTAAAGCGCATTACAAGAGATACATTTACTGCAAGGCAACTAGAGTACTCAGGTAGGCCATTCCGGAGAGTCGCGCTGCCATTGGCTAACGCGCATGACGTCACTGAGAATACAGTTCAACCGCGAGAGTTAAACACTAGCCCCTGAGTATGCGTTATTTAAGCTCTGCTACGTGTAAAATCGGAAGAAATAAACACCCACTTGTGTATTATAATGAAGGTTCCTTCTAGCAGTTAGTATTAAGAGTTTAAAACATGTTACTATTCATATGTACTTACTCACTGTAGCTCAAGAAGATGACGAAGCAACCCATTGAAGATTTTTCTTTGCTGCAAGTTTCCTGATCATTTCTGCCTTCGCTCTTTTGTTTAAGTGCCTAATTCTAATGAAGGTTCTTGTCCTCACATAAAGAGAGATCACTTTGTGATGAATTTTGGGAAACTTGGGACTTATTATAGAAATTAAGTTTTGCATCACTCCATTACACTTCGCAGCACTTTGACCATGGAAGCTACAAAATATTACTTTATTTATTTAATTTATTTAATTGCACAAAAAGCTTAGAACCCTTGGCTTTCTTCAGGCCCTTGTTCTGCCATTCCAAAACACTGTTTTCTTTCTTCAGGGCTTGCATCTGAGTCTTTAGTCTAATTATTTCCTCTTCAGCAGCAACAGTGGTCAGGAGCTACCTCTGTGCTGGTCGACTGGTCAAATTTTGTTTTTTGGGAGATAAAGATGCTATAGTAGACAGCGCTCTCTTTCGCACGGTCCTAACTTCGCACCGGCGATCTCTTGCTGATATTGCCTATTAATAAAAACAGTTTATTATTATTATTATTATTATTATTATTATTATTATTATTATTATTATTATTATTATTATTATTATTATTATTATTATTATTATTATTATTATTATTATTATTATTATTATTATTATTTTTATTTTTATTATTATTATTATTATTATTATTATTATTATTATTATTATTATTATTATTATTATTATTATTATTATTATTATTATTCCACCGCATCAAACTTTTCTTATAAAAAAAGAGCAAATAAACTCAGTGTACACATAGAAACAAATACATAAATAGAATGTGTATATAAGAATTACTAGCAAATTGGTTTTGCTGGTACTTGCTACTACCGCCTCAAATGCATCCCCATGCCAATCAGGAATTTTCTGTGACGGTACAGCATCGCCCTTTAATTTTCTTTTCAGCGGCAACCCTAGCAGCTCGTTTTTTAAATCCCGTTCATAATCTTCGGGCAGGAGTGATCGGAACAAATCCTTGCATTATTCACATTAACCGGATCAGCTCTTTTACAGCGTAAAACCCACTTGCACTGTAGTTCTCGATCTTTAGGCAAACAATGGAAAGTCACATACGTAGTTTTATACGAAGCATTTTTGCACTCAGCAACAGCGCAATGGCTTCTGCTTTTACTCATAATGTTACGACAAAAGACACAGCCAGTAACTACAATCGCTCATAAGCAACTGCATCTTGTTTATTTCATCAGAAGGATTGTGGAATTTGCTTGCATCAGTGCCTTATCTTATTTTACAATGTGCAATCATAATATTGCATTACGCACATTCACGTGTAAGCGCTCTTGCGTTGTATTCTCAGTGACGTCACGCCCCTCAGTCAGCAGTAACAGTGTTTTGCGCGGGAAGGCAGGGAATGGCCTGCCCTGCATTTACTGTATCTCTGAACTAATTCATCTGGGTTAACGACACATTATGAAAATCAAATAAGACAACTTCAACAAAAATTGGAGAAGTTTCACATGAAATAAACTATTTGAAAACCTCTGCATCACATGGAGAAATATACATCTTATTTAGTAACCAATAACATACTTTATAATTTTCATGATCTTCTTAAACTATGGTGTATTGGAATTTTATGTTTGTATTTCAGCTGATGATAAACTAGCATATTTGACACCACAGGCAGTAACTATTAATGCTGCTTATACTGGTATCAACCAGCTTTTCTTACTGGATTCTTTTGAAGATGAGAAGGGCCAACCTCTCATCAAATGGGTAAGTAATGGAGACAAAAAGAAATACATGTACAACAAACACATATAGCCAACCTTTCTTTTATATTTTTCTGAATTCTAGTATTTCTTTTCTTCACCACGGCCCTAAAATCCTGCGTATGCTATCATGCGTTGGATGCTCAAATATCTGCACTTCATTGATTACAGAATTTTACTGTAGACATTAATAAAATGTAAACAAAATGCAAACAGAGTTTAATGATCTCACAATTTCTTGAAATGTCCATCAATTTCTTTAAAGATAAGTGAAGTTACTGTTACAAATAATTATATTTGTGTAGTAACAGTAGTTCATTTTATTTTTGCATAAATATTTTTATTATTCATTATCTGTGGTAAAATAGTACGTAATACAGAATATATATGAAGTGCTTTGAAAAAAGCTTTCAATTTTTAAACTTATCATATAAAGATGCACTTATCATACTTGTATCGTAATATACAATTTTAATTAGAGGAAAAATATAAAGAGGACAAATAGTTTAAGTTAATTGATGAAAATTAATCATTTCTTCACTAGCCGTATATAGGCTAAGGTTTTTGATGGATAGAGTCAACATGAAAAATTCAATGCCATGGCCGGGATTTGAACCACGGATCTCCTAGTTTCCATCCAGTCGCTCTAACCCATTGAGCTACCATGGCCAACATGCTGTCCTGACATTAAATTCTCCATTTGATGCATATATTTCCCTGTTAAACCACTAGGGGCTCTCGCATTCGAGATACACCGTTTGTGGCGACTTACTATCATAAGTACTTGAGTCCCAGGCTTCATCATTTAGCTCTTATTCTTTAATTCATATTAACTTAATTAACTTAAAGAATAAGAGTTAAATGATGAAGCCTGGGACAGTACTTATGTTAGTAAGTCGCCACAAACAGTGTATCTCGAATGCGAGAGCCCCTAGTGGTTTACCAGGGAAATATACACATCAAATGGAGAATTTAATGTCAGGATGGTACGTTGACCATGGTAGCTCAATGGGTTAGAGCAACTGGATGGAAACCAGCAGATCCGTGGTTCAAGTCCCGGCCATGGCATTGAATTCATGTTGACTATCCATCAAGGACAAATAGTGTTTATCTATTCCCCTTGTAACATTCTGATATACACATAAATAGAATAAAATATATTAAATATGCTGTATTATGAATATAGATCTTATTTTATATAAATAATTGGTAATGAATATCAAAGTTTGTAACAGTAGTTTTCAGACATAACAAAAATAAAAACAAATTGCATATTTTGTTTGTAACTTAAATTGTTCCTTTGTGTATTTGAAGAACAACATTTAAAGCTCTTCTATCACTCTAGCCTTTATCTGGCAGTAAATTTTAATGCAGATCAGTAGTATCTGAATAGGTTAGTACCAACTCTTAAAAGTTCTCTTACTCAAATGAATTTGTTTTACATTTTGCATCGCAAAAAGTTTAGATACCAGGTCTTTATATGCAATGATCTAATGATAGGAGCAGTTACAATAATAGACCTATAGAAAGGAATTAATGGAGTACAGGAGTTTTCTGAGGAATGGGAGATTAAGGTCAACGTAAACTAGTCTTAGATAATGGTATTTAAATAAGTTAAGAAAAGATGAAAAATGGCACTAGGAGGAGTAGAGTTGCAGATTGTCAAACAGTATGATTATCTTGGGGTGAGAATAAGCAGCAATGGTGAATAGGCGACAAATGGTAGGAAGGTGGTGGCTAAAGGAAAGGCAGCAATGATAAGTATGAGTGTGTAAATATAATTTGAAAATATCAATTAAATGGCTTGAGAGAGAATACAAAGCAGTAGTAGAATCTAAAATGCTATATGCTGCAGAAATATGGTGTAGAATGTAATTGAGTGAGAAAGTAGATCAGAGGCATGGGATGTTCTGTAAAGAAGTATTAGAGCTACCATGCTCAGCACCAGGAAAAGTTGCTTTAGTTGAGTTAGGCAGACCAAAAAGGAAAGGAATAATAATAGAAAGGGTCTTGAAATTTTGGTATAGATGTTGGTAAAATAGGAGAAGGAGATGTTATGGTTATGGATGGACCAACAAAAAGGTATGAAAAGTAAGAGCAGTTGGGGAGAGTAATGTAGAGTAATTATATCCACTAGAGAGGTAAACATAAGTAAAGCTCTTAAATTATTAAAATCACTAGTAACTAAAGAGGGAGAGAAATGAAAATAAAGCAGTAAAAGAAATAAAAGAAGGGTTGTATGTTGAAGAATACAAATTAGTAAAAAGGTTATTCAGAGATCTTAAAAGATGGAGGGGCTCTAAAGACAAATTAGATAGGCAAAATCTGTTGAAAAGTAAAGGGTTTATAAATATTTGTTAGAGGAAAAGAAAAACCAGCAGAAAAATATAAAAAACAAATTAAGAGATGCAGTAGAAGAAGATAATAAAGGGATATGGGAAAGTGGAAAAAAGCAAATAAGAATGGAGGGAAAGAATCTAAAATATCACTTGACAGGGAGCTATTATTGTACTCACACCTCTATGCACCTGAAAATTTGATATTCTAATGCCTGTTATATATAAACCAGGTGCATCAAAAATCTGCTGCGGAGTACAACCACAGCACCCAAAACTGAAGCCTGAAAAGTGCTGCATGCGACCACTTGCAAGTAGCTGCTGTACATCCCTCATCAGCTTTGATCCAGGCATGGGGGACAGCGCTACTTATGTATGCCATGTCTAAACCGCAGTCCACCAGGGGTAAACAATCCCTCCTGTACAATGCTGTGTTATCATGCCTATATGTTCCTACATATTCTGGACTCATTTTTGGGTACTTCCAGCTATACTCTGCACCCAAATTTTGGCACACAGGCCCACATAGAGCAGAGATGATGCCATCAATCTCTCAAGCAAACACAGATATGAGTATATTGATAGTTCCCTTGTTAGGAATGGTTAAGGTATTTTAGAGGCTTAATAGGAGATGATAAAGAAGTAGATATGGGTATTAAAGGCTGGAGAGGAAAATAGTTAAAAATAGAAAACTAGATGGAAAATTTACATTTATGGAATTATACAGTTAAAAATGTTGAAAAAAGTTAAAGCATTGGGGATAAATAGGATTCCAGGAAACTTTTGGAAAAAATATGGCAATACTGAGAAAGGTCTAAATATAATGACAAATATGTTAAAATAAAATTAAAGAAAAGGAAGAGATACTGGAAAACAAATATGGTAATACCAATATACAAAGAGAAAGGAGGAGAAAATAAACCAGGAAATTACAGAGGAATAAGCTTATTATCTGTACTAGGTAAAGTGTATTCAGGGATATTTAGCTAATAGATTAAGGGATTAGGCAGAAGCAGAAGGAAAGATATCAGAATTTCGGTAGTATTCAGAAAAGGAAAACAAACAGTAGATAATTAATGTATTCATAGGAATGACAATTATTGACAAATATCTGAGTAAGAAAAGAGGTAGAGTGTATATGATTTTTGCAGACTTTGCAAAAGCATTTATTACAATAAACAGAGATGCATAATTTACAAATTGAGGATAAAAGGAGTAAATGATAAATTTATAAAAGAAATAACTAAAAGATGTAAAGGAATTAAATTTTGTATAAGGTGTGAAAGGAATAGAATCACAGATATGACATAACAGAAGTTAGAGTTAAGACAGGACTGTAAACTAAACCCCATTTTATTTCATTTGTTTATAGATATAGTGAATAGAGTGAAAGGAAGAAATCAACACTGCCGGTTAACAGAAAATAAAGAGATACCAGGTTGTTATATGCAGATGATCTAATGTTAGGATGAAGAACATTTGTATTACAGAGAGCAGTAAATGAAATACAAAAATTCTGTGAAGATTGGTGAATACAAAAAAGTCAAAAGTGATGATTTGTAAAAGAGGAACAATGATTTTTAGAGGGACAAAAGTTAGAAATCGTGAAAGAATTTGAGTACCTAGGAGCTAACATGGCAGGAAGATGGTAGCCAAAGGAAAGGCAGCAATGTCAGGTATAAGAATATGCAAATAAAAACATGATATGACAAGCAAATGGATAGAGAGAATGTATGATAATACTGGTAGAGGCAGATGTTGTATGTTGTAGAAATATGAGGGATGTCAAAAGTTAGTATTAAAATTGATCAGCTATAAAAACAGTTTGCTAAAGAGATTGCCTAGATCAGCTCCAGGAGAAGTAGCCTTAGTAGAATTAGGAAAAACCAAAAGAAAAGATATAATAATTGAAAGAATCATACAATTTTGGTATAAATGCTTGGTAAAGGATGATGATGAAATCCTAAAGGTATGTATGAATCAAGAAAAGAAAATGGGAATGGGAAACAGAAAGATTTGGTGGGCAGAGCCAGGAAAAAATCTGTGGGAGAAATAGGAATGGAGAACTTACAGAACTAGAAATTAAGTTTTTGGAAAATAGTCAAAACTAGAATGGAGGATAAAGAAAGACTAGAGATTAGGGAAGGGCTAGAAAAGAGAAAAACATTACATTTTAATAGGGTAATAATGAGAATATGGGGAAGAGAAAGACATGTAGATCAATGGAACAAACAGGAGCGGGAAGGAATGGCTTGGATAAGAACAGGATCAATGTTCTTAATGGAACTACGAGGTAACAGGATGGGAGTATGTGAATTACATCGAGAAACAGAAAGTACAGTTCATATTCTGACAGAGTGCTAAGAACTAGCAGAATGGAGACAGAAAGTGTGGGAGAAGAAATGAGAAAAGATGTGAAACTAGTTGATAGCTATATAAATGGTTACGGAGAAAACTGAAAGTAGATATAGAAATATTGGCAAGGAAAATATATTGGAGAGACAGCAAAGGGAGACAGAGAGTAAATTGGCAATGCCAGAATGCCTGGGTGCCAAGCAAGCTGAGCTAGGTAGTGTAAAAGATGGCACCAGGCAATTTATACAACTAGGTAAAGAAAAATATGTATGTAATGTGTATAAAATATTGTAAATAGCAAATTTTATAAATAAATTCTATTGCTACTAAAATTAGGCAAGTGAGTCAACCTTGTATATACTTTTCTCCACTTACAAGTTTTTTATGAAGACTAGTTTCTGGGGACTTCTCCCCTTTCGTCAGCTCTGTGGTAGACTGATGATGCATCCGGTGTCTGCATCTGGCTTGGTGTTGTGCTGCCATCTAACGTCCTGGTAAGTTTGATGACGTCATCTACGGCGGGAATTTCAAAATTCATCAAGAGGTCCTGTTTTTTCGTAATAAATATGTTTTCCCAAATCTGTAGTTCCAGAGGTTTCTTTGCCTGTTTGATCAGTTCTATTTCTTGTTTTATGTTGTGATTCTCAGACCAAAAGTGATGTGATACAGCCGACTTGTCCATTTGTTTGAATTTAATATTTCTGAAGTGTTCTTTCATTCTTGTTCCCAGATTCCTTTTGGTCTTACCAATGTATATCTTGTCACAATCATGGCAACTCATTTGGTAAATGCCTGATAATTGAGTTTTCGGTGTGCTATTTTTTAGAGGGTGGTTTAGTAAGTTGCGAATGTTGTGTTTGTTTTGAGGGGCTAATTTTATGTTGAAGCTCTTAAATATCTTTTCAAATTTTTTGAAGTATTTTGGATGAAATGTAAATTTTCCATATCTGGTGTTTGGGTTTTCTAGTTTTTTTAACGTAGTAATGTCCTTTAAGTATTTGTTTCTTTTGTGTCTATAGATCAGTTTTTTGATGAAATTTGTGTTATAGTTGTTCAGTTCGGCAACCTGGTGTATGTGAGCGTACTCCTGTTCATATTCTGTTTTTGTTAGCGGAATGTTGATTAATCTGTGAACTAAACTATGGAATACTGCATATTGATGTTGTACTGGGTTGAATGGGTTGCATTTAATGTAATTGTCAACATGTGTTGCTTTTCGGTATATTCCAAATTGTAATCCTGTGGGTGTTCTAATGATTTTCAAATCTAGAAAAGATATTTAAGAGCTTCAACATAAAATTAGCCCCTCAAAACAAACACAACATCCGCAACTTACTAAACCACCCTCTAAAACATAGCACACCGAAAACTCAATTATCAGGCATTTACCAAATGAGTTGCCATGATTGTGACAAGATATACATTGGTAAGACCAAAAGGAATCTGGGAACAAGAATGAAAGAACACTTCAGAAATATTAAATTCAAACAAATGGACAAGTCGGCTGTATCACATCACTTTTGGTCTGAGAATCACAACATAAAACAAGAAATAGAACTGATCAAACAGGCAAAGAAACCTCTGGAACTACAGATTTGGGAAAACATATTTATTACGAAAAAACAGGACCTCTTGATGAATTTTGAAATTCCCGCCGTAGATGACGTCATCAAACTTACCAGGACGTTAGATGGCAGCACAACACCAAGCCAGATGCAGACACCGGATGCATCATCAGTCTACCACAGAGCTGACGAAAGGGGAGAAGTCCCCAGAAACTAGTCTTCATAAAAAACTTGTAAGTGGAGAAAAGTATATACAAGGTTGACTCACTTGCCTAATTTTAGTAACAATGGCACTCCACTTTCTGAAATACTTCTTTTTATTCTATATAAATTCTATTGCTTTCTATTATTTTTATGGCTTCTTTTACAATTCAGATCATATGATTCTTACTTTCAGGTGGTTTGGGAGTGCTTTAAAGTAATAATTTGCCAGTTAGCATTACTAGAAGCCCATGGAACTGTACAAAGTCTAAAGCATCGAACATTACTAAACAAAAAGGTGTTGGCTAGTGCAGGAAAACTTGTGGGCAACAGTCCTTCTCTAATTTCACCCAAGTAAGTATTTTTAAGAAAGATTAAACAAATATAAACATTTGCCACTAAGGCTCCACTTATCTTAAGAAATTGGTGTTAATACTTCTTTCTAATGGAGATTGATTTCACAAACAAATCACTTGCATCCTCAGTCCAAAGAAAACAAACTCTGTTGTCAAGGAAATCTCGGTTACCATGTTTTTCTTATGTTTTTTTAGTATTACCAACATCTGAAAACGAAACAAACCTATAAACAGAATCAACTGCTGGTATTTCAAAATTAATTACGCGATGTTTATTTTTTAAAATAAATATATTTTCCCAAACTATTAAATCTATCGGACTATTTAATTGTTTTAATAATTTAACTCAGGATTTATTTCATGGTTAAATGATCAAAACTGATCTGCTACGGCTGATTTATCAGTTTGTTTATACTTAATGTTACGAAAATGTTTTTTCGTTCTGGTTTCCAAATTACGCTTCGTCTTTCCAATATAAACCTGATCACAATCTAAACAATTAAATTGATAAATACCAGATTTTTTATTATTAGGAATGTTATCTTTTTTAGAAAAATGTAGTAAATTTTTAATACTATATTTATTTTTAGGAACTAAAGTTATACCAACTTCTTTAAAAAAATTTGAAAATATTCTCTCAAATTCTCCATTTGGCTCATATTCCCCGATAAACCACTAGGGGCTCTCTTATTCGAGATACACTGTTTGTGGTGACTTACTATCGTAAGTATCGGGTTGTCTCATAAATTTGTTCGCTTCTTGTTACTTGTTTACGACTAAGAACTCCTGAGAACACTGCATGCCTCCATTACTTTTACGTCAAAGAAGTTGCCTAACAATATGGGGTTTGTTTACAAATACAATAACTGAAAAGAATGCTATGAACACAAACCACAGCGACCTCACTGCCAAAGGTAAATAGGTCAACTTATGTAAGAATTGGTAACCAAATTTCAGTACCAGTTTGTGGATGCAACAGTGTGGAGTTGTAACTTGTGAATGTTAATATGGAAGGCAAGAAGGAACATTTTCAACATTTAATGCTGTTTTATTACCATAAAGGTAAAACAGCCTCACAAACTCAACGGAAAATTTGTGCTGTTTACAGAGAAGATGCAGTGACGAATCAGGCATGTCAAAAATGGTTTACTCGATTTCGAGCTGGGAACTTCTCTGTGAAAGACAAACCTCGTTCTGGACAACCTGTGGTTACGGATGAGGAAAGGATAAAGGACATGATTATGAACAACCCCAGAATAACAACTCGGGAGGTAGGTCAGGAGCTAAACTTATCTCATGCAACTGTAGCCAGGCACCTAAAGAAACTTTGTTATGTAAATCTTCGGGATGTATGGGTTCCGCACGAACTGAGTGAGCAAAATTTAGTTCAGCGCGTTTCCATCTGTGACGCATTGATAAGACGCAATGAAACTGCCCCTTTTCTGAAACAGCTGGTTACAGGAGACGAAAAGTGGATGGTGTACAACAACATCCGAAAGAGAAAGTCATGGCGTAAGAAAGGGGAACCACCACTCTCAATTCCTAAACTAGGGCTTCATCCTGAGAAGATTATGCTGTGCATTTGGTGGGACTGGAAAGGAATTACTTATTACGAATTTCTTCCTCCTGGGGAGACCATAAATTCAGAGAAATACTGTTCTCAGTTGGATCGTCTGAAGGTTGCTCTAGAAGAGAAAAGGCCAGAGTTGGCATCTAATGGTGGAGTCATCTTTCATCAAGACAATACCAAACTACACACTTCTATGGTAACTCGTCAGAAATTACGGGATTTCGACTGGGATGTGTTACCTCACCTGCCTTATTCTCCAGACATTGCCCCATCCGACTATCATTTATTCCGATCCCTGCAAAACTTTCTTAATGGCAAATGCCTTGTTTCCTTGGAGGATTGCAGACTCGCCGTAGAAGAGTTCGTCAACCAGAAAGCTGCAAGATTTTGGAAAAATGGTATTGATAAGCTTCCTGAGAAATGGAGATATGTTATTGATAATAATGGTGCATACTACACAAAATAAAGTTTGTTTTGAAAATTTCATTGCCTTGTTTACTTTCGATGACCTTGCATATGTAAACAGGTTACCCCTACATAATTAGGCAACTTCGTTGCTGTAGTTGTGATACGGGCATACAGTGCAGGCGTTATTTGTCGTAAACACGTAACAAGAAGTGAACGAATTTATGAGACAAACCAATACTTGAGTTCCAGGCTTCATCATTTAACTAAGATAATATATAAAGGCAAATTATATAATTTAATTTTTTAAACAAAAAAAAATTAAACCCAATTATTAAAAATAATAAAGATAATGTTCATTTATCAAATTCTAACCTTAATGAAAAGGAGGTATATTTTTTAAATCAAGGTTTAAAAACGTGTGCAGATTTTTCAAACAATATAGATGATTATATTGCAGATGTAGAAATTGCTAGTCAAGATTTAAGTGAAAATAATAAATCATTGATTAAATTAAAATGTAGCTAAATATTACAAAATTTAGATAAATACCAACCTAAGAGAAATAATAATAAACATATTATTAAATCATTAAATCAAAAAGATTTAATTTTCACTAAAGTGGATAAAGGTAATAGAATTGTAATTTTAGATAAATTAGATTACATTAATAGAGTAAACCTTTTACTTCAAGGTGAAGATTTTATAAAAATTAATAAAGACCCTTTAAAATCTTGTATTACAAATTTTAATAAAATAGTTAATGAAGTGAAAGTTATATTGGACAAAGAAAAACATTTTGTAAAAGTTAGTAATCCTGTTTTACCTAGAATTTATGCCCTTCCTAAAATTCATAAACCTGGAAATAAAATGAGATCTATTGTTAATTCTATAAACTCACCAACAAACAATTTAGCTAAATGTTTATACAAAAAATTTAGTAATTTTGATAAATTTGAAAGTTTAAGTATTAAAAATTCTTTTGAACTAATAAAAAAGATTGACAGTGTTGTATTGGCTGTCTGTCTGTCCCAGTGAGCGGATGTGTCTGTGCTCGCTCGTGAAAGTAACCATAACCTAATGGCCGGTGGATCGACTACTAGTGTTCCGGATAAATGTTGTAAGAGATGTAAAGCTAAACTGGTGAACGGCTTAAAATGTTGCATCTGTGAAAACTTATACCATAATAGTTGTGCTAAATTAAGTAATATTTAAATATATCGATAATATTTAAATGATTGATGACAACATTGTTCAGTGCTGTGAACGTGAAAATATATCCTCATGACATGGAAACAGGCTTTTACGAAGCTATAAGTGAAATAGCTGATTCAGAAAACAAAATTGACATTTTTACTAAAATTAGGCAAATGAGTCAACCTTGTATATACTTTTCTCCACTTACAAGTTTTTGAAGACTAGTTTCTGGGAACCTCTTCCCTATCGTCAGTTCTGTGGTTGACCAATGGCACTCCACTTTCTGAAATACTTCTTTTTATTCTATATAAAATTGACATTTGTATTGTTAATTACATTATCCACCAAAAAGACTTAATAATTTACGAATTACGTGAAAGCCTTAAATTACTTAAGGTGCAATTGAACACTCTCAATCACCGTGTGCAAACTTCCAATGTATCTACTTCAGATCTTGACAATAGTGAAGTGGCTTCTAATGGTGTAATTAATGGAAGTGATAGTGAAAATGTGAAGTCTATATCTGGTGAAAATACACGTAATGAAACTGCCCTATCTTACGGTATCTCGGTAGGGGAGAAGTGTGTTGCTTCTAGTGATGGTTAACAAGACACTGCCGATGTTGCAATCAAGTGGTCTGCAGTCATAAGTAGGAATAGGAGAAAACATAAACAATAGTTGACAAAAAGACTATAAATAATAACTCTGGTTCAAAAACTGTACCCAAGAAAGGTTATTTGTATCAACACTTGCTCCAACTACAAAAGCGGAGCAATTAGAGTTATATGTTAAGGAAAGTTTCCCCAAGACAACGTTTGAGATTTTAAAATCTAAATATCCAGATTCTTTTAAAGTTGTTATTAATGATACCAATGTAGAATGGGCAGTGGATACGGATTTCTGGCCATAGGGTACATTAGTAACTAAGTTTTTTCAAAAGAGACTGCCTCCAGCACTTAGTGCATTATGAGGCCCCTAACGTTTCTACTACTATAGTGTCATGTAATGGAATTAATATCTTATTTTGGAATATTCAATATTTAGTAAATAAAATTGACTATATTTCAATCATTTTCGGTGAGTTAAGAGTTGACGTGTGCTGTGTTGCGGAGCATTGATTAAAATATGAAGAAATCAATCTTATTAAAATACCTGGCTATTATTTATCCAGTTGTTATTGCAGGTCTAATACTGAAAAGAGGGTACTACCATTTTTATTAAAGATGAATTGCTCGGACAAAGTATTATTAATGTTACCAGTCTTGTTCAAAAATCTGTTTTTGAAATATGCACGAGCTATATTGCCTCTCTTAATTTGCTGTGTGTGTCTTTTTATAGAATACATCATCTACCCAACTTTTCCTGGGTCTTCCTCTTCTCCTACCATCCAGATTTCCTATGAATATCTTCTTAACTACACTGGTTTTCGGCATTCTCTGCACATGGCCAATCCACCTTATTCTTCCTTGTTTAATTTTCACTGCTATATTTGGTTGTCCAAATAGGCACTGTAACTCCAAGTTAGTCTGCATTCTCCATCTGTCCAGGTCCTTTATCACTCCAAATATATTTCTCAAAATTTTCCTTTCCCACCGTAATAGCCACTGTTCTTCTCTGATTGTCAGTATCCAGCTTTCTGAACCATACATTATTATTGGTCTCAGTACAGTTGTATATATTTTAATTTCAGTATTCCTACTGAAATTCCTTGATCTAAACATATTCTGCAAGATATAGAAACATCTGTTACCACTTGCTATTCTTTCCTAAATTTCCACTGATGTTTTATTATCTACTGTTACTATAGATCCCAGGTATTTAAATTTTTCAACTCTGATATTCTTTCTCATGTAATTTAACTCTAGGTTTTCTTCTTGCATCCCCATCACTTCCCATCTTCATATATTTGATTTTACTAACGTTCACTACAAGTCCTAGATCTTGTGCTTTCTCTTCCAACACTACATAACTTTCCTCAAGAGCTCTTATATTCCTTGCGAGAATTGCCACATCGTCAGCAAATTCCACTATTTGTACTGATCTGGAAAGTATGGTTTATGGGTAACTGTTGAATTACTTTTTCCAGTGCTAAATTAAACAGCAGTGTGGATAACACGTCTCCTTGTCTCAACCCCCTCTCCACAGTAAACATACCTGATAAATCTTGTTCCATTCTAACCCTGCATCTTGTCAATTCCACAGTCATTCTTGTCAATCTCAACAGTTTCGGTGGTATTCCAAACTCTCTCATTATCTGATAAATTTTAGCTCTATCCAGGCTATCGTATGCCTGTTTAAAATCTACATTCAGCTGATGAAGCTGTCTATCATATTCATAAAACTTTTCCAGTATTTGTCGTAATATAAAAATCTGGTCTAATGTAGAGCATTGTTTCCTAAATCCTGCTTGGTAATCCCCAAGTATCTTTTCTACCCATTGCTCCAGTCGTATGGCAAGTATCTTGCCAAAAACCTTGTAAGTTCCATCTAGCAGTACAATCGCACAGTAATTTCCACACTCTGCCTTGTCTCCTTTTTTATGTATTGAAGTAAATAGTAAATTTCTGCCCATTATTTTCATAAAATGGACTGAGCTAATATAATCACTGGAGGGGAGTGACAATATTAAGCCCAGTTGCTCCTGATTAAAGAAGTCATTGGATAATTAAATATTGCACCTGAAATGGCTTGTGAATGGAAGATAGAATAGCTTCAAATATCACATAATTGCTTTATATATAAAATAACCTTCTTACAACCTTAAATAAAACTAAGAACTTCAACTGCTTCTCTAAGTGCATTAATGTTTATTTTGCATTCTTTTTGTGCATATTTACATACAGACCATGGCATGATATGGAACAAGGAGTTGAGTCTCGTCGTGCTCTGGGAGTGCTGAGTGCCATTGCCTCCATATCTGAAAGTGCAGCAGGATACATGATAGGTGAGTTTTTTTTTTTTTTTTTTTTAGTGTTGATTTGGCAGGAGCAGATGAACTTTTGCCCCCTTTCATAAACGATTCAAAAAAAGAAAAAGAATTGGTAATAGATTCAACCTTTGTCTGCAGACTTTTGTCCATAGCTTTGGCTTAGAAGCAAAAGATGTGATATTGTGACTGTGTGGATTACATAGAATCAAAAGTCTGGTTTGTAGAAATTTAGAACACCCTTTATTGCAGTAAAAAGGCGTGAAATTGACAATCAGCTGTCTTAAAGGTCTACTCGGTGCTCTGCCGCACGTAAACAAATGCCGTACACTTGAAACGTCCACTTGCACAATAACCATCACACAACTACCGCTCTAACACTTTGCCGGTATTTATACATCCCAGTCATTGTTTCTAGAATGCCGTAGATCTTCTGAGAAATTTCTTGGCAACAAAATAGACCGAGCGCTCTCAAACCTCTCTCTGTCTCTTTCTCTCGTGCCCATGCACCCTGCTCTGCTTGTCGCGGCAGCTCAATAATGCCACATGGTGACAATATTATATATGATGACCTTTTGAAGTACTAAGACACTGTATCTTAAGCTACCCCAAGTTGTGCTCTGGCTCTTCTGTTAATAGGGCAGCCCTTTAATACATTAGTTATTGATTTCTTTTAACTGTGTATCATACATTTGCTTTTGCTATTTGTCAAATTTGTATATTTCCCTATCTATTATCCCTGTCTCCTTAACTTCTTCTTATCATTGTTTCACCGGGCTTGGATTTTCTTAACTTCACTTGTGTGTGTGTGCGTGCGTGCATGCGTGCATGTGTGTTTTTTACTTGCAGCTTTTTTCGATCCTTCATCCAGTTACCTATTACCTATTATTTCATCACACATACTCAAATCTTCTCTTCTTCTCACACCCCCACTCCAAATCTCTCTTCCCTTTCTGCAATTTGCCTAACCAATTTTATTTTTTCATTAGTTCTCAAATTTTAACATCACTGTCTATTACTTACATCTTATTTCCACTTCTTATTACTATCACATTGGTCTGGATTTTTTTAGCCTCACTTTTTTGTGTTTCTCCCCTTTTCTTGCCTATTCTTTCCCTATTACTGTTATTAAACTTTACTGGAGGCCTTTTTATTACTTGTTTTGTCATACTTATATCTTCTCTATCTTTCATGACCCCACCCTATTTTCTCTTTTCTGTAATTTAATCTTAATGACCATTTCTTTACCTTAGTGTGCTCCAACTTTGTGAGCTATCCTGCCTAATTCGCACTCTTTTTTCTAGCCGCTTGTTTCTTCACACTTTCTTCACTCTGCTTTTGCCTAAGCCATGTGATCCCACACTTGTTTCACTCTGTGCTTGCCATATTGCAATTTCATCTTTCCTTATTTTCTTCTTCTCCACCAGCTCCCATTTCTGAGTTTTCCCTCTCTTCTGTTCTAATAGAATTGTTTATTACTTTCCCTTCACCAACACAAATTGTCATTTCTCCATGTGTTTTCTGGAAGTTCACACTGGATAAGTCAGCTTGTTTGTCCATGCTTTGTCATCACTTATATGTTGCTATAGTCTCTTCCCTAATTATGCTTATGCAACTTCTCTCTTCAGCCAGTTGCCCATCAATCCCCAGTTTAAAATTCTGTATAAATGCATTAAATCTTTGCTTCCTCACTTTACTCCTTACTTCAGTTTGCCAGCTCCTTTGTTTTCTGTTCATATTATATATCCTTGTTGATATAAATAAATGTTTCTCATTAATTTGTTGCTTGTTTAATACTTCTGTTGCCAATTGCATATTACTGAATGTCATCAAGATGTTTTGCCTGCCAATTTTCCAATTCTGAATGTGTCCCGCAGTTCAAAGCCTCTCATATTCATTCTCAATCTCTTCATTAATAATTACCATATCTTCTTAAATGCTCCGATTCCTTTTTACTCTTCTATCCCAGAAATTATTAGATAGTAATGTCACGCAAACAGCGAACTCGCGTTTCCGATCGATAATGCTGATTGTTGGTGGCGGGGAGACGTAAGGGGTGGCCCCTCCTCCTACCATGCGAAGGTGCACGAAGGTTCCAGAATGATTTCCCCCTCCCTAAAGGAAGCTTCGAGAGGCTTCGGGGCGATCGATACAAGGAGGCGAGAGTTATTTGAGTGGAGTAAGTCGCGGCGGGCGGACGTGTAGTTGAGTTGAGCTTACGTGTAAAGACGAACTGGCAAGATTTAATTGTGTAAATTAAATTATAATTGTGTACATTAAACTGTAATTGGAATAAGGTGGAAATAAAGAACATTTTGAGTGGTGTAATTGAACTCTTTTTAATTTTACGAACCCACCAAAGTCACAATTGGTGTCAGGAAGCGGGACGATAACATCACCGAACAGTACGGCCATGGAATCGGCATTGGAAATGTTTTTGGCGAAGATGAACGAGTTAACAACAAAAACAGAAGCGGCAAATAACAACCTCACCGCCGAGTTGAAACAAATGAAGACGGCCAACGACAACATCGCCGAGAAGATGGAAGCGGCAAATAACCTGGCCGCAAAGCTGGAAGAAATGAAGGTTGCGAACGAGGCCCTCGCCGCCAAATTTGAAGAACAGTTGGCCGGCGTGAGGGATAACGTGACGGTGCTGGGCAAGCGGATGGGCCAAGTGAACGAGCGCGTCGAGGACCTGGCGAGCCACGTTGACGACCTGGAGGGAAAGGCCGACAGCAGCGTCAAGTCCCTGAACGCCATAGTAGAGGACGTCGTCGGCAGGAAACTGAAGGATTTGAAGGCCGACGCGCCGGGACGCGACACAACATCTGCGCGCGTCAAACCGCCGAAATATGACGGCGCGTCAACATTTGAGGTCTTCCGCCGCCAGTTCGGCACAGTGGCCAAGCACAACAGGTGGTCACCGGAGGAGGAGGCCACACAGCTAATAGCCAACCTCCAGGGACGGGCCGCGGAAGTCCTAAACGCGGTGCAGACAACGGCGGCGCCCAAGGACATCTGGGACGCCCTGGAGAATCGTTTCGGGAACCACCGCTTAGCCGCAGCGTACCGCAGCCAACTAAAGCAAGGTCACAGCAGCCGGGGGAGACGCAGCAGAAGTTCGCCATAGCGATTGAGCAGCTGGCTAGCAAGGCCTTGGTTGACCTGCCACTGGAGTTCGTATCCCGGGAAGCCGCCTACAACTTTGTCGACGGGGTACGGGACACGGAGATTCGTCAGCGGCATAAAGGATGGAGGTGGCCAAGGTAGCATCTATCCCGACGTCGAGAACGAGGAGTGTCCGCTACGCCGGAGACAGAAGACCAGCTGAGGGACGCCGGCAAACACCTAGTGGCCTGCGTTGGGGGTGTGGACAGCCCGGGCACCTGCAGAGAGACTGCCCACACCAGGAAGAGCGGCCGGAAGAACGAGTAAGGCCCGGCGTGGAGAGGGGCACGTCGGCGCCATTACCACCATCCCCTCGAGTAACAATCCGCGCCGTCAGCCGGCGGATGGATGACAACCTCATCGCAGACGGCTGGGTAAGAGGAAAGCCGTGCCGCGTGCTGGTGGACACTGGGGCAGCCGTGACCATCATCAGACCTGACTTGGCAAAGGGTTTGCCGATGAGGAAGCCGTGCCGACCATACGAGCTTGTGACGGCATCGGGCGACACCATGCCTGTGGAGAAGGAGGCCCTGCTGGAGCTGACCTTGGGAAGGAGTGCCGTGCGTCTGTGGGTGTTCGTCGCGAAGGTGGCTGAGGAGGTGATTCTGGGACTGGATGCCCTCAGGAGCCACGAGGCGACGGTCGACGCAGGAAGGTCCTGCGGCTCAACGGAGAAGAGGTCATACTCCGTCAACCCGAAGAGCACCTTGGAAACGGTAGGGTCATCTTGAACGAAGACGTGGTTGTGCCCGCGAGGAGCGAGGTGATGGAGACGGCGCGACCGGAAGGCCAGACAGCAGGTTTGGTTCAGAGGCTGCAGGAGTACGACTTCACTTCAGAACATCGCAGAGGGAGGAGCCATGGTAACGCGGACGCTATGTCCCGAAGACCCTGTCCAGAAGAGTGCGGCCAATGCACAAGAGTGGAGGGGCAGGAGCGTGCCGCAGCAGTTCGAGTAGTCACGGCAGTGCCTGCGGATGGCCGGGATGGCGCAGGCCTGAGGAGGGAGCAGCTGGCGGACGCAGACCTGGGGCCACTCTTGAGGGAAGTAGAGGCAGGGACGAGACCAACCTGGGCGGACATCGCACCGAGGAAAGATGCTGGTGGTACACCTGGACCGCCTGGCCCGCTACGATGGCGCTGTTCGGGACGACCAGCCTTGAGGAGGGAGCAGTGTCACGCAAACAGTGAACTCGCATTGCCGATCGATAATGCGGACTGTCGGTGGCAGGGAGATGCAAGGGGTGGCCCCTCCTCCTACCGCGCAAAGGTGCACGAAGGTTCCAGAATGATTTCCCCCTCCCTAAAGGAAGCTTCGAGAGGCTTCGGGGCGATCGATACAAGGAGGCGAGAGTTATTTGAGTGGAGTAAGTTGCGGCGGGCGGACGTGTAGTTGAGTTGAGCTTACGTGTAAAGACGAACTGGCAAGATTTATTTGTGTAAATTAAATTGTAATTGTGTACATTAAACTGTAATTGGAATAAGGTGGAAATAAAGAACATTTTGAGTGGTGTAATTGAACTCTTTTTAATTTTACGAACCCACCAAAGTCACTATTTTCTCATGTTGTGTTCCAAACTTTATATTCTTCTTTCCATTTTGTAGTAAAAGCGGGCGTTAAACACTACACATTTCATTTCAGTTACTAAACATGCACTGTTAGTCGAGCGGTTATAGACAAGTATGTAGGAGCTAGACCTACAAAGGTTCAAATCCTGAAAATCAGTTTGAATTTTTTACTGTAGAAATACGAAATATGTGTTACGCACATTGTAATATAACTTCCAGGTGCTAAGGTTTACTTGATTTTATGGCATTTATGCTCACACATAAAAACTGAAACATTCTGCTCTTTATTATTAAATTTTAGATGAGTCGTATTTTTTACACATCTGCTTCACTTTCGTACCTATTTTGAGGACATGTTTCGCAAATCTTCGTTTGCATCTACGGCTCTTGTGCAACTGAAGCTAGATCCAGCAGTGTGGGTAATTATGGAGTTGTTGCTGCCATCTGTTGATTTAGTGATGAACTGAAATGTGGGATTCTCTTCTAACGGGATTTCAAAGTTCATTAGTTGGTTTTTATGTTTTTCTATGTATATCCTCTCCCATATGACAAGTTCACTATGTTTTTGTACATATTTTAGTAATTCTGTGCTATCTTCAATTTCATGATTTTCAGACCAGAAATGAGCTGCTATTTCGAACTTATCAATATTTTTGTATCTTAAGTGCCTGAAGTGTTCTTTCTTTCTAGTGCCTATGGTTAAATCTCGATATATTCTGCTCTTTGTTTTTAAACTACATGAAATAAGTAAATATTAAATTAATATATGTAAAATAAAATTAAAATTAAAATTAACTTAGTATTGAGTGTATAAATCCTCTGCTTCTATTACTGCCCTTATTCTGTAGGGCATGGATGAGACCAAATGCCTAGTGAAATTTTCACAAGAGGATACCTTCTCCCAAGCATCCCACAAAACCTCTTTGGTCCCACAAAACCTGATTTTGTCTTTTGTTGTCTTGCAGGCCAATTTAACTTCACAATTTTCTTCACCTCTATTCACATATTGTCAATAGGATTCAAAGCTGGGGAACATAAGAGTCCAATTAATCACTTCAGTATCTTGCCTTTGTGAGAACCAGTTTTAAATCTGCTGACTTGTGTGGATAGGATGGTTATCCTTCTGGAACTCAATCATTCCATCAGTATATTAGTACTTACAGAAGGAAACATGATGTTTTCCAGAATGTTTTTATACTGTTGGCTATTTATGTGCCATCAAGCTGCTACAACACACCTAGACCATCTTGTGACATCCAACCCCAACACAACACAGATATGCATCCTTGGTGATCCATTTGTGGCACGTATTTTGTTTTGTAACGTTTTCCTCTGCGGCATTATTTTCTCTCCATTTGTAGATGAAAATGTAACCTCGTCTGTAAATATAACCCTATTCCAGTTATAGTTGACATTTCATTCTGCAAATGCAAGGTGCCACAATCTGTGGTCGTTTCTTAGGTGCTGCTTCTTAGCTGCTCGAGCAAAGAGACCTGCTGCAGTCAAACGACACAATCTGTGTGGTTCGACCAGGGAAATTAGAATTATTTCCAACTGCAGACACATGCTGGAAGGGTTTGCTATTTGCCTCTTTTAGCAGTGCAGCATCTTGCTGAGGAGTGGACAAACATTTTCGACCCAAACCAGGTTGACAATGAACAATTTTGAGAACTTCAACTTCGAGAAGCTTCCATTTAGGCAGTTCAAGAAACTTCTGAAACATTCTTCCAAGGCTACTGAGACTTGGCAATATATAAATCCAGCTAGCAATGTCACTCGTCCAGCAGATAGCATTTAGTCAAGCAATTCGGCCTGTAAGTGCCCAGAAATTAGAAGAAGCACAGGTTGATGTATGCAACAGGGCCTAAATAAACATTAGCGCAATATAAACTGTAAGTTAAATCTCGATATAGCTCAAGCAAGTTTGCTCTGAGTGTTAATCAAAGTGAAATTAGGTAGAAGTCAGCCCTGTGCTAACAGTTTTAGTGATAAATAGCGTAAATTTAGCACAATTTGGCAGTGTTGTCGTTTTGTCACAATGATGTTAGAAGTGGGATAAAATGCCACAATATAGGAAACACTTCAGCAGTTATTGAGTGAAATGAAAAATATAAGTTCTTAAAGGAAGAGGGAATCAACATTTTAAGTTGTGGGAGAAGAATTGAAGACAGAAAAGAAAGGTGAAAAGGAAGAAATAATGGAGCTGTCAAGCAAAATTTATGAACAGCTGCTCGACATGGAGAAAAATGTAGTGGAACTCGGAAGGCCTTAACCAATTGCATTAACATCCTGGAAGAAAGAGTGGATGACAGTGCCAAGGAACTGAACGCCATGGTGGAAGAAATGTTAAGTGAAATATTGAAGATTATGTAAAAAATGAAGCTAGCTACAGTGAAGCAATAAATATTACACAAATACAACTATTTGCAACAAAAACTTCACTTATCTTAAGAAAATGATGTAAATTTTTCTTATTAATTGATGAGATCGATTTCGCATCTTCAGTCAACCAACTTTGTTGTCAAGGATATTATCACAGGTTACTATGTTTTTTCCAGTATTGCCAAAATCTGTAAACGAAAGAAACCAAAAAACATTTTCAACAATTTTTTAAGGAGTTTGATATAACTTTAGTTCCTAATAATAAAAAATCTGGTACTTATCAATTTAATTGTTTAGATTGTGATCAGGTTATTTTGGAAAGGCGAAACGTAATTTGGCAACCAGAACGAAAAAACATTTTCGTAACATTAGGTATAAACAAACTGATTAATCGGCCATAGCAGATCATTTTTGGTCATTTAACCATGAAATAAATCCTGAAGTTAAATTATCAAAACAATCAAATGGTCCAATAGATTTAATGGTTTGGGAAAAGATATTTATTTTAAAAAATAAACATCACGTAATGAATTTTGAAATACAGAGTTCATTCTGTTTTTAGGTTTATTTCGTTTTCAGATTTTGGTAATATTGGAAAAAACATAGTAACCTCTTCCACCTGTCCAACTGCAATTCACCACCATCCACAGTCAATGGTCTCGAGAGATGGAGGGAAAAGTTCCTGAACGCAATTCCGATGTGAGATGTGTGTTAGGAAACATCTGGGAGATTCTCAAAAACCAGTTCGGAAACCACCGTCTGGCCACACTTACCAAAGTCAGATCAAGTCAAGGCTCCAACTGTCAGGGGAGACACAGCAGGAGTTCATCCTGGTAGTTGAACAATTTGCGAGTAAAGCTCTAGTGAATCTCCTGATCAGTCACGTGTCCCAGGAAACTGTCTTCTCCTTTGTTGATGGGGTGGGCAATGCCGAGATTCAAGAGCTTGGCAAGTGCAAAACCTCCAAGAAAAGCTAAAGGCTGCATGAGGATGGTAATCAAGGTGAAAACTGCCCTACCTCAAGGATCAGGAGTATTCAGTACTTTGGGGATGCAGGATCTTAGAGGTGTGTGTAGGGGTAGCCAGCCAGAACACCCAGCAAAGGGCTGTTCCTCAAAGAGTTGGCAGTACCAGCAGATGAACGGGATAGCGCAAGTCTGAAGAGGGAGCAACTAGCACCTGTGACGACTCTGAAGACCTCCTAGTGAAATGTGTTGGGGCATCCAGGACATCTGGACAGAGACTGTCTATGAAGAAGCCCTGGCATCAAACAGAGGATGTTAGGAATCTGGCCAACCAGAACACATTGTGAATGACAGTCAAGGCAAAGTGGATGATCAAGTTGCAGCTACTAAAGTAATCTCTTCGAGTGAATTGTGTGCCTTGGACAAAAGAATGGAAGACAATCTCATCCCTGACTGCAATCTACAAGTACGAGGATTGGCTGATAAGTCCCGAGCCTCACATAGAGATGGCGCCACTGGGCCAGTTTGATGTATAGCATCATATAGTTTCACTCTAGACTAGCTTGTATCCATAGTTGCAGGTCAGTAGCTTGTTTAGTTTTTGAATTACAGCATTTTAAATAAGACAAGTTTAGAGGTTTCATGAAAATGGAAGATTTGGAAAAACGAGCAGTGATTAAGTACTTCCATTCGAAAGGCTTAATGCGTAAAGAAATCAAGGAGGAAATGGACAGTACATTGAAAGACTATACCCTTTCATATACAATGATTAAAAAGTGGGTTTCAGAGTTTAAAATGGGATGTACGAGTATTAGTGATGAGCCTCACTCTGAATGCCCTGTGAAAATCACAACTCCAGAGATCATTGAAAAATTCTTCGTTTTGTACTGTAAGACTGCAGATTAAAGTTGTTTGAGATAGCGGAGGCTGTAAACATATCAAAAGTATGTGCATGTATTATTTTTAGTAATGATTTGGGCTTTCACAAGGTCTGTGCAAGATAGGTGCTTCATTTGTTATACCTGATCAAAAGTGGCAAAGAAAAACTTTTTCTGTTACGAACTTGGAGCTCTACTGTAAAAATCCCAGTGAATTTTTGAGATTGCTTATCACCGTGGATGAAACTTGGATACATCACTACACTCCAGAAAGTAAATTGCAGTCAAAACAGTAGATTGTGCCCGGTGAACTAACTCCAAAAAAGGCGAAGTCAATTCTGTCATTAAATTTAAAGGGAGTCGATTAATGACACTAAACAACACTTACTTTTAAATTTTTCCGGAACATGTTTCAGAGACTTTGCCTCTATCCTCAACCGGCCATCGACTGGCCATCAATTCTGTCAGCTAACAAGGTTATGGCAAGCGTTTTCTGGGATGCACAGGGAATTATTTTTATTTATTACTTGCAAAAAGGTTATCACTGGTGACTACTATGCAAGCTTACTGCAATGTTTGAGTGATGAGGTGTAAAGAAAGACCTCATTTGGCAAAGAAAAAAAATCTTGTTTCTTCATGACAATGCTCCGGCCTATCGTTCGGTCATTGCAATGGGAAAAATGTGTGAATTAAAGTTCAAATCACTTAACATTCACTCTATTTGCCAGATCTAGCACCCAATGACTACCACCTGTTCTCAAACCTCAAAAGGATGAAAATTTCACAGCAACATGGAGGTCATTGATGCTGTAAACAACTATTTCGAGGACCATAATAGATTGCGCTACTATGTTCTAAATTAGAACACCGATATTAAAACTGTATTAGCCTTTCTGGAGATAACTTTGAATTTTTTTGTGAGGCTTAGGACTTACCAACTGACCCTTGTACTTGGAAAGCTGTGACGGGTGCAGCGGTAACTGTAATCAGACCCAACCTGTCAGAGCTCTTGCCATCAAGGAAACCAAATTGGCCCTACCAAATAGTGATGGCATTGGATGGTACCTTGCCTGCAGAGAAGGAAGCCTTGCTGAGTTTACCTTGGAGTTAAGCGTGTAGATGTTAGTTACATAGGTGCCTGAGGAAGTGATACTTGAATTTGGATGCCCTCAGGCAGTTCAAGAAACTGCAACTTTGAGGAATGTGTGAAACATATACATAAACTCATTGATATATAAGGGAACACTAAAGCCAGCCAGCAGTTCAGTCAGCCAGTAATTAGTGAGAAGTTAGCCAATCATGCAAGTCCTCCTGTGAGAATCCAGGAGTTACAAAGCAGCTCATGGTGGTGTGTCCAGTAGAAAGTATAAGTTAACATTAACATTATGGCAAACTCTATGGATAAATGTGTTGTTCTGTGCTTTAATGAAAGTGAAATTAAGTGTAATTAACATTGTGCTAGTAGTTTAGCACAACTTAGTGGTGTTGCTATTTCATCACGTACAGACTAGCTTGTAAAATCGGTTTGGTTTCTTCTATCTGTCTTGTACCTCCAACAAATATATAATGAAACTGTTTCTGGAAGGATTTATGTGAATTAAGATGAAGAATTTAAAAAGAGCTTTCTGTAGAAGTTGTATGAAGATAATAGTGAGTAGAAAAAGCATATGAATGTAACACATTTTTTTCTCAGTTCCTCCCCTCCCCCATTCTCTTCTTTTTTAAAGGGGAGCATTCCTAGACATATGTTTCCATAAGAAAGTCAATTACTGTCATGAATGCCTATAACATAATCAGAGATTTGTCCTTTTATTACATGTTTTTATTACATTACATGATTGGAATTTATTCACTAAAATAAGTAATATATTCAAATGGACTAATGCTGTTTCTTTACTCTCCTTAGGTTCTGTTGAACCAGTGGAATCATATGATATAAAAAAGTGGAAGCTGCAAAGTCCAGTAAAAGATGAAACTGCAACTTCTAGTATCCCTGAAACATTTTCTTTAGAAGAGAAAACAATTTCCTTTCAGCAAATCCTGCTGTACAAACCAAGGTCTGCAACAGAGGATGAATTGTTCAGATATCATCAAACAGCATTAAGGAATTCTAGGGCAGGTCAGCAAGAAGTTTCCCAGCACTGCAATAAGGGAGTAACAGATTTATTGAGAAAAAGCGCAAGCCATTCAAAATTACACCAGGAAAGTGGACCAGGATCAAGTTCTGTCAAGACTCGTTTACCAAATCAAGAACAAACTGAAGTGAACAGTTTGGAGAGAATTGCAGTGACAAATAATACACAGTCTAGGAATATATTGCAAGAGCAATCTTTTAGTAGTAATCGGTTAAAAACATTGCTTACTAGGTATAGCTGGTCCAAATTTCTGCCAGTGAAGAATAAAGCATTCATGAAACAACTTGAGATGATGAAAGAGCCAACATTAAAAGAACACAACAAAAAGGATGCTGTTGCAGAGGAACCTCAGGGTAGTACTTCAAAGAATAAAACAAATGAAAAAGAGTTAAAGGCAAATAAGCATACAAGTGAAACAGATGTAACCAGCAGTAAAGGTGAAGATCTCTTGCAGGTTTTATATTCTCTGACTCGATGCATATGTGAACAGGTGAGTGAAAATAATAGATGATAACATTTACAAATTCTAAATGTACCAAACTTTGCCCAGATTGATTGAATGGTTTATGTATTGAGAAATTGAAAATAAGATTAATGCAGCTTTTGGAAGCCGTTAGTTTACAAAATTAGTTTTTAATTGTTGCATATAATTAAGCAATATGTTACCCAAATTAATAAAACAAACTTGTATGCAGGAGCTTCTTTTATTGTTTTTTTGTTTTTAAATAATTACAATGAACTATATAAGTAGACATTTCAGTTAATTAGTAACATATCATGATTTCTCATTTTATGAACGACTTATTTTGGGAGCTAATTTTCATCATATTGCACTGTAATTCATTCATATATTATATGCATATACAGACTGTGTGGTAGTCAATGCAACACTCCCATAATTAGCATATTTTAATGTATTAAAAATGATTTCACATTTTTCTTATAGTACCAAATGTGTTATGTAGAAACTGTTGTAACATAGTTATGTATACAGTAGAAGCCTGAAATAGCGCGGTCCAAGATACTGCAGATTCGGATTTAATGCAGGTAAAAGTATGTCCTCTTTTAAAAAAATTGTAGTCAATTATTTATCTATTTTTTATTCAGAAAGTTGGTATAAAAATATCCTGCAAGATTCTGCAGAGGTTCACCATCACCCCTGTTAGTTGTCACTGGCCATTGCATTCCGGAGAAGTAATGAATGAAGCTACCGTTCTTGGCATTTTCTTTTTCATCAGCTCATACAGTCTGCGGAATGAAATCACGTACTGCACATGAGGAGGGAAGGGGGAGTGTAGTGTTCTCTTCTGCATCTCATCCAAAACATTACACAGTCAGAATTGAGAAAATGTTTCAAATGTATGAACACATGAAGAAAGAAGCTAAAAGCAAAGAACTGGTTACATCAAAAGACTTTTTTTAAAGATTTGAAAGGCTAAAGTGCATATCAGATGACACGGGAGTATCAGAAAGAGCAGTAAGAAGAATTGTTAAAGAATGCAAACAAATAAAACTATAATAGAAGTATTTATAAACAGTGGAGCTTCATCAATCAAAAACACTTTTTAAACCAATTCTCGAACTGTATAAACACTTAAGCTCCACTTACTTTTTAAATTAGGACAAGTTTCAAGGACACCGCGTCCCCATCCTCAGCTGATGTTCTACTGGTTCTGAAACTTGTCCTAATTTAAAAAGTAAGTGGAGCTTAAGTGTTTATACAGTTCGAGAATTGGTTTAAAAAGTGTTTTTGAATGCAAACAAAATAAAAATCAGAGCACATCTTTAGAACTCCAGGTAAAAAGCACAAAATTCCAAAAGAGTGATAGATTTAGATGACTTGGACATACGTGTCATTAGATGAAAGATTCCAAGTTTTATGTTCAGCTAAATTAATTATTATTTTTAGAGAAAACATTAACATTCAGGGCAGTAAGTCATCATTAAACATAATAGTGATGGAACTGATTTTTAAATGAAAAAAAAAAACAAAAAACCACCAAAACAAACAGAAACTGCTGATAG
This sequence comes from Mantis religiosa, assembly GCA_030765055.1. Lineage (NCBI taxonomy): Eukaryota > Metazoa > Arthropoda > Insecta > Mantodea > Mantidae > Mantis > Mantis religiosa. Next base: position 72,516,053 of record CM060949.1, on the reverse strand, counting down.
AAAAGCATGACATTGTTCTAAACGTCCTCGGTAAAGAAGACAGTCTTATGTGGTATTGAACAACTTAAATAATTTTATACACAGTATCTGCAATTGTGATTGCATTAATACGAACAGATTTGCACAACTAATTCAGTCAGATAAATTGTATGGAACATTTTTCTGCAAGGACTGTACCGCATTTCTAATGAGTGTTATCTGAGTAGCATATGAAGCTGACGCAACAATTTGCTTAATGCTGTCCACAACAAGAATGGCAATGAAGAAAGGATGATGGTGAAGATAATAGTGGTGAAAAAGACATGGAGGCAGAAGAAAACGTTCTGAATGTTAGTGAAGTGATAACTCATTTAATCAATGTGATTCTGTTTATGGACAGGCCAAATGAATCAAAGAGCATTCATCTCCTACATCTTGCCACAATACGCAGAGAGAAAACATAGTGCATCACTGAATCAACAAAACTTCCTAATTTTTTTTTAAAACAAAGAAACATTAAGTTGGTGTAAAATATGTATAGTGGAATATAAATCAAAATCGGGTACAGGCTTTAACACATCTTCCAGCATAACTGGTGAGTAATTTTAAAAATATTGTAATATGAGAGAGTTAAATACTGTTCTCTAATTTATTGTTGCGTGCATATTTCCCTCCTCCAACTGGATGGGATTGATTTTTGTCCCTTCTAGTGTTGCATCTCTATATACTGCGGTAAGTGTACAATGCGGGGGTAAAGGATATCCCCCCAACAACCATATTATTTTGGGCTTCTACTGCATTTAAATGGAATATCTTGTATTTTAATTGACTGACTCTTCATCTTGATTGAAATGATGTAGGCATAGTATATTGAATGATAAAGATATATGTTAGAGTCAACATGAAAAATTCAATGCCATAGCCATGGTAGCTCAATGGGTTAGAGCGACTGGATGGAAACCAGGAGATCCGTGGTTCAAATACGAGCCATGGCATTGAATTTTTCATGTTGACCCTATTTATCAAAAACCTTAGCCTATATACAGCTAGTGAGAAGAAATGATTAATTTCTATCAATTAACTAAAAAGATATATATATATTAATTTTTTGGTTTAAAATATTGTTCAGATAAATTATGGTCTTAGCTTCCAATCCAAAGTTTTATGGACATATTTCACAAATTGCATATCAGCACTACAATATAATTACAAGTACCCTAAGTACCAAACTTTTTACAGTATTCTGTTCTTTAATGTAGTTTGAATATGTCTCTTAGTGATGCTTTTAATTATGAGACCACAATATAGCAGGTAAATTGAAGCAGTTTTGTCTAGACTGTCATCTACTGAAAGCAGAATTTTTTAGGGTATAAATATGCAGTAGTGTACCTTCTTTGGTGATGATAAATGTTGATACTAAGTTTGGAAACATTATTTTCTTATTAATTTCAAATATTCTTTTTTCCAGAGATTATCACTGTATTTCTGTGGTGTGTTATGTGCAATAGTAGTTCTGTTAAAAGGAATAGCATCCAAGACACGTATAGGACAGGAACGGTATGTGCAAAAGGATATGACGATAGGTAGTAGATTTTATTTATAAGGTCAGCCTGTTCTTTGTAGATCTTATGAAAGTATAAACTTTCAGACTAATGGCATAAAATATTTGTCTTGATTATTTACATAAATGCCAGGTTACCAGATTCACTATTTGTACAAGAACTGGAACAATGTGTGATGCTTGATAGAAAGTTAGCCCTCATACATAAAGCATAAGAATGTCATACATTCTGATCAGAGAGCTAATTAGCTCCCCATAGTACATAATATCAAGTTTAAAAAGTTGGATATTGACTGATCAAAAGCTCCTCACAACAGATCTTGTGATTTCTTTACTCTAAATCACAATTTGAGAATTAAGGGAAACCATGGAAAATGCTAAAATCCAGAGTTTACATCAGAGCTGCATGAAATTTTGTCATTAAGTGGGTCAAAGGGAGTCTGTTAAGCTTCCAAATTTCATCCTTCTATCTTTAATATTAAAAAACAAAAATGTATTGGTTTTTCTACTGTGATTTTTGCATGTTATATAAAATGTCCCAGGTCATACAGTTTTTCTTTTAGAAACTTTATATTTTAGATTCAGGTTTCTATGTACAACAGATATAAAAGCTGCTATACTTTTTTAAGTGTGTCCAGTAGTTTTGGGGAAAAAATGTTTATGTGTGAAAATATTTAATTTTTCTTAAATATTGGGCAATTTTGAGGTTTAAAATTCAATAATAAATAAACTAAAATAAAAGTGAATCAAGAAGAAATTGACACATTGCTTCACTCTCACTGCTTTTCACAGGACATGTTTCAAGAGCTGTTGCTACCATCTTCAGCTGAGTCTGGACTAGTGCAAATTGTAATGTTTTCCTCTTTCTGTGTATCGTCAATAGATGGCATGATGTATTTGTCAAAGATGTCTGGTGATGGAGTTTCGAATTTCATGATTCTATGACAATTTTTATTATTGAAGATTTTTTCCCATACGGAAAGATGTATGGGATGATTAACATGTTTTATTAAAGCTGTCTCCAAGTTAATTTCATGTTTGGTATTCAAGAAATGAAAAGCAGAATAGAAAAATTAGCAGTTGCTTTTAATTTTTTGTATACCAGTCATGACATTAACTGGAGACAGCTTTAATAAAAGATGTTAATCATCCCATAGATCTTTCCGTATGGAAAAAGTCTTCATAAATAAAAATCGTCATAGAATCATGAACTTCGAAACTCCACCACCGGACATCTTTGACAAATACATTATGCCATCTATCAACAATACAGAGAAAGAGGAAACTACTACAATTTGCACTAGTCAAGACTCAGCTGAAGATCAGAGCAACAGCTCTTGAAACTTGTTCTATGAAAAACAGTGTGAGTGAAGCAAGGTGTCAATATCTTCTTGATTCACTTTTATTTTAACTTGTGCTTCAATATCTACGCTTCTTTTAACTTTTAGACTTTGAATAAATAAACTATTCAATTTACAACTAAAATAATACCAACTGTTTATTAAGTAAATTTGAGTTTGATTTATGAGTCACTATGTTTACACTCAAACTTCACTTGTATAATTGAAACGTTTTTCAAGATCATTTGATCTCATCCTCAGCTGTTTGGTGACTAAATGAACATTCCTCTTCTTCCACTACTACGGAGCTCCGATCACTCTGCCATCTGGTGTTAGGGGCACTAAGTTTTAATACTTCATTTAATGCCGGGATTTCAAAATTTATAAATTTATCATGGTTTTTGGTTATGAATATTTTTTCCCAAATATACAATTCTATGGGTGTACTTAAAGATTTTAACAGTTTAACAGTGTAATGTTTCAACTTTATGTTGAATGAAACAAACAGAAAAATCTGCAGTGTCACACCATTTTTGGTCAGAAAACCACAACATTGGCTGTAACATTAAACTGTTAAAATCTTTAAGTACACCCATAGAATTGGATATTTGGGAAAAAATATTCATAACCAAAAACTGTGATAAAGTTATAAATTTTGAAATCCCGGCATTAAATGAAGTATTAAAACTTAGTGCCCCTAACGCCAGATGGCAGAGAGATCGGAGCACCGTAGTAGTGGAAGAAGAGGAATGTACATTTAGTCACCAAACAGTTGAGGATGAGATCGAATGAGCTTGAAAATGTTTCAATTATACAAGTAAGTGAAGTTTGAGTGTAAACATAGTGACTCATAAATCAAACTCAAATATGAAGAATACTTCACTGTTAATAATGCTTCTGCTTTTAATATTTATGTTTATTAAGTATTTATGTATATATGTATGCAAAGTTTCAAACAAATTATTTGAAAATTGCAGGCTGTAGGACATTTTTACCCTACAAAAATGTTGAAACATTGAAAGTTTTAGATAGAAATTACATTACTTTGTTTACTTTTAAATTCCCCTGCATCCTATGTAGGTCTTACAGCTATCTTATTTACCTTTGCCTTTTTCTAACTTCAACAATCTTAACCAAAAAAAAAAAAAAAGATAATTATAGTATGTTTTGCTGCAATTTCTTTACATTAGGAATGTTGCATTCTTTACGGTTTTTGTTATAGATGATTGAAAGTTTGGATTCTGGTTCCTTCATACAATAATTACAAAACTGCATATGCTCATTTGTCTATGTCTAATGGTTCTGGAGGAGAAAATTTATTGAATATAATAAAGTTTCCTTGAATTTTTCTCAATTTTCTGTTTTCGGTACCAATATTTATGAAGTTATTTCATATGCAGCCCTAATAATACCAACTTTATTGAAGGCATATACATATATGTAAAATTTAAAGAAATTCATGGAAAACTTTACTGTCTGGAGTATTTTGAGTATTAAAAAATGCAAAATTGGACACAGAGAAAAATCCATTAGAAGGTCTAAATATAAACAAATAACCTTATTGTTTGTTTTAAAACCCTCCTGTACTATATGAAAGCCACTCAAGTATTTTTTTTTTTTTCCTTCATAATTTAATTTGGGTTCTTTTAACTACTTCCTCGCAGATTGTTAGGTGCTCAGTGAATTTTGGCTACTCTGTTTTACCCTTTGTCTATCCCTAACACTACTGATTTTCTGGGCTAATAGGGCTTACATTGCTTGCTGCAAATTTACCCTTAACATTAGAGTAGCTTTATAATCCATATTAAATTCACTAACAGCTGCAGCCACTGCAATTTCCAACTCCAATGGTTTAATTAAATGTTGCCTCCAAAAGCTCAAATCCACAAATCATACAGCCAAAACTATTAAATATCTTGTTTCAAGTTTCTCTTTGAATAAGTACATAATCTAGTCTTTGTACCTCCATATTCATTTCATTTTCATCATTGCAGAAGTTCCTTAGCTTCCTGCCACTTGGATCAGTTTTATAAACAACTATTGTAGTTAGGTAGAGTCAACCTGAAAAATTAAAAGACATGGTCGAGATAGATAGAGTCAACATGAAAACTTCAATGCCACGGCCGGGATTTGAACCACAGATCTCCCGGTCTCCATCCAGTTACTGGACAGAGACTGGGAGATCCATGGTTCAAATCCCGGCCGTGGCATTGAATTTTTCATGTTGATTCTATCTATCAGGGACCTTAGCCTATATACGGCTAGTGTGAAAATATGATTAATTTCCATCACTTTACTAAAACATAGTCGGGGTTTGAATCACAGATCTCCTGGTTTCCGTCCGGTCGCTCTTAACCTTTGAGCTACCGTGGCCAACGTACCATCATGACATTAAATTCTCCAATTGACTCTTATGTTTTCTGCAGTAAATCACCTTGGAGTGGTACAAAATATGTTTTTGAAAAGTTTCTTACCTATAAAAAAGACATAAAATTTAGGTAGAGTAGTCAGAAAAATTAGAAATTTTCAGATGATAACTCCAATGACTGAACTTTATATATTAAAGATGTTCTGAGTAAAGCGTGTATTCCAGCTTATACTTCACTTAGTTTTTTGTGATAAATGGTTTATTGCACATGCATATACTTGTAGCTTTGACAGAGGTTGTGAATTTTACTTAGAATAATTATATATGTAAAAAATAGACATGTTAGTTGAAACAGATATTGTTAGAGAATGTTTTTATGACCAAGAAAAATTTAAATTATGGTAAAGAGAATTCTGGATGAACAAATACTGTAGGAATAGAGACTTCTGGAAGCAAGCAGAGATATTGAAAGGTAAAGAATATTTGTTACCTGTACGGACAAGAATTAATCTTTTTGAAAAGTAAAAGGAGTTTTGGGGAGAGAAAAGCAGTTTTAGCTCAGCGATAATATGGGCCAATAAGGAAATAGTAATTGAGTGTGAATAACCTTGGCATTTATATTGCAAATTAAGTTGTGAAAGAGCATATGTTGCAATAAAACTGGAGCAATTTGAAGGAAAAAATCTTAATGAAAAATATTCAGGAATTAAAATGTATAAAAACATAAAAATGACAGTAGATTACATAAGCAAATTTGGGCAAGACGGTGAGGAAAGATTAGAACTTTGCAACTAAAGAAAATTCAGCTATAGAACAAAAATAATTCAACAACAAGAAAAATCAAATACAAATATATTAAATCAAAATTACTTTTGTTAAAAATTTATAATAGAGAGTTTTTACAATTTTAGCCAAATTTGATATAACTCAATAAATTATAGTAATAACTAGTGACTATACCTCATTTATCTGTGATATTACATGTGATATAATAGTCACTAGCTGTTGTTATACTTAATTTTACTATATTTGTTTCACTGTTAATAACTTCAATTTTTTTACTTTTAAATTTGCTATACTTTAATATAATTTTGAGTCAAACTAGTACTCCATGCCTGTGTAATGCTAATGTTTACCTAGAATGCATTTTGTTAGGATCTTTCTAACATCCTTAGCTAATGTCGACTTGAATTTTGATCACCAACTTCTTCTTGGTGATGGGAGGTCTCTGTTGGTGTCCTGATGACAGTCGCCACAAAGGAGTTCGCTCAATCAAAATTCTTCTTTCTCTATTTCTCATGCCTGTAGGCATTGGGTTCGAGCAGCAGAAGCTCTGGATCAGATAGAGTACCCATGTTTGGTAATCAACCTGATGCCTGGTATAAGTGAGAGAAGTACAAGGAATGAGGGAAAAATAAGTGAATGAATGAAGGACAGATGATAATGGAGCAGTTGGTGGAATGATGGGGGAACTGGAGAGCGTGAAGAAAAACCATCTTGTCCATCTTGTCCACCACAAATCTCACATGCGGTTGTCTGGGATCAAACCTGGGCTGCTTTGATAAAAGTCAAGTGGTCACTCGGCCACAGTATGACCTCAATCAAAATTCAACAGTCAACGTTAGCTGAGGATGTTAGGAATGTCCTCGGGAGTGTGCTCTAGGTAAACATTAGCAATACGTGGAGTTTAGAGTTCTAGTTCACCTCAAAATTATATTAATTTTCTGTATCATAGTCCTTAGTCATTAGTAATATTTGTTTAGCAGCAATATCACTGCTATTATAATCTACTAGATGTGCTGAATTCAACTCAAGCCAAGTAATGGAGAAACTACAAATGAAGTGTGAAAACTTTTGCGATCATTTTAAAAGTATTATAAAAACTAAAATAAAAAGAAAATAAATACACATCATGATGATGCTCTCTCCCTCATCCAAAATGTTAATACTCCTTCATGCTAAGACCTCCCCTTCCCCTGAGAGCCTGCTGTAATATAAGAAGCCCCAATAAAGCTAAAGAATATATACATTGATGGTAATATTTCATTTTTTCAGGCATCCTTTAATAGGAATGCTTCTGAAAGAGCTTGTATTTTGCCTTCCTTGTGCAAATGTTTTGGTTGAAATGACAGCTTTGCTGTGTTGGCTTGGCAGATATGACTTCATAATGAAATCCTTCTGTAATTGGACAGGTATGTCTGTTACTCTTTGTAATATAATATAGGCAATTTCAGATTTTATATTTACATAACTGAATTACCCTTATTTATTATTTCAGGTCAGGCGAATGAAACTCGCAGGATGTATGATATTAAAACTTATCCAAAAAGTAAGTTTTTAAGTTACACTTGACAGATATTAATCTAGCAGCCCTTTCTGATTATTTGAACAAAGTTAAGGGATGTGTGTATATGCATACAAACTGAGGCTTTCACAGCTGACATCTTGCAGATTAAACATATTTCCTGGGCTTGTAAGCTGGGTCCTGTGGGTATGAAAGTTCCCAACATTTTGCCAAGGACTGCATTTGGCATCTATATTTACCAAAAAAAAAAGGCAATAGAAATTCATAAACATAGAAATAACTTCAACCACATAAAAGAAGCCTTTCACCATAACAAAGCTTGGATACCAGTACTGAAAAGGAAACTAGATGACAGGAACAAAAGTAAACCAACCACAGGACAGTCCACCAGTTGATGTGGACCAACAAGGGTCTAGAGAGCTATGCCTACTGATCATATGAAAAAGGGCACATTCTGCACCAAAAGCTCATTCAAGCTCTGACTAGCCATCAGATCACCCTTGAAAATGCCAAGGACAGTCCTTGGCAAAATTGGAAGTTTCAGTTCCACTAGACCATGGCCTACAAGTCTAGGTAATACTTTTAATCTAAAATGTATGTACTTTGAAAGCATTATTCTTAAACAATGAGTGTCCATATTTTAGAATAAGTTTAATATTTTTATTGTAGTTAATAGAGCACTTCATGGGAAAAATAGTAGTATAGAAACATAATAAAATAGAACAAAAGTCCAGGCTCACAATGTACCAATAAGCTTACGTTAAACCGTATGTGAACTGAAGTAGGAAAGAACAACTTGTGTTATAAAAGTAAAAGTAATAAAAGATGAATGTATATTATTAAGATAGATACTATCACTCTTCCACCACCAAGCTATTTGAAGAAGAGTTAATGCTTTTGACATTTTGGTCTTATTCAGTGTAAATCTCTTGTAAGGATGATAAAAAATGCAAGAGTGCTAACAGAATACATTACAGTGTCAAATACATGTCACTAACAAATGTTGTGCAAGAATTTAGTATTAATAAAATTAGTAAAGCTAGAATATTAAAATTCATTTTTTAAGTACTTCTTTTATTTTAAATCACCTTCATGCTATTTCCCAATAAGAAAAAATGAATTCATAAAACTATTTGCAGTCAGTTTTGTCATACCATGTCACTTAGGTTGAATTCAGATGGTAACTGGAAAGAACAAAAAAAGATTATACAAATATAACAATTTGTAACAAAAGCTTCACTTTACTTAAGCAAATGGTGTTAATTCTTTGTTACAAATTGTTATATTTGTATAATATTCATTGCTTCACTGAAGCTAGCTTCATTTTCTACATAAACAGAAAATGATGTCTGTGGCAAAAGATAAAATGGCCATGAGGGTGGTAAGATCATGCTACAGTAAACCGCCAGATATAAATGTCAAATTGTTGGAGAGAATTTATACAGTAGTAGTAGTAGAAAATAGAATGTTACATGGATCAGAGGTATGGGGAGTAGATGAGGCTTGGAGAGAGACTGCTAGTGTACATAGATCCTTTTGTAAATATATATTTAGATTACCGGCATCACCTAATGGGGTAGCACAATTGGAACTGGGCAGGCACTCTACTAAATTAAAATCTTGTCAAGGGCAATGAAATATTTATACAGAATTGCTAACTTAGAATATATATTTAGATTACTGACAGCATCGCCTAATGGGGTAGCACAGTTGGAACTGGGCAGGCATTCTACTAAAATTAAAATCTTGTCTAGGGCAATGAAATATTTATACAGGATTGCTAACTTAGAATATATATTTAGATTACCGATAGCATCGCCTAATGGTGTAGCACAATTGGAACTGGGCAGGCATTCTACTAAAATTAAAATCTTGTCAAGGGCAATGGAATATTTATACAGAATGGCTAACTTAGAAGATGGCAATATAATTAAAGAATGTTTTCATATTCAAAGGAAAAGTAACTGGGGAGGGTCTTGGGCACATAAAATGAATGACGTGTTGAAGCAGATAGGTATGAGTCATTCTTGGATACATGCAGAGTATGGGTATAGAGGCTTCTGGAAAGAAGTTAACTTAAGATTAGAAGATATTGACAGACTAGACATTTTTGCCAGTACAAGTGACAAAAGCTCATTGAAGTTACGTAGAGAAATAAAAACAACTGGGGAAGCGAAGGATATATGGACATAAGTAATAAGTTAGGGCGAGAAAGTTTTGAGTGGGTGAGTGTGTGACGTTTAAGGGCCCGTCGACAACAAGGTCATTTGGGCCCCTAGAAAGTTTTGCTTGGGCGAGAACACCAGTGAGAAACTTGAAAGGTATAGGTCAAGATAGGAAGCTGGATAAATGTCCATTGTGTGGAGAAGAGAATGCTGACTTCCATTGTATATTATATTGTAGTCAAACAAAGATATGGAGAGAGAAGGCTTGGCTACGTAAATGGGACAATTTGGGGGGTGAAGTAGTAATTAGAATATTTTTGTCAGTAAAAGGAGAAAAGAACAGGAGAAATATAGGTAATTATTTAGGGAAAGTTAAAGAGAGATGGCTAAGAACAATTAAGAGAAAAATATAGATTATAGCTGAAATGGCAAAATATGTAAAAAAGAGTAGAGGGCCTCCAATACACAAAAACCTAGGGTTAGGTGTATGGAGACCAAATTATTATTCAATGGAAAGCAACATGGTAGGATTTTCAGGATTTAGGAATATATGGCGTTTTCCAGTATGGATTTTATAATTATGATCTTGATTTTGTATTTTCATTTGATGATGTAAAAGGAAAGATGAGAAATAAATTACAAAATTACTATGTCACAATTAAATTTTTGAGGGACTAGTTTTGGGAGCTGTTGCCTCAATTTTCAATCTTGAAGGTCCCTATGAGTCCAGTTTGTAGAAAAAGCAAGAATTAAACAATGGATAATTATTTGAAAGTAATCAGTCGGTAATTCAAAAACAAACATCACTTAAATTAAGTGATTAATTAAATTGTAGGTCAGCTCTACATGTGATTCTTGGCAGTAAATATAATAGAATTATGGAATCCTAGATTCTTCTTGCAACTTTTCAAGAGGCTCTTCTCAATCAAAAGAAAAGACAATTTTGAAAATCGTGCTTGTGTTGGTGCTTTTTAAATAAGTTTTAATCCTTTCATTGCTGAATAAAATATCTCACAGAAATCTTCAAAATTAAGGAACAAAGTTTATAACTTCAGGTAATACTTACATTTAATCCAGAATATGTTAAATATTGTGAAGTTGTAATATTTAGGACTTCTTGAACTCAACTGATGCAGTTGAGATGCACTCAACTAAATGACTAAGTTCTGTTTTAAGTATCCCAATATTAAAATCCTTGCCATGCTAAAAATATTATTGAGTCTTATATATTATAAATTTAGCTTCACTTTTAACAAAGTTTTTAATCATAATAATTATAATTACATACCGTATATTACAAGAAAATATAATAATTTAGCTTATCTTTATAAGAAATTGGTAAATTCTTCACAAAACTCAAGAGATAGTTTCGCAAATATTCATTCGCATCTGAAGAATGAATATTTGCTAAACTAGTCTCTTGAGTTCTGCAAAGAATTTACCACTTTCTTAAAAAGAAAGTAAAGTTTCTAAAGTGTTTTTCATGTTTACTCTATCAAAAATCTTAGCCTATATACGGCTAGTATGAAGAAATGATTAATTTCCATCAATTAACTAAAGTAATCCAGATACAGTTTAAAAAAAAAAAACTTGTATTTTGCATTAAGAATGAATTGTTGCAACCCATTATGTGCTCCACCCATAAAGAACACCTTTGTAAGTTGAATGAATATTTTGTCAGCAAGGGAAGCACAGCAGCACAATTAGTACTTATATGTACATCAGTAAACCGTATAAATCTCTCTTGAGCATCATCTATCATTGCAGCAAATTGAGCTTCTTTAATTTCTTCTTTTATTTTAATAGAATAGTTGAGACTGAATCAATGAATTCATTCTGTATGTGATGAGAAGAACCCGTAAATACATTAGAGGTTTCTAGTTGCTCCATAATCTTAAATTATAGCTATTCTGTAAGACAATAATCCTACATAATTTCCTGTATTGACTAACTCTGAATTTTCTAAGTGGCCCAGAGAGCTTGATCCGGGCTGCTAATGGATAGTTGTAGCAGCAATTGGGCAGTTGCTTGCCAATGAAGTCAAATATTCATAGACTTCAAATTCAGATGCATAGGTTTATCATGCGAACTATAATTACAATAACCAGCTATAATTACAATGATAGTGGCTTTCCAAGCCAAGAATTGTGAAACCTCCCATTCATGCGCTAGCCTACTTAGAAGTTTTCTTGGACTTTGTTGTAACTTTTGTCCTGTTTCCTCGAGCTTATCCCTTATAAGAACACAGCACTTTACCATCATTTTCTTATCCAAAATAAAACCTGTTTCTGTTAATTTGCGCACAAGATTACAAACTCTTGTCTCCTGGAGGCATGCAGACATGAGGGAATCTGTCTATAAATAGCTGTGTCACTTGTCTACAAGAGTTTGTTTTCACATACAAATCATACATGAAGATTCTGTGTTCTAAAGTATAGTCACCTTTTGGCATTATTACAACTCTAACACACTTTAACACTGGAAGATACACTCTCACAATTCACCAACTCACACAACTGGTAGTCAGCAGGTGAAATATGAAGGGGGACGGAACTGGTTTGATGCCAGCAAGCAGTGCCCCGCCATTAGTGGCCTGGATCAAGATCAGAATTAAGGTACAGTAGTACTGCCAAACTTGAGCAATGCTGTTTTTTAATTAACATGGTTTACCTACAGTTATGTCATTTCTTTAGCTCATAATAGCTGTTAACATCATTAACAGCTTCTGTATTCCACATATCTTTTTCTGTTAAAAATAAAAGCAGGGCCAACAATATAAAGAGGGCTATGGAGTGGCACCTTGGTAAATAGTTCCTTATCGCAATTCAGTTACACCACAAGAAATTGCATTCAATAAACTCTTAAAAGTAGAATGCGGTATAATTGAGCACTGTTTTGGACAGCTAAAGAAAAGATTTCCAATTCTTCATTACAGAGTAAGACTCAATTTAGTAAACACACCAACACCTAAACAAAGTTGTTTGATCCTACATAATGCAGTTAAGTACATGCTTGATGACTGATGATTTTGACGACCTTGATGGTGATGGAGGTGATTTTGAAAATGTAAATGGTGTTGAAAATGTTGGCAACGATGCTGCAGTACGTACAGAAGGGTTAAAAAATGAAATGAAATTGCTGAAATTATACATAATTTTTAAATCCATTATCCAGTTAAAACAGAAAGACTTTAAATTCACAAATATCTTAAAATGTTATACATGTATGTATTTAAGTAAACTGTAACTATATGGCAGCTTTAAGGGCTAGATATTCTTGGTTTTTAGAAGTTTTAGTTTTTTGAAAATATACTCCGTTTGTACTCTTGTTAACTTAAGCTGTTCACTGATCAGTAGCCTCTGGTACTCAAGGGTGGACAGACCTCTATTTTCCTCTGATTCAAAATCACATATGCGCTGACGTTTTATAGGTCTCTCGGGTCTGCTTTGTGGTAACTGGTGATAAAGAAGGACCCTCTTTCCCTGGCACACCTCCCTCACATGCACCTGTGCCACAAAAAAAAAATGAAATACTGCAAAATGTCCTTCCTTGACTTTGAAATTTTATAGAGTACACAACATGTAATGAAATCAGAATGCATTATTATATGAGGAAAATTATTTATATCAAAATCTCAGCTGGAATTTTGTTTAAGTTTGGATTATCATTTGATGACATCAGCAAAAACAGTTGTTGCTGCCAATGATTCAGTTTAATCTTTTTGTTTCCTGTTGCCTTCATGTTGCCTTTTTACTACAGCTTTCATGTTACTGATATTTTTTTTGTTTTTTGTTTTTTTGTTTTGTGATTTGTTTTGAATCCATCTTTTTGCCACAAAGTTGCTCAATTTCTATAACTGCCTGTCCAATCACTATCTCCTTTTCTTGTTTTATTTTGGGAACTTGAGATTTAACAACACTGGCTTGTCTTCAATCACTCTCACAAACATGTCATTAAACTTCTTGTATGCTTCCATATCAGAACTATCTGATGACATCTTATAGAATTTAATAAAACAGGTAACCAGTTCAATAGCACACAGCAATACGCACAATATGTGTATACAAACTATATACAGTTTGTCTGCTTTCATGACGTAGCAAAATATGCGCGCTAAGAGAATATCACGCAGTGGCCTGGTAGGTGGCAAGCAATTACTAGGTATAGGTAGCAAATGTGTTGAAGCAAAAGTGTGTGCTTTATGCATTCAATTTATAGCAATTGCTGTTGCTTCAATCATTGCTAGAGTGCAAGCAAATGCAATTGCTGGGTTTTATGCATACCACCCCATGTCTTTTTGCAGATCAGAGCCATGTTTCATTTTTATACCAGATATTAAATTGTTGCTCTTCACCTTTTTTTTTTTTTTCTGTTACCATACTTCTTAAACTAGGTGTTGGTCAGCCATTGTCTATGATCTTTCTTTTAGTCAGGAAAGCTTGCTAGAGAACAAATGATTTAATAAGCTTTCAGTAATACAATCACCTTCATTTCCATCATAGTTTCTTCTTCATTGAAACAGTACTTGGTAAAACACATTATCACAACAAAATTTCACAGTTTTGTCACATGTTGCATTTCTAAATGGCAAACATGTTTATTTTAGCATAAAACAGATATGAAGTACAATGCATTGCCAACTGCATGCTCTGTGGAAGCACATATCTGTAATTCTCATATCTCTTGTGTTGGCTTACCTGACAAGGCAAACAGGACTGCGTTGCATTCCTTTTAGCAGCTTGATCTGTTTAAAAAATGTCCATTAAATGTATTGTATATGTAAAAGACAATTATAATTGTTATTTTTATTCTAATGCATCATATCAAAACATAACTAATGAGCTGCATTATTTTCATTTTTAAATTGTCAGCTAACATGGCAATCATAGACCCTCTGCCACTGAGAAGATACATTAATAATCTAGTTATATATCTAGATCAAATAATTGCTATATTCTTTGATTCTTTGTATGGACCCCATCAGAGCCAAGTGTTACCTTGTGGTAGAACAAAGTTACCTCCCTAGAAAATTGTAACAGCCATTCCAGTTCAGAAAGAGGGGAAATATGCTTATTTTTCATGTGAACGTTGTTCTCCTAATGAAGTTTATACATTTCGCTTCCTTATGGTGATATAATTGTTTACCCATTTTCTCTTCTCTTAGTATCTTTTCTTTCCAACTATCAAAATACACAGCTCAATGGTCTTTTAGATAAATTTTCTTTCTGAACTTCATCTCCAAGCTCATTTGCAGGTGTTTCGTCAGAACCAAGTGCTGCTTTGTGATAGATCAAATTAACTTCCTGTGAAAATTGAAACATAGCCATTCCAAAGTATAAACTTGAAAGAAGCGTAGGGACAGTGAAGCACAACTTAGCACAAAAGTGAATCAAGAAGATATTGACACATTGTTTCACTCACACTGTTTATTCACAGGACATGTTTCAAAAGCTTTTGCTCTTATCATCAGCTGGTAAACCTTGCTTTTCTCACTTCCTTTTTATAGAACAGAATATTTTTCTATTTTTTCCTTCTTTCTTCATTGAATATAATAGTACATTACATAAAACACGTAGAAATCTAGTGTGTTTATATCTATACAGTTCTCCCATAATGTAACACCCTGGTGTATGTATGGGATAAAGCTATTATAATACTTTCCCACTTTCCAGACTTTCCTCTTTCCACTTTCCTCTTGCACCTTTTTAGGTTCCTTGTTCATTTATCTCATATGCTTCCAAGAAATACCCTTATGTTATTTTTTTCTGCCTTTATTCTATTTGCTAGCATAACGTTGGGTAAGTTATCCCACATTTCTTTCCATATTTACTCTCCATCTTTTAACCACTTCACACTCATGCAATGGAAAAATCATCCAATTGTTCATATATAATACATCTGTTTGTGCAGTTACTCCTAATTGTTTTAGAAATAGTAATTTTTTGCATGTCAGTGCATTTAAACGAAACGCCATTTCAGATTCAAATGATTTATTAGCTTTAGGAGTCAACCAGACCCATAGCATCATCAAAAGTACAGCTTATGTAGAATATTTTCAAAAATATGCTTAAAAGTCTCTCCTCCAAACAGTCAAATTCTGTCTTCACTTGAATCTTCTCTTCCTGAATATTCACTTAAAAACCATCTTTCATATTTTCCTAATTTTGCTCCTTGTTTAATCACAATGAAGTTGTCTTTTACTTTTATAGTTTAACTGAAACCCTACTCTGTGTGAAATCTACCAATCTCATAATAGCACCATCACTTGACATTTATTGCTATTCAAAATGTTAGTATTGCCATCATTTTTATTTATTTCATAGGACTAACAGGAAAAAACAACTTCATAAAACTTTCATGCTTAGCTCACATCTGTAATGTCTTGCCAGGTATATACGATACATGTCAGATAGGTTGTTCTGCACTTTATAAATAAAAGTCTATTCATTATTTTGTTTCGGTGCATATTATTTAGGATAAATATACACACACAATTTATTTTAATCTAAATTCAATATCAAATTTTTATAGGTTGAAATTTGCAGTTCCTTTATGCATCTAATACATTAAACATATGTAGCATTCTAACACAACGGAACAAAATACTGAAGTATGCCATATTTAAGTGTTGATAATCAGTGCAAACTTTTATGTGGGGGAAAAAATGAATAGTCATTGTCTAAAACTCAGATTTGGCTGACCTTAAAATTCAGAATTCTGTAGAATTCATAATGTTTATGTGACAATGATTTTGTTTAACAATATATTAATATCTTTGTTACAGCAAAATGCACTTTGCAGTTGCTCTCATTATTGCTGCGACTGAGAAAAGCAGATATCAAGCAGTATGTTGAACTTGCAGACAATTTAACAAGATGGTTAATTTGCATTGGAAATGATGCAGCTGCACCAGAACCTTCATGGATAAGTATTCCTGCAGCAAAACCACATGAAACTCCCCCAAAAATATGTCCATGTCGAACACACATTATGGATGCTACTATAATGCTGCTGTATACTTGTTATGAATATCTTCAAAAAACTGGATTTGATAAAAGTAAGTATATCTGTGTGTCATAAAAAATGCCCACCTATTTTGAATTTTAAAAACATTTAAGTCTAAACTCCCTTAGAATCTTCTGTAATACGTGCAGTATTAGTTCTCCTAAAACCATGCTATGTCTTGGAAAATTTATGGATCAATTATCACATGGATATATCTCATTGAAGACAGGAGAAAAATACACTATAATTTGGCAACAAACTCAGATTGAAAATGAAAACAAATATATCTTAATTACAGTTCTTGACTTTGATTGTCACAGCATTGAACTAAGATGTAATTATTCCCTAATTGATTATTTTAATTTTAAAATTACTTGACTTTTTCACTTCTTATTAATGTTATAAGTAGTTATAAGGGTTTTCAGCCTTAAAAACCACCTTTTAACCGCCTAAAATATGACTTTATAAAAATATCCTAAAGCTACAAGCTTTAGGTACCTGAAAGTACAACTATGGCAAACAAAAACTTTGTGCATCTAAACTGTATTTCTACTTTCTGAAATAACAGGAAGTTTTAAAATGTAATTAGAGACTACGTAATAACAAAAACAATAAAGTTACTAAAATATTTTGCCCCAGAAACAATTTTTACTGTCTAAATTAAGACAATATGAGCTTTTAAAGTTGAAAAATACACTAAAAATTTATTCATTATTTCACTCAGTGGAAATACATCATTACATTACTGCCATAGCATTGTGACTGTGTATAATTGCTACCTAATTTAGTGTTTAGGAATATCAGAAACAGATATAAGCTTTTCAGTGCATCATTTATGTAGAGGGAAGTAAAACAGCATAAATCAAAAGTACAAAGTCTCACCAAATTTGGTATATAAGTGTCTTCCCAGGATACAACTTCAAGTCATATGATACTTCTAACCTTTACACATATAAGGGTGACCTGAAAAGTTTCCGACCTCAACATGTAGATGGCAGCATTCGTAAATAAAAGCTTGTGAATTTCAATGTTCACCTGTTGACAGTTAATCACCAAAGTTTCAGCCATTTTGGATGCTCAGTTGTTATGTAACAGTTGTTTGATTTGTTGATGTGAGTGTTTCTATGAAAATGGACAAAATCGAGTATCAAACTGTCATTAAATATTTGTTTTTGAAAGGCTATACGCCTACGCAAGTCAAAGATGAGTTGGATTCTGTGTATGGGGACTCTGCACTATCATTTACCACAGTGAAATTTTGGGCAGCTGATTTAAAACATGTCCTTAAGAGCTTGGGAGGTGATGAACGTTCAGGACGTCCAAAAACTGCAACTACCGACGAAAACATCGCCAAAGTTCACCAAATGGTGCTAGACGACTACTGAATTAAACTGAGAGAGATAGCAAAGGCTATGAACATGTCAAAAGAAAGTGTTTGTCGCATATTAAATCAACATTTAGACATGAGAAAGTTGTCCGCGCACTAGGTGCTGCGTTTGCTCATGTTAGACCAAAAAAGTGTTTGAATGAACATTTCCAATGCTCTCTTGGCGCAGTTTAGGCACAATAAATCCAAGTTTTGGCGCTGATTAATTACTGTAGATGAAACTTGGATGCACCATTATATGCCCGAAACAAAAATACAGTCCAAACAGTGGACTGCAAAGGAGGAATCATCTCCAAGAAGAGCAAAACTGTTTTTTCGGTTGGGAAAGGGAAGGCAACTGTTTTTTGGAATAGTTATGGAGTTATTTTAATCAATTATCTTCAAAAATTATCTTAAAAAATTAAAAACCATTATAGGAGCACACTACGCATCATTACTTGACAAGCTAAACACCGAATTTGTGGAAAAACGGCCACATTTGCAGAAAAAGAAAATCCTGTTTCACCAAGACAACGCACTATCTCACACCTCAGTGGTTGCAATGGCGAAAATCCATGAATTACTGTTTCAACTGCTTGACCATCCATCTTACTCACCAGATCTAGCCCTAAGCAACTTCTTTTTTTTTCCCCTCTCATCTGAAAATTGCGCTCGGAGGACAGATTTTCGCCAAATGAAGAGGGAATCACCTTCGTGAACAATTATTTTTCAGAGAAAAATGCTGAGTACTATTTGGACAGGTTACAGAGATGGGAGCATTGCTGGGAGAAGTGTATAGAGTTACAAGGAGACTATGTTGAAAAATAAAAAAAATCTGAAAAAATGTCTTGCATCTTTATTAGGTCGGAAACTTTTCAGACCACCCTCGTACAATCTTTCATTATTTTTTATTTTCTCAAAAATGGCTGAGTGCTCTTTTTCCAAGTTTTATTCTTAGTTTGAGAAAATTTCCTGGTAAAAATATATGTTGAATAAAAGTCACTTTTTATGATAAAATATAATATGCAATCTAATAATATAGGAAACTATAACATTTAGTGTATATTTATGAGCAAGTAATGACGTCAGGGAAAGTGGTGATGTGATGCACCGTGATGTAGTGAGTGCTGAAACAGTGAGTGATACATGTCAAGGTTTGCAGGAAAGTCAACAAAGTGTATTAATAGGTGAAGTATTATTTCACAAAGACATGGCTGAGGCACAAAGGATGATAAAAGGAAGAAAGTTACAGGTTATAGCAACAAGTGAAGGCAGTACTCTAATAATTAGTGGAAACCCAGGACAGTCAACAAGAAGGTGGGGGTGAGAGGTTAACAAGGGGAAGAAAGGTAGAAATGATGAAGCAGAAAGACAGTGAAAACTTAACGATAGGGAAAGGAGATATTTATATTATGGAACATGAAAGGTCTAAAAGCAAAGATAATAGGTGGGGAATTATATAATGTGGTTAAAGGGGTGGATGTTATTGAATTAGTGGAAACATGGTTAGATGACAAAGAGCTAATTGAATTAAAAGATTTCTTATGTATTACAAAAAGTTCAAGTAAAGTATTTGGTAAAGGTAGGCATCAAGAGGTATAATGATTGCTATTAAAAATCTCAATGGTTTGAAAGTGGAAGTAGAGAAAATTGAGAGAAAAAGCAAGCAAATGTCGTGGATTCAAATAAATAGAAAAAGAAACGGGATTAAAGCAAGTTATGGCTTGGGATTAGTTTACAATCCTCCAGAAAGCTCTCACTTTTATGATGAAAGAATTTATACAAATTTAAAGGAAGATGTGGAAACGTAGAATCAGACTGAAAAATTCAATGCCATAGCCGGGATTTGAACCATGGATCTTCTGGTTTCCGTCCAGCCGCTCTACCATTGAGCTACTATGGCCAACGTGCCGACATGACAGTTTTTCAGTCTGACTCTACGTTTCCACAATTTAGCCTACACACGGCCAGTGTGAAAGAACAATTAATTTCTATTAATTGACCTAATAGTGGTTAACTATAAAGCCCGGGCCTTAAAGTACTTACATGTTGTAAGTTGCCATTAAGGTAGTTGCCTCATGTGTTTATGAGAACTCCTAAGTGGTTTACCGGGAAAATACGAGTCAGTTGGAGAATTTAATGTCATGTCGGCACGTTGGCCATAGTAGCTCAGTGGTAGAGCAGCTTGACGGAAACCAGAAGATCCGTGGTTCAAATCCCGGCTATGGCATTGAATTTTTCAGTCTGACTCTACGTTTCCACAATTTAGCCTACACACGGCCAATGTGAAAGAACAATTAATTTCTATTAAAGGAAGATATTGAGAAAGTGAAGGAGTGTTACTCAGAATCAGAAATAATAATTATGGGAAATTGGAATACATGAAAATAGAGGAGGAAAAAATAAGAATAATTTGTAAGGAAACAAAGTGAAAAAGATATATGTAGATGAAGTGTGGTTAAGGAGAAGCCGTGATAAAATACATAATGAAGAGGAAGAAAGTTTAGATATTTTTCTGAAAATAATTTACTGAATGTTATATGTAAGTAAGTGACGAGTATCAATAAACCAACTACAAATAGTTTTTAAGATTACTGAATTTTGTTAGAAAAAATGGATTTTCAGAACTTTAAACTATTGTACGCCTCCTTTAACAGACGAAGAACAGCAGGAGTTGCTCCTATTGGAGCTGCAGGGTTACCTCCTTTCTCAGAGAGAAATAACAGAATTGGAATAGATGGAGAAGCTGACTATATTGTTTGCAAACCCAAATGGCCAGGGTATTATATATCTAATAATTTGTGGTAATGAACTAGAGGAAAGGATCAAAAAAATTTGGAGTAGGAAATGAACCTGTAAGTAGCTGTCATTTCCCTATAAATATAGACTTAGTGGAGGAAACACAAGAAATCTTAAGTCAGTCAAGGGAAGGAATAGTAAATAGGTTCATGTCTTACAAATGGAAAGAGGCAGAGACTGTATAATTTCAGAGATAAATAAATTTAAAGACAAGTAAAATGATAGAATCTGGGATAGTTAACATTAAACGAAGGGAGAGTAGAGAAAGCCTTAGAACTGTTAGAAATGATCATAAAAAGAGCAGAAATTAAAGTGGAAATAAAACAAAAAACTAATCCAAGTATTAATAGCTGGTAAGACATTGAACATAGAAATGCAAAATGAGAAGTAGGGATATTAATCAAAACAAGACAAATTACAGAAAGAGGTGAAGACAAGCAAAATTTTATGTTATATAGGTTGGGTATTAAAAAAACTAATAGAGAGAAAAAGGAAAATGTTTAGGAAAGAGTAAGAAAGTGATAAAGGCAGTGGAAAAGAACCAAAAGTCAGTTTTAAAAAATGGATTTGGGATGAAGAGATAGCACAAGATGGTAGAATAGATGGGAAAATTACAATAGATGAAGTGAGTCTACAATTACATAGGTTAAGAAGGAACAAAGCTGCAGGCTTTGATGGACTGCCAGGAGTAGTTTGGATGGACTGGAAAGAATATTGCAAAACAAATGAAGGTGTAAAAGTCATGATAACATTTCTAGAAAAAATAAGGCAAGCAAACAGATTTCCAGATAATTGGAAAGTGATTATTATTGCACCATTTATAAAGGAAAAAAAAGAAATCAGCAAACTGCAAAATTATATGGGTATCAGTTTACTAGCAATACTAGGGAAATTTACATAGGAATAATGGCAGGAAGTTTGCAAAAATGGGCAGACAGAATTTAGGAAAGGGAAAAGGACAATAATAATAATTTTATTGTCATTGAGCTTTACAGCAATAGACAACGTCAAGAAGATACAATACAAATTATTACACTATAATACAGAGTATGTACAAAGTTAAGCTTAATGACAATGAATGTCAAAGAATAACATAAAGATACAATACAGAATGTTTCTATTCAATTATAAAGAGAATGTACAAGAGAAAGTACAATATTGTACAAAGTCAAAGTTATGATCTGTACTGTACAGGTGCCTCAAAAGTTCCCACTATATACATATGCAGAGTAACTTAGATAAATGAATCAGTCAACAAGTGGTTATAGTGAGGCTGCTTACATCTCAAAGTACTCGTGTAATGAATAAAAAGGTGTGGCAGTAAGCCAGTGATACTATTTCTGCTTGAATGCTGTTGCGGGACTATGTTTCAGTGTTATTGGTAGTTTATTGTACATTTTAGAGCCTAGCACTTCAAAGCTTTTCTGAGTTGTCGTCAGACTGCAATATGGAATATCTATATCTTGACGAGATCTAGTACTATAGGTGTGTACATCTAGTCTTATTTTGTAGCTCTGGTAGGCGGTTCTTATATATAACAGTACGGTGTGTGTGTGTATATATATATATATATTACATTTATTACTGTCATTATTTTCAGTTTAATGAACAGTGGTTTGCAATGGGCTAGATTTGATTCATCGCACATTATTCAAATTATCTTTTTCTGTAACAAAAGTATGTCCGACACTTGTGAGCTGTTGCCCCAAAGTAATATACCATACACAATAATGCTATGAAAAAATGCATGATAATATACTAATTATAAGTACACAAGTAGGAAAACAGGGAAAGTATATATGCTTTTCGTAGATTTCGAAAAGGATTTTGATACAATAATAAGAGACACACTGTGGTGGAAATTACAAAAAGAAAGGAGTCAGCAAGAAATTTATTGTAGCGTTAGAAAAGATTTATGAGGGAATAAAATTTGGAACTAGAGTAGGGAAGAATAGGCTAACAGAATTAGTGGAATAGTGAATGGGATTAAGACAAGGCTGTTAGCTTGGTCCTGTATTGTTCAATTTGTTTATCGATGATATAATAGAGAGGGTGAAAAGAATAACCATTGCCCAATTAGGAACTAGGTAATACTAGGTTTATTATTTGCAGATGACTTGGTAATATGATCTGTAACAGTGATTGAACTACAGAGAGCAATAAATAAAATTACCAGTTACTGTAGGGAATGGGGGATAAGAATCACTACAAGCATGTCAAAAATAGTAGTGTTTAAGAAAGGTGACAAGTTACGAAAATATGAAAAGTCCTATTTAAATACCAAAAAGTAGAGGTGGTAAAGGAGTTTATTATTTGGGAATGAGACTGTGCTATAATTGAGGTTGTGGAGCACATTGGAGAAAGATAAGTGTGAAAGAGAAGACAGCGATGTGTGGGGTAAGGAACTGTAAATGCAAATTACCGGATATGTTAGTAAAGTGGCCTGAGAGAATATATGAAGCAATAGTAGAGTAAAAAATGGCATATGGTGCACAGTTATGGGGGGCTAACAAGATAAAGCATGTTGAACACACATATGAATAGTTTTGTAAGGAGGTATTAGGTATGAATAAGTCAATGCCAAATGGAGTAGCTAGAGTGAAACTTGAAAGACGCTGCAGATGTGGGGTAATTTTAGAAAGATGCATAAAATATTGGTACAGCTTTATAAAAATGGATAATGATAATATATTAAACATCTTAATTAAATTTAAAGGGAATTGATTAATGACACTAAACAACACTTACTTTTAAATTTTTCCGGAACATGTTTCAGAGACTTTGCCTCTATCCTCAACCGGCCATCGACCGGAAAGCCATCACCTGAAATTTCAGATTACATCGAACTAACCAAATTATGCATAGAACAAAATTTCTTCCAGTTTCAAACAAACTATTTCCACCAAACTTCAGGGTTAACAATGGGCAGCCCCCTATCACCCTTCCTGGCCGATATGTACATGAGTGCATTAGGAATAAGGATCCCCAAAGGTTTCCCTTGGATTTTCAAACTCTGGCAACGATATGTAGATGACATCTTTGCAATAGTACCAAAAAAACACATCAGTGATGCACTAAAACTTTTAAATATCCAAGAAAAAAGCATCAAGTTCACTATAGAAATAGACGAGTATTTACCATTTTTGGATGTAAAAATAATGAGAAATAAAAACAGACTAAACTTTGGCATTTACAGAAAACCAACACAGACAGACAACTACATAAAAGCTAATGGCTACAACCCAAGATCCCACAAACAGGCAATCTTCAATAGTTTAGCACACAGACTGGTAAACATCCCTCTCACAGCAGAAGAATACAAAACAGAATACAACCAAAATTATTGAAATAGCACAAAAAATGACTTTCCCAAATCATTAGTAGACAAAAAAGTGAACTTAGCAAAAAAGAAGAAGCTAATAAAGGAAACCACAACCCTCTCAGCTACAGAAACTAATATGATTTTCAAAAAATTCACTTAACATCCATGGGCCTATGATAAATTCAAAAAAGTCTTCAAAAAACAAAACATTCAACTAGCACCAGTCAGCCATTTCTCCTTAAAAAACCTAATTTGCTCAAACATCAAAGATGCCATTCCATCTAACAAAAAAATCTGGTATATATCAAATTGAATGCAGAGACTGTAGTCAAATTTATATTGGAAAAACCGAAAGAAATTTAGAAACAAGAGCAAAGAAAAACTTTAGAAACATAAAATATAAACAGTTAGAAAAATCAGCAGTTGCCACGCATTTTTGGGAAAAAAACCACAACATAAATCCAGAACCAAAACTACTAAAACATTCATCAGGAAAACAAGAACTATCCACATGGGAACAAATCTTCATTTCAAAAAATAGGAACAAAGTATTCAATTTCGACATCCCCCAGAAAGATTTGTTCAGCAAGTTCCTGGAACCGCCACCAAAGGGGACCTATGACAAAATATCGTCAACTACACCAATGAGAACCAGTCGATGGCCGGTGAGGATAGAGGCAAAGTCTCTGAAACATGTTCCGGAAAAATTTAAAAGTAAGTGTTGTTTAGTGTCATTAATTGATTCCTTTAAATTTAATTTATCATAACTACACTGTTTCCAACACTTCCAAGAAAGGAATTGCAATATTAAACATCTGTTTAGAACAACAAAAGAACTCAACATGTAAGGATAGCTGATGGTCGGAGATAGAACGTTGGATAGAATAGGGATTGGGGATATCTGGTAGGAGGGAGAAAGAAATGTAAAGGGTTTTTGGACATTGATTAAGTACAGGATAGAGGACATTGACAGACAAGTGACATGGGGAAACCTGATAAGTAGGAATTCACTAAATTTATACCTGAAAATGAAGGAATATATATAAGACTTGTGTGATAGATGTGAGAGGGAAGGTTTAGCTTGGTTAAGGACAGAAGCCATATTGAGAAGGGGTTCACCAAAGGAGTACATTTTATGTGGAAATAACATAAGTGTAGAACATTATGTTGTGGAATGAAAGGAAATAGAAAACTAGAGGAAAGTAATTTAGTGTAAGAACTGGGATACTAAAGGGGCTCGGTAGTAACAATAAAAATGCTTACGTTAATAGGAGAGAAAAGGATAAGGAAGATGGTGACATATGCAGACAAATTCAAAGAGAAATGAATGAGAAGGATAAGGAAGTTAAGAAGTACGGAAACTGAGGACACAACGAATATTAGATCAAGGTCACATTAAGAGCTGGAATAGAGGTAAACGGCCAGGGAGCCAATATCACTATTAGCCCATGAAAGCAGCTGAAAAGTATACCTAGAATAGTATTGGAAAATTGTGGTTGCAATTGTAAGAAAGTATTGTATGTTTAAGTGCAAATAAACTAATTAAAGATAGATTGCAAACAAACTGCAGTTGGTGTGCGCATGCGTGACTCAGCCTTCTCCCCTCCTCACCATCCAAGTATCACGTGACTCCCATCTCTCTCTCTACGTTGACCAATGCAACCCGCACAAGTTGCTGGAGGAGAGGCAACTTAAAATGACAATAGAGGGGGAAAGCTAGAGGGCTTCAGTTTTGGTAAGGCATGCCTCCAACTGCATTTTGTTCGCTGTTTTACTTATAACTAGTGTGTATAGGAGAATTTGTCATGAGTAGAGAAAGTCATGCAGGGTTCAGTTTACATATGATTTCTTTAGGTGAGCTCTCAGCACTATTAACATCAGACAGCAATGCTTCTTTTATTGCATAAAATGTCTATGATATCTTTTTGTCATTTCCTCAGTAGCAGTTCTTAGATGTGCTGTAGGGATAAAATATCTCTCTCTCTCTCACTCTCTCACTATTGCTGAAAAGCAATGGTAACAATGACATTGACTACATATGAATATTGGACCAGTTAACTATAGTGCTTTTCAGGTTCGATCACACCTATGGGGTGCAGATTTTAAGTTTCAGTTATAGGACCGCTGCCCACTCAGCATCGTGAGGAAAATCAGGAGCTTACACTAGGTAAGCAGCCCTGGTCATGAAAACCAGCTTTCCGATCACATCTCCTCCCTGTATCGGTTGGATGATCGCCCTCTCTGCTGTGCGTAAGTGGGCGTGAGGCCGGCAGTCGGGTTGGTAGGCCTTAGCCCTCTTAGGGCTGTCGCACCAGGGTTTATTTTATTAACAATTATTACCAATTAGGTAATTAAGAAAACCCTTAAAAAGCATACACAGTGTGCACAGATCATTTTCATAAAATATCTAATAAATAATGACATGGTTTCATGCACGAAGGTACACTAAATCCTAGGCTTAATTCAATGTAATGGAACGTACACAATACTCAACAATAATATATTCTTAAACTTCCTTGGATGATGTAACATGGGATGGAACGTGAAAGAGAAGCTCTTGAGCTTATAAGTCAGATTTTTAGCTTAAAAATAAATGCTTTATTCAGATTCATTAATAAGACTAACAGTATATAGAATAAAAAGAAGTATTTCAGAATGTGGAGTGCCATTGTTACTAAAATTAGGCAAGTGAGTCAACCTTGTATATACTTTTCTCCACTTACAAGTTTTTTATGAAGACTAGTTTCTGGGGACTTCTCCCCTATCGTCAGTTCTGTGGTTGACTGATGATGCATCCAGTGTCTGCATCTGGCTTGGTGTCGTGCTGCCATCTAATGTCCTGGTAAGTTTGATGACGTCATCTACCGCAGGAATTTCAAAATTCATCAAGAGGTCCTGTTTTTTCGTAATAAATATGTTTTCCCAAATCTGTAGTTCCAGAGGTTTCTTTGCCTGTTAGATCAGTTCTATTTCTTGTTTTATGTTGTGATCTACTTCACCATTGAAGTAGAGCAGGATGAATGGCTACCTTTTCTAGATTTGAAAATCATTAGAACACCAACAGGATTACAATTTGGAATATACCGAAAAGTAACACATGTTGACAATTACATTAAATGCAACCCATTCAACCCAGTACAACATCAATATGCAGTATTCCATAGTTTAGTTCACAGATTAATCAACATTCCGCTAACAAAAACAGAATATGAACAGGAGTACGCTCACATACACCAGGTTGCCGAACTGAACAACTATAACACAAATTTCATCAAAAAACTGATCTACAGACACAAAAGAAACAAAAACTTAAGGGACATTACTACGTTAACAAAACTAGAAATCCCAAACACCAGATATGGAAAATTTACATTTCATCCAAAATACTTCAAAAAATTTGAAAAGATATTTAAGAGCTTCAACATAAAATTAGCCCCTCAAAACAAACACAACATCCGCAACTTACTAAACCACCCTCTAAAAAATAGCACACCGAAAACTCAATTATCAGGCATTTACCAAATGAGTTGCCAGGATTGTGACAAGATATACATTGGTAAGACCAAAAGGAATCTAGGAACAAGAATGAAAGAACACTTCAGAAATATTAAATTCAAACAAATGGACAAGTCGGCCGTAGCACATCACTTTTGGTCTGAGAATCACAACATAAAACAAGAAATAGAACTGATCAAACAGGCAAAGAAACTTCTGGAACTACAGATTTGGGAAAACATATTTATTACGAAAAAACAGGACCTCCTGATGAATTTTGAAATTTCCGCAGTAGATGACGTCATCAAACTTACCAGGACATTAGATGGCAGCACAACACCAAGCCAGATGCAGACACCGGATGCATCATCAGTCAACCACAGAACTGACGATAGGGGAGAAGTCCCCAGAAACTAGTCTTCATAAAAAACTTGTAAGTGAAGAAAAGTATATACAAGGTTGACTCACTTGCCTAATTTTAGTAAAAAAGACTAACAGTGTTTATTGAATAATAAAATGTTTTTGGTCATCCAGTTGTCATCTTCTAGTGGTAAGCACTTTTACATAATTCAACATTGCAGCATATATTTTAATTTGCAGATAATGTATACCATGTGGCAAGTAAGTTACCTGGGAGGGGTATGGTGCTCTTGTACCGATTACTTGGTAAAGTACGAGACTTTGAGGTTTTCATCAACAAATCCGAAGGTGAATATGAGTTGCTGTTAAAGGGAATTGAACAGAATGCAAAGCACCTTCCACTGAATGAGGAAGAGGGTGAGTTCACCTTTTTTTGCTTCTATTACATATTACATAGTCTATTACATGGGCTATTTATTGCCAATTGGAAGTGACAATTTTATTGACTCATTGGCAGTCACTTTACACTACATGAAAAGCTCTCCATTCTATTCAGAATTTTATTTTGACTTAAAAGTATACCAAGAAAAAGGCTGAGAACATATTAACAAATTTTGATTAGACATACTCTTCTCTTAGTGAAGTGAAAAAACCAAAAGTAGTGATATTCTTAATGAGTATGAACTATGATACAATGAAGTACAAAATTAATTAACAAATATAATTAGTTTGAACTACTACAAATTTCTGAATATTATCCATAAAATTACACCAGGACAATTAAATCAGAGGGTTGCCTGATTTAGCCATTCTGGTGTTTACCTAGAATGCATTTTGTTAGGTCCATCCTAACATCCTCAGCTAATGTTGACTGTTGTATGTCTCTTTCCTGCATATGTGCAGGGTCCCTCGCATGAGCACACCACATTGGATACTACATTCGTATCTCTAGATGTCTCTCAACATTTTTGCAAAGCAGTATACTAACATTGCAATCAGTTTGGTTCTTATCTTTTCACTTGAACACCTTTATATAATTAAATATTGTTTCAATATTGGTATCCCAAAAGAATGCATAAATGTAGCGAAAAACGTAGCCTCGGCTAACAAAAGAAATTGTAAAATCAACTAGATGGCTAAACTTTCTTAGTAAATTTAACAAAACTATCAATTTTGAAAGCTTCAAACTGTGCTGTAAAAACATGTGAAAAAAGTTTACAGCAGATTTTGATAGCTGTAAAACGATATTGTACTGACAAGTTCATAAAAAATTTGATCTGATAACAAATCAAAAAGGTTGTTGCAGATGGTAAACCAAGGGTTAGGAATTACATAGCTCAAAAACCTGAGACTTAGCAATTAAAAAGGTGCTCTTGGGCTTAAGAGCAGTGACAAGGTTAATGATTACTTTGTAAACATAATGATTAACCTGAATGAAGTTTTAATAAGTATGACTCAATAAGTCTTTTAATGTAATATAATGATGTCTGTCAATAATAAGATAATCTGTAATAAGTACGCCCTCCCTAAGAGAATACTGTGACTTTGTAGGTTCGGAAATTAAAAGTCCAGGTTACAAACACTAAAAATTGCTCTTTATTTCCATAGAAACACACTTTGGTCAACCCTTACAGTAGCAGAATTACGTCACATATACATACAACTTGCAAGGTCATCGACCACGAAAGAGTTCACTTTTACAGCTGTTCATGCACACGTGTCCAATTACCGACTGTCCCCTTGACGAGCTGCGGCTTCCTTATTTATAGCTTACTCACTATCCCAGAAATTTATGGAATGTTCTCAAACAGTCAAGACGACGCTAGAAGAAAGACGAACTCTACAGAAATCCATCTCCTCCCCCCCCACCGTTTCGGCAAGCTTTTATCTCCACACTGCACTGGCTGTCTCTTTGAATGCCTCGGCTGCACTGCCTTGCCGCAACAATGCATTTGTGACAGTACAGTATACTTTGATACTAAAATTAATAGCTCACATTCTAATAAATAGAAAATATATTTATGAATAATAAAAGTGAGTCAGTTTACTGACGCATCACTTACTTTTATATATAACAAAACATGTTTCGAGTGGTCAGTTGCTCCTATCCTCAACCTGATACTAATTGCTGGAGCATAGTGTTGTGCTAGATATTTTACTGCTGTCATCCTTTGATGTCTTTTCAAGGAATTTCTTGCTGAGGTGGTTACTTGGATATAATTCAGTTGAAAACTTGACCTTTATTTTTCGAATTGAAAATATTCTTCCAGACTGTTAGTTATTTTAAGTTTAAGATGCTTTTTAAAGTTCATGTTCAACATTGTTTTCTTGTTCTTCCACCCACAAGTGCACTGTCACTACCAAGTTTTCTTCTTGTTCATACTTTAGATTACTGAGATGTTTCCTCATTTGGAGAAGGGCTACAATATTGTATACCAAGCACTGTACATAAACCTAGAGAAGTATTATAAGGAGTAAGTCTGTATATGCTGAATGCGAAAACATCTAGTTAGAGGGAGTTTACTGAAACTGCAAGATACTTGTGTCCATTGTTACTTGCTCCCTCAGTTTCATTTGTATCAAGCTATAATTCTTTGTTTATAAATGCTGTCAAGTACCAAGATGATACCCCTTTCATATTCCACTTCTTTGTATCGCTCTCCATTAAGGCTAATAAATACTTGATCTAAAACAGTATATCAGGTAATTCCCTTTTGCAATATCATACACTAAACACCATTGGCAAGATTGTAAAAATTGGCTAGGAAGTCATACACCAGACCAGTACCATCACACTTCCATCTCTTTAGGCCACTAAGTGAAGCTTGTCATGGGTATCACTTTGAAGATAAGGATATCCTTAAAAATTCTTTGTGCCAATGCTGAGGAGGAAGGACAGATTTTTATTGTACTTGTGTACATACTCGGCCTGATGCCTGCAAGGGCATAAAGAGCAAAGATACAGAAGAAGAGTGCGTACTCTAAGTTGGTTAAAAGTATGGAAAAAGACAAGACATTCTATTGGAAAGTGCCAAATTAATTGCAAATTTTTTACTATCATGGTGTGTAAAGTGTATGAATTTTTCATTTAAATTAAAAGGAAAAAAAATAGCCATCGCTTTCTGACTGTCCCTGTACATGTGTTTGTATCCTCTCCTACTGTTTGAATGAATAGTTCATTTCTTATTTCATAATTACAATATATAAGGTACAAAAATCCTTTCATATCTAATTTTGATGAGTATATCTACTCATATTGGAGTGCATTACATTATCCCTTGAGTTATTTGCATATTGGACTCCCCACCATTTAGATTTTCTTATTATATTTTTCGTTAAAATATACAGAGGAATTAAATTTTTGTAAGAAGTTAAAGGAACAAGATAATAGTGATGACAGAACAGAAGATGGGTTTAAGGCAACGCTGCAAATTAAGTTCAATTTTATTTTATTTATTTATAGATGATATAGTGAACAGAGTGAAAGGATGAAATTAACACTGTCCGATAGTAGGAAATATGGAGATACCAGGTTTGTTATATGCAGATGATCTGACGGTAGGAGCAATAACAGCCTTAGGATTACAAAATTAAAGTAAATAAAAAAATGTCAAAGGTCGCTCTTTAAAAGAGGAACAACATTGAAGAAAGAGGAACAATGGTTTTTAGAGGGACAAAAATTAGAAGTGGTGAAAGAATTTGAGTACTTAGGGTTAGGATGAATAATATTGGAGAATGGGAAGCACACGGCAGGAAGGTGGTTGCTAAAGGAAAGGCTGCAATGGCAGGAATAAGGATATGTAAAGTGAAACTGGATATGTCAAGTAAATGGTTAAAGAAAATGTATGAAACACTGGTAGAGACAAGGATGTTGTATGCTGCAGAAATATGGGGCATGTCAAAGGTAATAAATAAAATAAACCAGCTTTACAAGCAATTTGCCAAAAGTAAAATTTGGTAAAACCAAAAGAAAAGGCATAATAATGGAAAGAGTATAAAAATTTTGGTATAAATGTTTGAGGAAAGATAGTGATGAAATCCTAAAGGTATGTATGAATCAACAAAATAAAATAGGAAGTAGGAAAAGCTGGTGGACTAAGGTGGAAGAAATTGTGGAAGAAATAGAAATGGGCAATTTATGGAGACTAGAAAATAGGAATGTAGAACTTTTCTGAAAAATAGAAATAGAGTGGAGGATATATATATATATATATATATATATATATATATATATAAACAAGAAATATGGGGAAAGCTAGAAAACAGAAAATCATTGAAATGTTATAGGTTAATAAAGAGAGAATGGGGAAGAGAATGATATATGGACCAATGTAACAGACAGGAGAGGAAAAGAATGGCTTGGATTAGAACTGTATCAGTGTTTTTAAGAAGACTACGAAGTAACACTGTAGAAATATGTGAATTATGTAGAGAAACAAAAAGTTGCAGTTCATATTTTGATAGAGTGTAAAGAGTTAGCAGCATGGAGGGGGAAGTATGGGAGAAGAAATGGGAAAAGATGCATTGAGGTTGAGATTGTTTAATTGCCAATTGTAATAGTTTTAAAAGGTTTCGTCATGTAAAGTATAGATAAGTTACAATGGAGAGATACTACTATCTATATTTACAATTTTGGCTCTATAGTTTTAATCATTATTTGTTTTTGCAATTTTTATATTCTTCTACTGTATAGAAAGCATTCTTAATGAGATAAAGTTTGATTTGTTTTATTTTTATTTGTTCCTTCTCTATTTCTTTAATCCATTGAGGTATTTCTTTAATCCATTTTGCCTTACTTTCAATACATTTATTTTATAATGAGCCTCTTCGTATAATTCTAAAGTAATTTATATATAGACAAGGCAGCATTGGTATATTTAATTTCTTAAATGCTGTTCTGCAGGTGTTTCTTTTTTGGATATTAATAAGAATTCTTATCACTCTTTTTTGTAATATAAATATTTTTACTATATTGTGACTTTGTGGGTTCGTAGAATTAAAAGTCCAACTTGCAGAAATTCCAATCATTCTTTATTTCCATGGAAATATGCCTCGTACCCTCTGATAACTCACACATGTAAGCAATCTTCCAGTCTACCTGCACACTGCTCACTAGCACTGCACTCCCAACGGCTTCCTGCCAAAAACTGACTCGCCTCGAACAGAGCACTCGCTTATATCCATTAACCATTGCTTCTGGAACTTTCCCAACTCCTCACGGAGGGTCACGGTCTTTCAAGATGGCGACAGACCGGCCCGACATTTCTCGTCTTCTCTCTCTCTGCCACTCCCTCTGCGAGCGCCAACCAGCCACATGAGTAGGCGTGGCTTGAACGCTGTTTGTCTCTTTCTTTTTGCCAGCTCTTTCTGCCAGCTGGTTTTGTCGTAAATTCGACAATCGGTTGACACTTCTCCCTCCTCAAAGCTGGTCGTCCCGAACAGCACCATCGTAACGGGCCCGACGATCCAGATGTACCACCCGGTACGGTCCTTGCCACAGCTGTTGAAATTTCGGCCAGTGTCCCTTGGTCCGGGCTGGGCGGTACAACCAGACCAGGTCATCTTGCTGGAACCCTTGGCTGTTGGCTTGCCTGTCGTATCGGGTCTTCATGCGGTCGCTCGCCTTCTGGATGTTCTGACAAGCCATCTCATGATGTTCCACCAGGTTGTCCCCACACTCAGTTGTTGGCTGTTTTGCATCCGGGGGGCTTCCAAAAGCCAAGTCACAAGGGAGGCGTAACTCTCGGCCGAGCATTAAGCTGGCTGGCGTCATCCCTGTGGTGTCGTGTGTTGACGAGCGGTAGGCCAGCAGGAACAGTGGTACCTTGACGTCTCAGTCTCGCTGATGGCTGGTCACAACCTTCCTCAGATGTTCTTCTAAGATCTTGATGTACCTTTCGACCATGCCGTCTGACTGTGGATGTAGGGGTGTTGTGCGGGTCTTACTCACCCCAAGTCTTTCCATTAGGTTGGACTCAAAATTGGTGTCCTGGTCGCTGTGGAGCTCTAACGGCACCCCAAGACGGCAGAACACTTGCTCCACGAGGCAGTCTGTGATTGTCTTTGCCTCTTGGTTCGGGATGGCATACACCTCCGGCCACTTGGTGAAATAGTCCACGGCCATCATCAGGTACTTGTTGCTTCGGTCGGACACTGGGAATATTCCAGCTATGTCGACTGCGATCCGTTCGAATGGCGTTTCGACGTTGTACTGCTGCATGCGACCCCGGCTCCTAGTCTGGGGGCTGCGACCCGTCGCGCACACGTGACATTGACGGCACCATCTCTCAGTGTCTGCTGGGCACCTCAGCCAGTAGTAGTGCTGTCGGAGTTTGTCAATTGTCCGGTTTGCTCCCAGGTGTCCTGAAGTACCGGCGTGCACTTCCTCCAAGACCTCCGGGACCTTACTTCGGGGAAGTACCAACTGTTCTCCCATCAGGTGATTCCCATACCCGGAACAGCACGCTCTCTCTTGTGTTCAGTGAGTCCCATTGGGCCCAGTACGACTTTTATGTGGTGCTCCTTGGTGCAATGTCCTCCCAGGTTGGTCTTGTCCCTGCCTCCCCCCATAGGGGAGGGGATCCGTCCCCTTCAGTTGCCGTGGTGTGGGCGCTGCGGACCCGAGCACTCGTGGTACCTCTGGCGTTACTAGAGGAACCTTGGGCCGAACATTCAGAGCCACTTCCTGATTGGGAGTTGTTCGGGTTGGGTTGGACTCGAGAGGGCAGTGGTTCCCGATACCTGTGGGTGATCGGGTACGTCTCCGGTCGGCTTTGAGGGAAGCCATTAATATTCCCGCGTACTAGCCAGCATAGCTAGTAGGTGTGCTAGATCACCAGGTCATATCGGTAGCCGTCCCATTTTGGAGTTGGCGCGCGTAAGTGGCGTATCCACTTCCATCCCGTCTTGAGTCCATAGGGCCAGATGGGGGGGGGGGGCTTGTTGATCTCTAGGTCTTGCCCCATGGAAAGCCCCACGGAGGCGTAACTCCCTGGTCGAAGGAGACCCGGGTCCTTGGTCCTACGGGTTCAGGACTAATGGGAGTAGAACCTCTGACATTAACGTGTCCTTGCCTCCACATCTCTCAAGAGTGGTCCCAAGTCTGCGTCTGTCAGCTGCTTCCTCCTCAGGCCTGCGCTATCCCAGGCATCCGCAGGTACTGTCGTGACCACTCTGATAGCTGCGGCACGCTCCTTCTCTTCCACTCTTGTGCACTGGCCGCACTCTTCTGGGCAGGGTCTCCGGGACATAGCGTCTGCGTTGCCGTAGCTCTTCCCTCTACAATGTTCAGATGTGAAGTCGTACTCCTGTAGCCTTTGGACCCAACGGGCTGTCTGGCCTTCCAAGTTTCTAAAGCTGAGTAGCCAGGTCAGGGCGGAGTGGTCAGTCCTCAGGTGGAATGGCTGACCGTACAGGTACTTGTGGAAGTGCTCCAAAGTCTTCACTACCGCCAATAACTCTCGCCGGGTGATGCAGTAGTTCTTCTCTTCCTTGGACAGGGTCTTGCTGTAGTAGGCTATCACCCGCTCGTGGCCGTCCTGGACTTAGGATAGGATGCCCCCAATGCAATGCCTGGCGTCGGTGTCCACAATGAATGCGCCTTCAGGTTGTGGGAATCCCAAAGTAGGAGCACTGCACAGTGTCTTCTTCAGACGCTGGAAAGCGCCTTCGGCGTCCTCCGTCCACGAATAAGGCCGGTGTTCTGTCAGGCGGGTGAGGGGTTTGGCGATGTTGGAGAACCCCTTTATAAAACGGCGGTAATAACTGCACAGCCCCAGGAAACTGTGCAATTCTCTCTTACCCTTCGGCCGAGCCAGTCTCTCACGGCCTGTGTCTTCTCCGAGTCTGTGGCCACTCCGGTTGGTGAGACTATGTGGCCCAAGTAATTGACTTCCTTGCGGAAATGCTGGCACCTCTTTGCGTTTAGCTTCAGGTTAGTTGCCTGCAGTCTCAGCAGCACCTTACTCGGGTTAACGAAATGGTCTCCAAAAGTCTTGCCGGCAATGATGCAGCCATCCAGGTATAACAGGCAGGCATTATTAGTTAGTCCTCTCATCACTGACTCCATGAGGCGTTGGAGGGTAGCTAGTGCGTTGCAGAGGCCAAAGGGCATCACTGTGAACTGCCAAAGTCAAGAATGCTGTTTTCTCCTTGTCTCTCGGGTCTAGAGCTACCTGCCAGTAACCGGACTTCAGGTCCAACA
The DNA here is from genome assembly GCA_030765055.1 of Mantis religiosa. Lineage (NCBI taxonomy): Eukaryota > Metazoa > Arthropoda > Insecta > Mantodea > Mantidae > Mantis > Mantis religiosa. The sequence goes on along the minus strand of CM060949.1, from coordinate 72,479,785 downwards.
AGCGTGTCCAGAGTGTCGTCAATCCGGGGTAAGGGGAAGCAAACCTTCCTGGTGACAGCGTTCAACTTCCTGTAGTCCACGCAGAAGCGTAGCTCGCCGTTCTTCGTTACCGGAACTACAGGGGAACACCAAGGGCTGTCAGACTTCAATCACTCTCCTGGATTTCATGTCCTCTAGCATATCCCGTACCGCTGCTTGTTTTGCCAGCGAAACGCGTCTAGGTGGTTGACGAAAAGGCCGGGCGTCTCCGGTGTCGATGTGGTGAAGCACTTTTTCCGTGCGGCCGTAGTCACTGTTACCTTGGCTGAAGACGCGCTGGTATCGTCTCAGCAGTGTTAGAACCTTCTCCAGCTGTTCTGTCAGGTGGTCGGCCGCCCTCTTCAGTAAGCCTTCCAACCGGGGCCCCAAGTGTTGCGTCCGCACCGGCTCCTGTGTCTTGTCGATTGCTGTCACGCTCACCACGGGCTCGCACGTCCCCAACTCCGTCCGGCCTGGATGTCGTTATTAGTGTCCGTCAGGTTGAGTAGCCTCGCCAGTACCTCGCGGCACGACAACAATGTCCTGGCTACACAGAGTCCGTGCACAGGCGTCTTCTGGTCCAGCATCATGTTCTTCGTCCGCTGGCCTTCCAGTCGCGTCGTCACCACCACCTCGCTTCTCGCGGGGAACACCACGTCTTCCTTCAAGATGACCCTGCAGATTCCAAGACGCTCTTCGGGTTGCCGGAGTATCACCTCTTCTCCATTGATCCGCAGGACCTTCTTGCCGACGTCGACCGTTGCCTCCTGGCTCCTGAGAGTATCCAATCCCAGTATCACCACCTCAGCCACCTTCGCGACGAACACCCACTGACGCACGGCACTGCGTCCCAAGGTCAACTTCACCAGAGCCTCCTCCACAGGCAAGGTGTCGCCCGATGCCGCCAAAGGCTGGTATGGTCGGCTTGGTTTCCTCGCCGGCAAACCCCTGGCTATGTCAGGTCTGATGGTCACTGCTTCGCTTTCACCCAACCGTCCGCAATGAGGCTGTCATCCATTCACCGGCTGACGGCACGCAGTGTCACTCGATGGGATGGTGGTGATGGCACCGACGTGCCCCTCGCCACGACGGCCCTTACTCGTTTTCCGGCTACTCTCCCTGGTTTGGGTAGTCTCTCTCCAGGTGTCCCGGCTGGCCGCACCCTCAACACACACCACTTGGTCTTCGCCGGCGTCCCTCGGCTGGCCTTCGGTCTCTCGTGTAGCGGATACTCCTGGTTCTCGACAATGGGGTAGCCGACACCTTGGCCGCCTGCATCCTCAATGCTGCCGTTAGCGCTTCGTTGATGGTTTTGTAGTCACCGAGCATTCGGCGCTGACGAATCTCCATCAATGAATGTGCAGCGTCTTCCCTGGTTGCTGCGACCTTGACTTCAGCTGGCTGCGGTACGCTGCGGCTAAGCGGTGGTTTTCAAAGCGGTTCTCCAGGGCCTCCCAGATGTCCTTGGGCATCGCCGCTGTCTGGACCGCGTTCAGGACTTCTGAGGCCCGTCCCTGGAGGCTGGCTATTAGCTGTGTGGCCTCTTCCTCCGGTGACCACTTGTACCTGGCCACTGTGTCGAACTGGCGGTGGAAGACTCGAACGTTGTCGTGCAGTCGTATTTAGGAGGTTTGACGCGTGCATATGTTTTGTTGCGTCCCAACGCGTCGACCTTGAAATCCTCCAACCTCCTGCCGACGACGTCTTCCACCATGGCGTTCAGGGACTTCGCGTTGCTGTAGGTCTTTCCCTCCAGGTCATTAACGCGGCTCCCCAGGACTTCGACTCGCTCGCCCAACTCCGTAATGTCGTCCTTTACGCCGGCCAACTGCTACGCAAATTTGGCGGTGAGGGCTTCGTTCGCAGCCTTCATTTTGGTTGCCAGACTATCGTTCTCCGCTTTCATTTCCGTGGTCATTTCGGCCAGCTTCACAGTCAACGTCGCAGCCAAGTTTCTATTTGCAGCTTCCGTTTTCATAGCGAAGGTATCATTCGCCGAATTAATTTCTTCCAACTTCTCGGCTAGGCTATCGTTCACTGTTCTCATTTCTTTCACTTCCTGTAGAATCTTTTCCAATGTCGCATCCATCTTCGTATATCCCACTTCTGACACCAATTGTGACTTTGTGGGTTCGTAGAATTAAAAGTCCAACTTGCAGAAATTCCAGTCCATCTTTATTTCCATAGAAATACGCTTCGAACACCTCTGATAACCCACACACGTATGCAGTGTCTTGTCTGTAGTGCAGTGTGCAGTGCAGTGTCTGTCTGCACATTGCTCACTAGCACTGCATTCCCAACGGCTTCCTGCCAAAATCTGACTCGCTTCGATCAGAGCACTCACTTATATCCATTAACCATTGGTTTTGGAACTTTCCCGACTCCTCACGGAGGGTCACGGTCTTTCACGATGGCAACGGACCGGCGGCCCCGACATTTCTCGGCTTCTCTTTCTCTCTGCCACTCCCTCTGCGAGCGCCAACCAGCCACATGAGTAGGCGTGGCTTGAACGCTATCTCTTTCTTTTTGCAGATCTTTCTGCCAGCTGGTTTTGTCGTAACTTCGACGATCGGGTGACAATATGTTTTCTGCCTGCTGATGCCCATAAAATAATCCCATAGCTCAAATATGAGTGCATAAATGCGTAATGTACTTGTGTTGTGCTATCTTCATCCATGATTTTTTTGACCTGTTTTAGAAAATATATTGAGTTTCTTAGAAAGGTTTCTATGTCTGTTCCATTTCAGATTTTTATCTATTACTAGACCTAAAAAATTCATTTCAGGCTGGCCCCGTAGCTCAGTCGGTAGAGCATCTGCCTACCGTGCTAGGGGTCCCGGGTTCGATTCCCGGCAGTGGGGGTGGGGATTTTTCTCCGACCAAGATAATTCCCCATCTTCCCCAGAGTCTGGAAGTATGAATGAGAGTGTGAATGTGTGCGTGATGTAATGATAAAAAACTCAAAGATAACGAGTTAACACCTTCAGTATGTTCCAAAGGAGAACGGCCACCGATATGACCATAGTAGTTAAAGGCGCGGTATAAATGGAACAAGCAAAAAAAAAAAATTTATTTCACTAGCTTGCCTGATTTGCTCGCTTTTTAGTCCCAATGAGATTCTCGCCTGCGATTTGTTACTTACACTAATCTTCATCCATTCTGTTTTTTTTTTTTTTTTTTTTTTTTAGTGTCATTCCTACTTCTTCCAGGTATGTACTAGCTGTCTCTAGCAATGCATTTGCATTTCTTTGCAATTTAGCCGCTGTATTCCCTGTTACAATAATTGTGTCATCATCGTAGCCAATGACTAATCCTCCTGCTTCCTGAAGTTGTTTAAACAGATCATTTATGTATAAAATAAACAAATATAGCAGTACAGTGTGGGCTATACCTTTAAATGGTTTTATACCTTTAAATTTGTTTTTGGATAGTTAGTCCAGCTATCTTATGTACTACCTCTACGCATTGCTCTATGATCTTAGCCAATCTAGTAGGATGCCCCTAATGCCATAGTTTTCAAGTTTTACCATTAATTTTTCAATTTTGATAATTATATCATTTCCTTTACTTATTGCATTTATAGTCATTTTTTGAAAGCCAAATTGGAACTCTGACACTATGTGAAATTTTTTGCAGTAATTTTGGAACTGTTCCAGAAAGACTCCTTCCATCATTTTGGAAAAAACAGAGCAGAAAGATATTGGCCGGTAGTTTTCCATCATGTTTACAGTCCTTTTGTATATTGGCCTCACTATGACTTGGTGAGTCCTGTGCCGTGGCGTAGTGGCCTAAGACATTATGCCTTGGCTTCCTGACACGGAAAGCAGCCCAGGATCGATCCCACCCCTGGGGTGCAGATTTTAAGTCCTGAGTATAGGACCAGTGCCCACTCGCATCGTGAGGAAATTGAGGAGCTTGCGATTGGTAAGCGGCTCTAGTCACGAAAGCCAACATTCCGGCTGGGGTATGCTGAGATGCTGACCACATCTCCTCCCCGTATCGGTTGGATGATCGTCCACCTCTACCTATCATCCATCTATGTGGGTGTGAGGCCAGCAGTCGGGTTGGTAGGTCCTGGCCCTATATGGGCTGTTGCACCCAGTTTTTTTAAGACTTAGTGAACTGATAGCCATAAAAAATGAAAATAGAAATATAGGGAGTATATTTTGGAAAATAAGAGAAATGGATTAGAAAAGTAAAGAGTGGGAAAGAAAATGTGATGGAATAAGGGGAAACAGCAAGTTAAGATTAGAGGATAGAAGGGTGACTATGCTACTCAGCAAGGCTAAAAGGCGTGGGAGCCAAGCAGGCTGAGCTAGCAAGGTTAATAAGGGAAACAGCACCTAATTATACAACTAGATTAAGGAATATGTATGTATTGTAGTTAAAAAATATTGTAAATATCAAGTATAAATAAATTCAGAAACAAATTCTTATTTTTCGTTATCCCCAGCACCACAGTTGAGTGGTTAGACCACTCTCCTCTCCTCATTTCAATCCCAAGCAAACAACATGTGGCATTTGTGGTGCATGAAAGGGCATCTGGGCAGATTTCTTTAAGTTCGCCATTTCTCCCATCATTCATTCCACCAACTGTTCCATTGTTACCTTTCCTTTCATCACTTTGACCTTCATTTCATATCATCTTTAATACTTTCATACTGAGCTGTGGGCCATTCTCCCCCTCCATCCTGTTCTGTTCCTGTGCTCTCCTCTCTGTTTTCAGGTTGCGAGGACTGCATGTGTCCTATCTGCAGGGAGAAGGAGATGAAATGTATATTATGGAGTATTTTTCAGTACCAAGGAATGAATGAATGCAGTCAATGCTAAATAAACAAGAAAGGTATTAAGGGATACATAAGTTATCTTAAAAAACTTTTGGAAATCAAACCCAGATATATAAATTAGGGGAGTTTTATAGAAAGTAAAGTGAAATGGAGATGTTCAGTAGAGAGATAACAAGTGATGTTAAAATAAGTTTAGTACTGTATGGATGAGTCAACATGAAAAATTCAATGCCATGGTCGGGATTTGAACCACGGATCTCCTGGTTTCCATCCAGTCGCTCTAACTCATTAAGCTACCATGGCCAACGCGCCATCCTGACATTAAATTCTCCAATTGACTCATATATTTTCCCAGTAAGGGAAAGTATAGCCTATGAGGAAAATAAAATATGATTATAGCCTATGTACGGCTAGTGTAAAGAAATGATTAATTTTCACCAATTAACTTAAGTTTGGTACTGTAGTTAAACACTAGATAGCATGAAGGTATTTATTCAATCATTCATACTGTTGGTATATTGTAATTGTTATGACTTTTTTTTAAATTAACTAACAGTTATGACATACCGTACCTTAGTAAGTAGTGATACTTTCTGTGAAAGAAAGTAAATTCTTTTAAGTGCTGAGTATAAATATATTGTGAATTAAAGCTACCAATGCCATTACCAATAAACTAATGTGCTGCAGTTTCAATGTCCTTGAAGACTTTGTTATCGCTTTTATTTTGCTTACTTTTTAAGTTATTTTGCTCGTATAACTGTGTCACAAACTTAGGCTATCACTTTGTGTTATAGAATTTCTATAATTAAATTGTGTTCAGAGAGCTGTCCAGCAGTTCAAGACATATTAATTGGTTAATGTAGTATATGAAAATACTTTATATTTGACTTTATGAGTATTATCTCTGATTTAAAAAAAAAAAAAAAAAGTTTAGTACAGTTAAGAGTGAAATCAACCTGCAATGTAGAACAGGTATTTTACTGATTGCATCATAATACCAATGTTTAGTATATGGGAGGGGAAGGGAACACCAAAAGAACATCATGAATAGAGTAGAAAAGTGAATCGAGAAGATATTGACACATTGCTTCACTCTGAGCTCTTGAAACATGTCCTGTGAATAAACAGTGTGAGTGAAGCAATGTGTCAATATCTTCTCGATTCACTTTTGTACTAATTTGTGCTTCACTGTCCCTATGCTTCTTTCAAGTTTATACTTTGGGATCATGAATAGAACTTGGTTTAATGCACACCAACACATGTGAATCTTGAGTTTGTTGTAATATAAAGGTAACAGGGCTGCTAGTGTTTAAGTATCTTATCAGCAGCAAATAAAGATGGTATGCACTCCAAATTACTTGTTGATGCAGTGTGATAGGATGCAATTTAAAGTAACAAATCTTTAATAGTTAATATGTCTAATTTTCAGCCTTTAAGATAGAGGATGCTTTATCAGACCAACAGCTTTAGAGGCCATTTAAAAATTAGTTTTTATTTATGAACACTCTGAAACTGTTATGGCTCTTGATTTCTCATTCATATTGAGCAAGAAACATATAATTTTGCTCAGAGCCTCTATCGAGCTTAAGGTTATGCTACATATCCTAAATCTAAACATGGTATTACTGCTTTACTTTGTTCCAAAGGAAGCCATGCTAAGGATTTTTAGGCCCAAAAACATCCATTGCCCTCTGCCAGGTTTGAACACCCAGCTTTGGGTACAGACTAGCATGTTAGCCATAGATCATGGAAGACAACAGCAAATGCTAATTATTAAAGAATAAAGGCATCATTTTAAGGTAGTGTTAATGTATTGCATAATGTTTTACGTAGATCAAGAGCATTTCAGTGTATGAGTAATTCTTGTAATTTTTTTTTTTTTCCTTTTTCCAGAAGAAGCATTCAGATGGCTGCTAGAAGTGGAAGCAGATCACTGGTCACAGATACCTTCTGTGCCATTGACTGATAAAGATGGTGCAATATCAAATTCTGCATGCAACTTCCTCATGTCTCAAATGTCATAGAATTGACTCAGTGAAGTAGATTGGCTAATAAAATTACTTGTACTTAGTGATGTATACAAAATGCTGTAAAGTTACCCTCCAGTTAAAAGATAAGTGACTACTGTATGTACAAAAGTTGTAAAAACTACATTTATTTAAAATGTAAGAATATTTATATGATCATGTGATTATAATCACAATATACTCATGTCTCCCATTTCACTGTAAATACTATATGTGGTGCCTTAACTTTCTTTTTGTAAATTTATTTCATACTATACCGAAAATGAAATGTATACAGAAATGTGATTTAAATATTAAAGTATATTCTGACAGTAAGTTTAAGTTTTTCATTCACATTTAATCCTTAAGTAAAGTCTCAAATCCTCTATGAAGGATAAAAGAAAGAACAAAACAAAAAGAAAGAAAACTTAGCAGACAAGTTCAGCAGCAAGATATCAAAATCCAATCCAGAATCTTAAATGGCAGTACAGTAGATACTGCTGTGGGCATCTCTGCTTGAAGTGAATGGAGCAGTATGAGTACTATTGTATATATGATTTTCTCTCATAGCATGTAATTAGTACCATCCTTTTCAATTAATTAGTACAAATATTGCTTCTGTGTATAAGTGGGTAGTGTAAATTTATATTGAGGAATTAATCCTTGAAGAATTAATCCTTTTAAATACATTACTCCGGTATATGGGTGATTTTTTATTAATTAGAGCCATGGCATTGAATTTTTCAGTTGGCTCTAATTAATCAAAAATCACCCATATACCGGAGTAATGTATTTAAAAGGATTAATTCTTCAAGGATTAATTCCTCAATATAAATTTACATTAAAAAATAATCTACGATAAAAATCCTGGTAATTAAGTACTTACAATAGTAAGTCGCCACAAGTAGTTGTCTCAAATATGAGAACCTTAAGTGGTCCACCGGGAAATATAATGAGTCAATTGGAGAATTTAATGTCAGGAAGGCACGTTGACCATGGTAGCTCAAGGGTCAGAGCGACTGGACGGAAACCAGTAGATCCGTGGTTCAAATCCTGGCCATGGCATTGAATTTTTCAGTTGGCTCTAATTAAGTGGGTAGGTTTGACCCTGATTTTGGAACTTTTTAGTAAAGTTGGCCTGTGTCCTTTTTAGAGAAATTACTTCTGTAAATTAGAGTAGCCATACTTCCAAAAACTCCCTGGCAGTGGCAGCAATTCCAGTATGTGAGCCATCCAGCCATCAGATACACAAACATGTATGTGCAAAAGTCAATGTGTTGTTGCCTACAGACGAGTAAAGTAGTGTACAGGACTAAGCTCTGTGTGGTTGCTGAATGTGGAGAAGTCACATGAGGTTATGTTTGCATAAACAAAAATTATCACGTGAGATTATTATTGTTTCTTACACGAGTGAAGCAGATGATTTGGATGACATCACATGCTTCCCCAATCCCCTTAGAGTAGCGCACCAACAAACCTCATGCCACTCCTACTGATCTGGATCGGACTCGCTTCTAAGCTTAGCTTCTTTAAATGCAGTGACTTTATGAAAGTATGGCTACTCTATCACTGGATCAATAATTGAGTATTTTCTATCGTCATCCTTTATACCTTATGTAATTAAATTTAAAGGGAGTCGATTAATGACACTAAACAACACTTTTAAATTTTTCCGGGAAACATGTCCCGGAAAAATTTAAAAGTAAGTGCTGTTTAGTGTCATTAATTGACTCCCTTTAAATTTAATTTATCAAACAACACTGTTTTCAACACTTCCAAGAAAGGAATTACCTTATGTAATGCTTTCAGTTTTTTCCTTATCATGAAAATCTGATGTATTTAACTCACATGACTTTCTCTACACTTCTACAAACTTTTCTTTTATCAACTTCATGTTAATCGAGAGCTTTAAGTGACAGTCTGATCTTTTATGAGCTATCTAACAGTTTTGAACAGCAACTGTGAACTAGTTCTATTTCCCCTATTGCTTCACTTTCTTTGCATGCAATGAAATAAGCATGATGCAGCTTCTTCTTCCATATGAGTGGAGAGTTCTATAAAAATAAAAGAGTAGGGGAAAAAACCGTAATAGAGACACTAACTCCCTTTCGGCAACATAGTCATCTTGTACATTATATTTAATGCAACAACTTTTCAGTCCGCTCTGTGCAGATTTCCAACAACTATATAAATGTATGTTTTCACATGATCAAGTTAATGAAAAAATGAGTGAGTTAGTGCAGTTCTGCAAATGAGTTTATGACAACTGTGATAATGTTCACTGAGTGTTGCTTCCACAAGATATTGGATAAATCTAGTTTTTGAAGTATCCAGGAAGAAGCTGCATCATGTGTATTTCACTACATGCAAAGAAAATAAAACAATAGGGGAAATAGAACTATTATGTGTTTCAAATGGGAAGAGTTCTAGCTTGTAGCGAATCAAATGCGTTAGAGCCTTCAGTGTTGCCATCTCATTACCCCCACTCTTTTTATATTTCTCTCGCACACTTGCAAGTCTTTTTGGCACTAGACATAAGGGAACGCACATTGGATTTTCCAAAGCTGTATAGTATTGGAGTTGTTCAAATCACAATCGCAACATGGATATTTGTATATTATGCACATGTTTTAAATATATATGTAGTCCAAAAATAATTATAGTTTATGAATTACCTATTTTTTTAATCCAACGAAACTGCCAGTGGCGCATTCATATAGCTATGAATGTCACTTTCGTTAAGAGACAATTTGTAATTATCACTGTCTTCATCGTCTGAGTTGCAAGTTTATTTTGATAGGCTCCAAGATCTCGTGACATGCTATTTCTTTTCAAAAACAGTGTTCTTGTAGTTTATCTTCATGTCTCATGAAGTTTTCCCAGTCTTGTGTAACCTTGTCAATTTCTTTGTGAATAAGACGTTCAGCGTCAGTCAGTTTAAAAGTATTATTTCTGTTTGCAACATTATTTGAGCCCACGTTAACTCAACTGGATTGTTCTGGCAGTGGTTAGGGGGGAGGTGGTTTATAATTCCTCGTGTCATTTCAATTGCAAGCTGATCCAGCTGATACACTTCCCCTGGTGTTTAAACAGAAGAACAACTGAATAATACTGCTTTGAACTCTCTAAAGTAAATAGAGATTACGTACAACTCCTAAACAAACATATAGTGTGACAAGTCACATTCTGCCAATGCACTATTCTACAAGCCAGCAGGAAGTGTATTGTTTCCTCTCGCTTGAATTTAGCAAACAGCTTGGCTTATTCAAAGTAATTCTTTAATAACGTCATGTCAAAAGTTTACGTTTCAGTTTTGAGTAATTACAAATATACATAAGTGCATATATGGCAACTAATAATGGTATCCATTATAATGCTTACATCACAATGCACTGTTATAATATAATAGTGCTTTATTTATTTGTATCAGGAAAACTATTTGAGCTAAAAATATGGGGTTTTTATGGTTATGTTAGATATATTACTCTTTACCTTCCTCATGGATCAGTTTTTGCAAAACCAAATTTTTGTCTTAGCATAAATAGTATTTTATTAGAGATTGATTAGGTTGGCACTCGTCACACACCACTTAATCCTTGCTTCACATAAGCTTGCCCCGTATCTCTTAATGGTCACGTGACATCACATCTCATTGGCTGCTGCTGTGGTGCAGACTGTTGTGCAGTAAAAATTAGTTTGTTATTTAACATGGTGATATGTCTTTATATGTTGGAAGAGAATTGCCAAATTTATATTTTCATAACCTTTTTAATTAAATATATTACGCAACAGAGTTGATTTATCTGAAATGCATGTTAATTCTTAAACAAAGAAAAGAGGAGGTTCCTTTGCTCTCAAGCACATGGCACGATAGCACGTGATTTAGCGGTAGTGATGACATATCACTGACCTTGTTATGAACTGGATTAGTCATATATCGCCATTGGACGGTGTGCTATGCCGAGTGCTAGAGCTAAATTATTTTACTGATCGTTTATTGCGCGTGTACTTATTATATGTATAATGGCGTAGTCTAGCGCCAGTTTTTCGCTGAAGCATCGCAAGGGAAAACCTTTACAAAGCGGCGAAAAAAAGGATTGTGTTGCATGTGTTTAATGCACTCACAGAGAAGAATCCGTCTTTGTCAGTGAGAGAACTCGAACAGCTGTGCCCTGAGCTTACAGGTGTGTTAGATGCGTAGGAACATCGCGACATGAAATTGAGACAACAGGAAAACTTACCACTCCAGGGGCAATATTGCTGCGTGGCGAAGACATTATTTAAGGACAATCAGACTGTACTGAGATACAAATCGCAAAATATACTACCTTGACGAGACTTGGGTGAATTAAGGACACACGACAAGTATGGCGTGACTCGACTTTTAAGACTGAAAGACAAGTATTTTTGCAAGGTATGTGTGCTAGTTTAAAAAATCCTTGGGAAAAGGATTTATAAACTTGTTTCAGTTTCATTGCTCATTCATTCAGTTTCAGCTTGCTCAGTTTCATTATAAACTTCATTATTTTTTCATATTCTAATTTGTATGATTTTATCTATCTTCCTAGCAATTATGTTTACTGCAGGTTTCAATGTGACGGGAAGGCACCACCTATGGCCTATGGCGCGAGCCAATTAGGATGAGGGGGAAGGTAGTTGAACGCGGAGTGATACATATCAGCGGGGCAAGGTTATACGACAACACCGCAGGACTCTGATTGGTTGCTTGTCTAGTAGCACTCAAGGACAAACATCATCCCATTTGAAACACATAATAATTCACATTAACAAAGTGACAGTGACAGTTGATAATTGAGCAGTCACAATATCTTTATTTGCTAAACAAGATTTGTTCCATTTATACCCCGCCTTTAACTGCTATGGTCATAACAAGATTTGTTCCATTTATACCCCGCCTTTAACTGCTATGGTCATATCGGCGGCCGTTCTCCTTTGGAACATACTGAAGGTGTTAACTCTTTATCTTTGGTTTTTAAGCATTAGATCACGCACACATTCACACTCTCATTCATACTTCCAGACTCTGGCGAAGATGGGGAATTATCTTGGTCGGAGAAAAATCCCAACCCCCACCGCCGGGAATCGAACCCGGAACCCCTAGCACGGCAGGCAAGTGATCTACCGACTGAGCTACGGGGCCAGCCTAAACAATAATTATGTTTCATATCTGTGGGCTGTTTTGCTGAAACACTTTTTGCAGTTGTAAAGGTAAAAATTATATAGTATTAAAAAGGAATAATAATAACAGTATTTTGTACCTCATACCTTTATTTACCAAAAAAATATATAAACATACTATATAAAGCTTATAAAAGTATTATAAAAATATAAGTATTATCTTATTTCCATATTTTTAATATCATGGAATGTGTATGCGTCAAATACAGACTAGTCAAAATTGAGCAAGAATTCAATCAAGAAATTGTTTCCAGCTTATGCAAGCACTGCTTTCCAGGAGAATTTAACATTAGACTCATCAACTTATCACAAAGGTTTCTTTCTCAATAGTAACCCACCATATTTCATGAAATTAACTTAATCAGTGTATTTCCAAAAAAGGTATTGGAAATAATTCAAAAAGTTCCATCATTCATATCTGGTGGAAAATGTCTAACTCTTGCACTCCAGAATGTGTCATATTTTATCCATTAATAACAAAATCTTATTTTGTCAGGCAGTAGAAATGTGTTAGCAACCCTAAACCTTATGCTGTATATATTAGTTATTAACTTAATTCTAGATTTCTCATATTGTGTTGCTGAAATAAACAGTAACTTTTAACTGACCTTACAAATACATTGGAAAGATTCTTTTTATCAAATGTATATTTTATGAAGTTACAAGGGGATTGGGAACATGTGCATATATGCAAGAGGTTATTCCCAATATCAGAAATTTCATGATGCCATTACTTCAACCGTTCTGAAGTTTTAATCATGTCAAATTAGAAATACACCTGATTGAAAAATACTGAAACACAGAAATAAAATACTATGTTTAACTCAGTATTGCTTCTTTATTTGCAGCAAACCTATTTTGAAAAGCTGAAGCTATAGTAATTTAGATAAATGTAAGTACATGCCATCAGATAAAGCTTTTAGCAAAACGTGATTCCGGGTCAAAAGCCGTTTCCCTCTCAGACTCCAATCACCACTTATTCCCTTCTGAGAATTCATATCATATGTCAAAATCCACCACATGATCCTAAGGTCTCCTCCCATAAACTAATTATTGTTGAATGTTATCAGCCTAAATTTCAGAGTAACTTTTCCTTCAGGTGGCAAATGAAAAGTGAATGGAGAATGTATTTCAACAAGATAGAGCTACAGTGTACAGTTCATACAGCATGAACTTTTTGCATTGATGGAGTTCCTGGTAATGGAATGATCAGTGTAGGGGTGTGGTCACTCAATTCCAAAGCTCATGCCCTGCAATTTTTACTTGTGGGATAGTTTAAAAGACAAAGGGTTTACATAAAATCCCCAAACATTCAAGAACAGCAAAATAATATTGAGTAAAAATAAGCCAACATTTCCCAAGAAGAGTTGCAACATGTGAATACAATAATCTGTTAAGACACAGCAAACACTAGTCTTAGAGCACAAAGAGAAAAATTAAAATATCTTTGGAAAGGTAAGCAATATGGGGAACATATTTTGTAATTTGCAAAAACATAACGCTACTAGTTGGCCTTGCCCATTTATCCTGTTAATTTTGTTGTATAAAATGGTCTGTGTAGGATTGAGTTAGCATCTAGTGGCATATGTTCCCGACCCATGTAGCACTGCTGCCTAATCTGATAAGCTTGTATAACCAACACTTGTAGACAAGATGTTTTGCTAAGCAAAGCATAACAATTCTTCTTTTACTTTATATAAATAAATTCCATTGAACATTTTAAAGTGATATTTTGAAGATACTAATATATGTAAACAATTTAGTTTTTTGGGGGGAGGGGGGTATGTAATAGGGTTCGAAATGAGCATAAATAATTGAATAGCATACACAGTATTTCTTAAATATGGAGTTGCTGTTTAAGACACTGAATTTAAAAAAAAATAACTGAAGACAGAAGGCTTTGTGTTAGTAAGAAAATAAGTAGCGATAAAATTAGAGACTTAAACCTGGGATCCATGATGATAATATGACCACCCTTTCATTTGATTTAGTTTGAAGCCCCAAAATCAGTTTATCTTCAACAGTGTATTATAGCAGTAAATTATTACAAAAATCAGCATTATTAGTAAAAACATAAAATGATGACAGATACTAAGTAATTATGTTTGCTTATTTCTTACTATTGAATTTTGTGTAAAAATTTATTTAAAAAAAAACAGAATTTTTCATTTAAAACAAATAGTTCTCATACATTTCACACCAAAATGTATTTTATTCTTTATCATACACTTCTACATTACATAGTTCAGTTAAAATATATTTAAAACTTGCATCTATTTGTCAAAACTTAGTTTCATTAAAAAATACACCATAAAAATGAATTTCTCTGTCTTTTGAAATTATATTTTCAGTACTGGTTCTCAGGTTAACAAGTAATATGCTCTGCTAAGAAATTTTGATGCCTCAAATAAATATATGACTTATAATTTTTTTTTAATTAGGTCCCTATTTAGTTCAACTTTTCTAAGAGCATTTATAACAATGTTAAAAATTTCAACTTTACATAGAAGGTATACATACAAAAACTGAATACATATTCTACTGTAAAATATTAAACTCTGGAAAAGGCATTTTATAGTTTATTTTTTCTAAATTATGGGTTTGTAGATACTAAATGATTTTTTAGGGATTTCAAAATTCATTAATAGCTTCCCTTAACTATAGCATAAAAGGAACAAAGTTTTACTGCTGCCCACAGTATACTGATATTTTGAAATTTCCATTGCTTCCCATTTATGAATTAATTTATTAACTCTCTACTTTATCCTTCACTTCTAATGGCATGGCTCGTCCCTACGAAAACCCCAAGCCATTGCCCCTTTTCTCACTTGTTGAGCAATGGATAATTACAGCACTTATTTCTGACTATAAGTAAAAGCTATGCTGTATTTAAGGCCTGTTAATGATTTTCACAGCTAAATCACTATGAAATTCTTTCAATATGCCTCGAGAAATAAAGGTGAAATTATGAATGTGCTGTGTGGGTTGTTTCCCTTCAGCTATTTATTGTTCACTTTTTTTTTTTTTTTTTTTTTTAGTTTTTCAGAGTAAGCAGATCTATTAAGATTCTGAAATAGATGAAATAGATCAAGTAATTTTTCTTTGATGAAAATTCAAAAAGTTTTTTACTATAGTACTTTTTATTTCTTAAGACACTAAGATTATTTATCAAATAAAGCTATATAATATTCATCTCAGAAAACGTTATTTTAACAAAACCTAATGCAATCAATTCATATATTGGGTCCTGGCTCATTATCAGAAAATATGAACTAAGCATGTCCAGTTTGCAGTTTTCCCATGACATCATGTAGCATTTGATTACAAAGTGCAGCATAAGGATTCATTTCTACAAGCTGCATCTTTGCAAACTGACTTCCAAGTTTAGCTGCTGCTTCAAAATCCTCTCTTGCTAAGTCATCTCTGTTTTCTTTCCTATGTAGAATGCCACGCTGGCACAGTGCCTGACAAGCAGATCTCCCCTGCCCTCCACTGAGTTGAATTGCTTGCTGTAAATCAACGGCGGCTTCTAAAAATCAACATAATGTCAAGTTAATGAGCACTGAAAAGAGTCATCTTTTCACTTATATCAAGTATTATGTGAAAGGAAATGCACAGATTAGGGTGTCTTGGCTTTCAATGAACTGAAATGATTCATTTCTGCATCTTTCATATTAATTTATGAATTCTGAAAAATGAAGCATTCCAAATGCATATTCCATTGCAATTTTTGTTTAAATGCATATTCCATTGCAATTTTTGTTTATCTTCAATTTTACAGATACCAAAATTGTGAATGGTAGTTTACATCAAATTGATTGATCCATAAATGTTTAAAATAGTATATTAAAATTGATCCATATCCAAGATATTCTACCTGAATTCAATACAAACTAGCAGAAATTTTGATTGTACTCTTTCATCACAGTTTTACATACAAAAACGTTCAGTAATTACTTGATAATATTTATCTTAAGGATAGACGATATCTGCAAATAAAATACTTAAACAAATTGCTTTCTGAATCAGGATTTGAACCCAGACAACCAAAGCCAAATTATCTCTCTACCAAAGCAGTAACCTCTGAGCTCTTGTAGCAATTATTTTCTATGTTTATGAACATATCTTCATATGAAAACTAAAAGATTATATGGATAATAATGAATATGTATCTCTTGATAAAATATACTAGGCTGATATTATCCCAATAGGCATAAATGGAAATTCAAGCACCAAATTACATTACAGAATTCCATTTAGAATTCTTACCTGTAGTATTGCCTTTGAGCCTGTAGGCTTGAGCTCTATTATTGTACCCAGATGCACGCTGGGGTGCAATGTTTATGGCCTGTGTGAAGATACCAATGGCCTTATCAAGATTTCCAGATTCTGCAGCCTTTACACCTTCAATCTCTAAATCCCTTGCTTCTCTGACTAAAGCTGTATCTGTTTCATTATCTATATAAGAAGACAGAATACAAAATCAGTGCAGTCATCATATCAAGTTAAAACTAAGAATTGTAATAAAATATTCATCACACTGGAGGACATTGGGTGTTTAAAATAAATGAAGTCCAGCAGAACCTCGTTTAGCTGGATCAACTGGGACCAGGGCCAATCCAAGTTAACAAAAATCTGCTTATCTGGAGAATGATGGAAAAACAATAAAAAACATGTACATCACCAAAATAATTTTAATGGAGTTTATAAATTACTCTTGGTACACTTTCACCTAAAAACACATATATTGTATGTACTGTAATAGCCTGTGTATTTGCACTGTAAACAATACAGCTACAAACTGGTTGGTAGTTAAAAAAAAAAGGTAGTGAGCTTCTGCTGTTTGAATTTAGTGTACTGCTTATGAGCAGTGCAATCTTGCATCTGCTTTAACATTAGAAGTTCATTTGGTGATGTTTTGGCTTGACTCTCAAAATAAAGCACCAATTTCTCTATGTTTGCTACGGCTTGTGTATTTGCATAATCACCGCTGGTCCATCAACACTGTATGAATCTGAATACTTTTCATTAACACTGCATGTTGTAATAATGCCTTCTTTTGCAATTGGTTTATAACCTCTGTCATTGTCGATTTGCAACCAATTGTCTATGTCTTCTTCATCAACATTGGAACAGTCATAGATATTTTTAAAAATATCTATAAAATCTTCTTCCACACTTACTTTTTCTTCTTTAGTCTTGTTTTCTGGAAAGTCACACACAAGTTTTTCCAATATTTTATCAAAGTTTCTCTTCTAACCTGGTCCCAAGTCAGTGGGGTGATTACCATGAATTTGCCTGATGCAAGAGAATTCAAGTTATGTACCTACTGAGAATAGCAATGTATCTTCTGTAAATTAGTCTTCATTTACTAAACTAAACATAATTTTGTTTATCGAAACTGGTTCATGTTATCTGGACATCTGGGTTAAAAAGGTTCTACTGTATTGTAGCCCACCCAAAAATTCAATTAATGTTGAGATATCAATATCAGTGTATATACTGATATACACATACATACATATACACATACATTCACACATTAAGACCATATATATTATATACACACATTAAGGCCCCCTAAGTCTAACAACCAGAATTTTAGGAAAATCTCTGCACATGCATATGTAAGTGAGGCAGAGAGGAGAGACAGAATAACATAGCAATATGAAGTTTTATCACTATTTAGTTGTATCTTGCAATGTAATAGAAAAAGTATAGAATTTCAGCTTAAAGATAGTTATCCACTTTCATTATCGTATCAGCCTCCTGTGTCCCAAGAAGCTGCAAAAAAAAAGTAAATAAAAAAAATAGAGGACAGAGAGAATATGTAAAGAAACTATCTGCAAATATTTATCCCAGTAAACATGAAACAGATCATAAAAGTATGCACATGTAAGAATACTTCACAGCAGCTACACAAAAATACAAATAAAGCTTAATAGTTAGGATATCAACCCCATATCAGATTTTTTTTTACTTACTCTACCACATACATTGTAGGTAAAGAAGGTATTGTAATCCACCCTAAAAATTTGAAGCTGAGATTTCACTAGAAAAAATTTTGAAACCAAAAGGAAAGCATTTCACTAAAGTTATATGAATGTGTGTTTAGAAGAGCAGAACTCTAAAATGAAAAACTGTATAAATATCAAACTTAGTAATTCATTTTTTCAAATTGGTAAATAAGTTTAGTATCTTTCAAAGATACAACACAGTTTTCAGCAAAACGCAACAATCTTGAATTATTCTTTTCATGGAAAATTTCTGAAAAAATTTTTATTTTTCAAAAATAGCATAAGCATTTTAATTAAAATACCCTACATTAAAGAATGAATGAGAAAATAAAATGTAGGCATATCTTTAATTTTCAGGGAATAAGCTTGTTCATTCAGAAGATATTTTGTATAATCTACAACTGGTGTATGTTAAGTGATGAATGAAAACATACTACAAAAGAAATTTAAATCTCTTTAAAACACATAATTTATTCAAATACCCTTTTTATGGCATGTCATTTCCAAGATATCTATTATTAATGGATCAAAAATTGTTCCATGCCTTTGTTATTCTTTTAAGTCGTCAATTTTCAATTGTTTCTTTTAATTGCTTGAGTTTTAAGATCAGCATAGTGTCCAGTTCTTAAATGTTTTACTATTATCTACTGTATCCATTATACCTACCTATAACAAAATATTGCTATTTCTGCAAAGCATTATATAGATTAAAAAAAAAAAACAGATAGAAAAATAAGATCTTGTAACATTAATTTGAGGATAAAGAAATTCATGTGAATACAACAAATTAGACCATTTTTTAACTAACTTTGTTTCCATACTGCATTTGCATGTGCCAAAAAATATATCCTAATTATACAGATTAATGCATTTCAGATAGAAAAAATTGTAAACAGGCCTAATTTGTAGAGATTGGAAAATCAAGATCTTGACTTGCTCATAAATGTGTGCCCTTGTGCACTGATTCATGTTAAGGAACTTTTGAATTAAACCATACAGAATATCCCACTTTAGTCAATGTAAAATGACTTTAATAATAATAATAATAATAATAATAATAATAATAATAATAATAATAATAATAATAATAATAATAATAATAATAATAATAATAATAATAATAATATAATAATAATAATAATAATAATAATAATAATAATAATAATAATAATAATAATAATAATAATAATAATAATAATAATAATAATAATAATAATAATAATAATAACAACAACAACAACAACAACAACAACAACAACAATAATAATAATAATAATAATAATAATAATAATAATAATAATAATAATAATAATAATAATAATAATAATAACAATAATAATAATAATAATAATGCATTTATTGTCAATAGACTACAAAACAGTTTCTGACATTGTCAGTTACTTCACAAAAGGATTTGTATAGAGTATATCAGCTCATGTTGTGTTAACTTATTGCACATGTTTTCAATAGAACTTGCTGTTACAGGCTAAATAAAGTGGTGCTTCTATGCGCTTTTTCTCCTTCTCTATGATTGCCTCTCGTCTTTGAAATGAAGCGAGTTATATACAAATACTGATTACTTTTAGCATAAGGTAAGCAGAAGAGAAATGTTCTGTTTGATCATTTGCAGAATTGATATGAAATGGTAATGGAATCCGAAAGCCAAGCAATTGTTGCAGATCATTTTTTCTCTCTGAAAGTATTATATGGCTGCACCATGGCCAAGCAGACTGCTTGACTCTCACCAAGGTTGCCTGGGTTCAATGAGATTTGTGGGTGGAAAACACGGTTCAGGGTTTTCTCCAGAATCTCCAGTTTCCCCACCATCATTCCACCAACTGCTCTATCATCATCTTTCCTTTCAAACATTTTTCCCTCATTCTGTCATCCACTTCTCTCACTCTCATACCAGGTATTGGGCTGATCACCCATCCTGGATTCTCTATCTGATCCACAGTTTCTGTTCCTCAACCTGATGCCTAAAGGCATAAGGCATAGAGGAAGAAGAATCCCCTAACCACAACAGTGGCAAAACCAGGAAAATAGGAGGAGGAGGAGGAGGAGGAGGAGGAGGAGGAGGAGGAGGAGGAGGAGGAGGAGGAGGAGGAGGAGGAGGAGGAGGAGGAGGAGGAGGAGGAGGAGGAGGAGGAGGAGGAGGAGGAGGAGGAGGAGGAGGAGGAGGAGGAGGAGGAGGAGGAGGAGGAGGAGGAGGAGGAGGAGGAGGAGGAGGAGGAGGAGGAGGAGGAGGAGGAGGAGGAGGAGGAGGAGGAGGAGGAGGAGGAGGAGGAGGAGGAGGAGGAGGAGGAGGAGGAGGAGGAGGAGGAGGAGGAGGAGGAGGAGGAGGAGGAGGAGGAGGAGGAGGAGGAGGAGGAGGAGGAGGAGGAGGAGGAGGAGGAGGAGGAGGAGGAGGAGGAGGAGGAGGAGGAGGAGGAGGAGGAGGAGGAGGAGCAAAAGAAGAAGAAGAAGAAGTTATTTTAAGCTCTATAACATTCTAAATATGTCTTTCCACTCTCCATATATCCATCCTTCATTTGTGCAAGTCTATAAAGAATTGTTATCTTTAAAAATTGAAAATTATAAACTTTATATTTATCAAGTTTTATTGAAACTAATTTGGTCAGAAACTTTTACTTCAAAATTATGGATTAATGAAATGAAAAGCCACTATCTTTGTAACACTAATTTTCATAACTGAATTACTCCTGTTAGGGAAAGCTACAAAGTAAAATCTATGCATTATGTAATTATTTATTAGTCCAAACTTTGGAGAAAAATTTCTTTAATGGTGAAGTGACTGCAACATGTATCTATTCTTATGATAAAACCCTTTCTCCATAAAGTGATTCAGTTGTGCAGGTATATGACAATGTGTTTTGAAAAAATGTATTACCTTTCAGGCAATGCTGATAATCAAAATTCAAATTTTGAAGGCACTCAAATACTTCACATGAAAAATGTATCAGTTATTTTAGCAAAAGAATAAATCTTACCTAATCAGTTTTTAAAAAGTTGAGAAAGCCTGCAGTAAAGATCACGTTTTGAAGACAAGATTGTATTAAAAATATTTCTTAAAGTATATATAGATCCAGAGTTCATTTGTAAAAAGATAATGTAATTTATTTCAGTAAACCATTTTGGTAGGTTTTAAAACATCAATATAGCAATATCTCCTTCTTAACATTAAAATAAAGAAGACAAAATAGTGGAAAGATTCATTTTAGTTACTTACCACGGGTTATTTTGGTTACTATCTTATTTGGACACATTGATAAATGAGTGCTAGACATTTCTATCTACATTGGGGGGGGGGGGGGGGACTATGCATTTTTACACAGAAAAACAGCTAGACATTCAAGAAAACAAGATACTCATAGAGCATGAACTCAATGATTCAGTCTGTCATTTTATTAGAAATTAAATCATTAAAACAATGGTTGCATTTCTACTGTGAATTTTCTATTATAAACAAAAGTATTGTATTTTGATATGAAACAAACTATGCCATTTTCAAAATGGCTTAGATACATTAGAGGAATTATTCTCAAAACAGCTAATGGTCTTTAGCAGTTATGCACCCTAAAGCCATATCTAAGCATAAAAAATTGCACAATTTAGTGTTGTGAATCACAGTATTTCTTCCCCCCCCCCCCCATCCAGTAAGGTCTTCAATCCTTTCTCCTATTATCATTAACACCTAATTTCAAATGCACGTGAAACCAAGTTCTACTACTGGACATAGTCATTGTTGCACATTTCATATTCATAGCATGCATATAGTATCCTATCTATCATGCTTTTGTTATTCTATTTAAAGCTCTTGCAGATAGCACTCAGAAACCGCATTTTTATTCTATATACAATTATGAGCTGCCAACTTATGCATTTTCCTTATATATTTAAGGAGTAATTTGAAGGCATAAATGCATTACAGAGAAATGTAAAACGTGTTTTTTTTTTTTCCTGGTGAATTTTATTTCGGCATGTCAACTTCTATTCAGGCAATTCCAGATAAAAGAGGTCTTTGGTCATGTTTAGGTATTATATTTAGCCAATTCAAATTCCTAATCACACAGCCATTTCCTTATATTGAAATTGCTCTGTTTCACTCAATAACTGTGACAAGCAGGAAAACAATGAAGCCTAACATAAAGTGCCTCTCATGTTTGTGGTCCCGAGTTTGAATCTTAGTTTGAGTTACTCGGATAAGGGATCTTCCCTTATCCCGAAAATGTAAATGAAGAGTAACTTTAACCTCTATGGTCCGTGAGCTCACTTGAGCATCTTTAATTCATTTTGCGCATAATCTAACGATGGGCATGAATAACTTGAGCAATAATTTAGAATTGAGCACTGTTGCAGAAATAACATAAGTACCTGAATCAATGAACACCAAATCATCATCAGTATATGGCAATCAAACACAAAATTGACATTTCGATACTCATATTATGCCTGTATTCAAATTATTTGTTAGGTACAATTTGCTTAAAAACTTTGCTTTACCAGTTAGATCAAGTGGTATATCTTCATCATCAATATATTCCCCAATTGGATAGAGTGGATTAAATATAGAGTTTAAAACAGCTTTATCGTGTTCGCTTGACATTTTTAAATGTTACGTAACTTTCAGAACAGGTTTGGTATTCTCTATTTGTTATTTTTTGTTCGTAATGCTTACCAATACCTTCAGAAATATGAAATCAGTGCAACACTAAACTATATTTACATTATATACAGCATGTGTTGTCATTATGCTTCAGTATTAATAAGATTTATGTTACGAATAATTTGATGATTTCATAAGATTCGTCGTATTTACCGCAAAATGTAGGAAACACAATCATAGAGTATTAAGATTTAGGCCCGAGAAGATGAACACGGAACATCAAACTATGGAGAGTAAGTATTCATAGCTTTCATGATAATAATAGGAATAACAGGAAACAAGGCAGTTATTCAGACATTCCGTCATTGTTGCACATAGCATGCATATAGTATCCTATCTATCATGACCAAAGTTACTCCGACATGCATTAAAGTACCGTGGCCACAGACAGTGGCTAATGAGATGGCTGCGGCGCGAATCAAAGTTGCATAGTCTGAAATATGACCAATCTGTGAATATGACTGACATTGTATACTATAACTATTTCGTTGTACGAATTGTTTGTTTGCTTAGAACATGCATTTGCACTGCATGGTCTGTGATGCCTCCGCAAGTGTCTCGCGTTCACAGCCGGAAGTACTCTGTGGCCGGAAGGCAGGTGTAAATTACGGAGCAGGAAAAGGTTTCTAACCTTTACAGACCATTGACTTTAGTTGATTAATAAATAGAGAATAATATGGTACATAAGTATGATTAAGGTGCGTGCTACAAAAAAAAAAAACGAATTCTGTTATATATATGACATCCGTGCAATGCTTATTACTTTAATTGCGGTATTACAAATCATATTAGAACAATAACTGAATGTGCTGCAAACATATACCTTCTAAAAAGTCGCATTACAGCAATATAAAAATAAAGTACCTACTTGTGTATACTGCAAATGAACATTAAACATTCTCATTGTCTTCCAAATAAGAAATATAAAAACATAACTAAACTGGAGCTCAGAAGTAACTAAATTAAGATATCTCATTATCTTGAAGTGCATTTTCACCTGTTCATAAGACTTCTGTATTTGTTTTTACGTAACAAGTTTCTCCATATTTAAACAAGAAGATGACTTAAATAATATAAGTGTAGATTGCAAGCTTTTATCAGTCAGTTGACTTCTTTGACAAAGCTTGCCAATTTCATGACAGAGAACAGGTGCTTCCATACGTAAGTTAGGAGCAACACGGAACAGTCGAACCGCTAATTGTTTAGGTCTTGAAAACCTTAGTCGTGGGAGGTGTTTATAGAAATTACTCTAATTACTTCTATTTCTAAAATATGGCTTTCTCTCTCCCTCACATTTCAAATCCTTCAGTTCCAGTTGAAATTGGGAACTGTGTCATCAATTCATTTTGAATATTGTGACTTTGTGGGTTCGTAGAATTAAAAGTCCAATTTGCAGAAATCCAAATCGTTCTTTATTTGCGTAGAAATACACTCACAGTAGCAAGTTACAGCAGAATTACGTCACATACACATTCACAATCTACCACGTTCGATGACTACCACAGCGTTCTGATTACGTCTGTTTACAACATCAGCTCTCGTTACAACAACACTTTACCGCTGTTTACTTCAGCTACGACTGACTCTTGGCGAGTCGTCGCTTCCTTAAATAGCTCATCTGATAATTCCAGACTGTTCCAGAACAATCAAGAAACCGAATAATCTCTATCAATCAAGATGTCACCAGAAATTTCCATTTATCTCAGTTTGTTTCGGCAGACCTTTATCTTCGTGCTATCTTTATCAATTCCGTTGTGTAAACAAGCCGCGTTATCGCTCCGCGCGAATCTTTTATGTGCGTCGCCGCGACACTGCTCCCTCCTCAAGGCTGGTCGTTCCGAACAGCACCATCGCAGCGGGCCAAAGGGTCCTGTTGTACCACCAACATCTTCCCTTGGGGCACCTTCTTCATGTGGTCTCTCGCCTTCTGAATGTTCTGACGAGCCATCTCATGCATGCCATGGAGATGATCCACCAGGTTCTCCACATACTAAGTTGCTGGCTGTTTTGCGTCCGGGGGCTTCCAAAAGCCAGATCATAGGGGAGGAGTAACTCTCGGCCGAACATTAAGCTGGCTGGTGTCATCCCAGTGGTGTCGTGTGTTGACGAGCGGTAGGCCAGCAAGAGCAGTGGCACCTTGACGTCCCAGTCTCGCTGATGGTTGACCACGACCTTCCACAGGTGTTCCTATAAGGTCTTGATGTACCTTTCGACCATGCCATCCAACTATGGATGTAGGGGTGTTGAGCGGGTCTTGTTAACAACAAGTCTTTCCAGTGCCTCCTTCAACAGGTTGGACTCAAATTTGGTGCCCAGGTCGCTGTGGAGCTCTAACGGCACCCCAAATCGGAAAAACACTTGCTGTACGAGGCAGTCTGTGATTGTCTTCGCCTCCTGGTTCGGGATGGCATATACCTCCAGCCACTTGGTGAAGTAGTCCACGACCACCATCAGGTACTTGTTGCCCCGGTCGAACACTGGGAATGGTCCAGCTATGTCGATGGCGATCCATTCGAATGGCGCTCCGACGTTATACTGCTGCATGCGACCCCGGCTCCTAGTCTGGGGACCACGACCTGCCGTGCACACGTGACATTGACGGCACAATCTCACAGCATCTTCTCGGAGCCTCAGCCAGTAATGGCGCTGTCGGAGTTTGTAATTTGTTCGGTATGCTCCTGGTGTCCTCCTGAGGTACCGGTGGGCACTTCTTCTAAGACTTCCGGGACCTTAATTCGGGGAAGTACCAACTGCTCCCCCTGTGTCTTCCCATCGGGTGATTCCCATACCCGGAACAGCACGCCCTCTTTTATCTTCAGTGAGTCCCATTGGGCCCAGTAGGACTTGTATGTAAAGCTCCTTGGTGCGATGTCCTCCCAGACCGGCTTTGTCCCTGCCTCCACTTCCTACAAGAGTGGCCCCAAGTCGTCGTCCGCCAGCTCCTCCCTCAGGCCTGCGCTATCTCAGCCATCCACACTCTGAAGGCTGCGGCATGCTCCTTCTCTTCCACTCTTGTGCACTGGCCGCAATCCTCCGGGCAGGGTCTTCGGGACATGGCGTCTGCGTTACCGTGGCTCTTACCTCTACGATGTTCAGAGGTGAAGTCGTGCTTCTGCAGCCGCTGGAACCAACGTGCGGTCTGGACTTCCAGCTTTCTAAAGCTCGGTAGCCTTGATAGGGCGGAGTGATCAGTCTTCTTGTGGAATGGCTGACCATACAGGTATTTGTGGAAGTCTCCAAGATCTTTACTACCGCCAGTAACTCCTGTCGGGTGACGCAGTAGTTCTTCTATGCCTTGGACCGGGTTTTGCTGTAGTAGGCTATCACCCGCTCGTGGCCGTCTTGGACTTGCCATAGGACGCCTCCAATGCAATGGTCGCTGGCGTCAGTGTCCACATTGAAGACGCCGCCAGGTGGTGGAAATCCTCAAATTAGAACACTGCAAAGCGTCTTCTTCAGATGCGTGAAAGCGCCTTCGGCATCCTCCGTCCACACATAAGGTCGGTGTTCATCTGTCAGGCGGATGAGGGGTTTAGCGATGTTGGATGATCCCATAATAAAACGGCGGTAATAACTGCACAGCCCCAGGAAACTGTGCAATTCTCTTTTATCCTTCGGCCTGTGTCTTCTCTAGATCTGTGGCCACTCCAGTTGGTGAGACTATGTGGCCCAAATAGTTGACTTCCTTGCGGAAGAGCTGGCAATTCTTTGCATTCAGCTTCAAATTGGTTGTTTGTAGCACCTTGTTCAGGCTTTCTTGACGTTCTTCAAAGGTCTTACCGACGATGATGATGTCGTCCAGGTATAGCAGGCAGGTTTCATAAGTCAACCCCCTCATTGCCGACTTCATGAGTCGTTGGAAGGTAGCTGGAGCGTTGCATAGGCCAAAGAGCATTACTGTGAACTGCCGAAGGCCTTGGCCTGTCGAGAATGCAGTCTTTTCTTTGTCTCTTGGATCTAGAGCCACCTTCCAGTGACCCGACTTCAGGTCCAGGGTCTGTGCACAAGCTAGCGTGTCCAGAGTGTCGTCAATCTGTGGTAAGGGGAAACAGTCCTTCCGGGTGACAGCGTTCAGCTTCCTGTAGTCCACGCAGAAGCGTGGCTCGCCGTTCTTCTTTATCACCAGAACTACAAGGGAACACTAAGGGCTGTCAAACTCTCCAATCACTCCCCTGGATTTCATGTCATCTAGCTTATCACGTACCGCCTCTTGTTTTGCCAGCGGAACGCGTCTAAGTGGTTGCCGAATAGGCCGGGCGTCTCTGCTGTCGATGTGGTGGAGCACTTGATCCGTGTGGCCGTAGTCGCTGTCGCCTTGGCTGAAGACGCACTGGTATCGTCTCAGCAGTTGTCGTACTTTCTCCAGCAGTTCTGCGGTCAGGTGGTCAGCCACCCTCTCCAGTAAGCCTTCCTGCCGGAGCCACAGGTGTTACGTCGACACTGGGTCCTGTGTCTTGTCGATTGCTATCATGCTGACGACGGGCTCACACATCCCCAGCTCCGTTCCGGCCTGGACGTCTTGATCGGTATCTGCCAGGTTGAGCAGCCTCACTGTCACCTCCTCTCGGCACGGCAACAATGTCCTGGCTACACATAGTCCGTGCACAGGCGTCTTCTGGTCCAGCTAAATGTTCTTGGTTCGCCGGCCTTCCAGTTGCGCTGTCATCACCACCTCGTTTCTCGCGGGGAACACCACGTCTTCCTTCAAGACGACCCTGCAGATTCCCAGGCGTTCTTTGGATTGCCGGAGTATCACCACTTCTCCGTTGAGCCACAGGACCTTCCTGCCGACGTCGACCATCACCTCGTGGCTCCTGAAGGCATTCAATCCCAGTATCACCTCCTCAGCCATCTTCGCGACGAACACCTACAGACGCACGGCACTCCGTCCCAAGGTCCAATTCAGTAGGGCCTCCTTCTCCACAGACAAGGTGTCACCCAATACCGTCACAAGCTGGTATGGTCGGCTCGGCTTCCTCGTTGGCAAACTGTTGGCCACGTCAGATCTGATAGTCACGTTTGCCCCGGTGTCTACGAGCATGCGGCACGGCTTCACTCTCACCCAACCGTCCGCGATGAGGCTGTCATCCATACGCCGGCTAATGGCGCGCAGTGTCACTCGAGGGTATGGTGGTGATTGCGCCGACGTGCTCCATGCCACGCCGGGCCTTACTCGTTCTTCCGGCTGCTCTTTCTGGTGTCGGTCATCGTCACGTCCATCGTCGCGGCCAAGTTGCTATTTCAAGCTTTCGTCTTCGTTGTTAATTCGGCCTTCATTTCTTCCATCTTCTCGGTGATGTAGTTATCCCACTCCTGACAGCAATTGTGACTTTGTGGGTTCGAAGAATTAAAAGTCCAATTTGCAGAAATCCAAATCGTTCTTTATTTGCGTAGAAATACACTTACAGTAGCAAGTTACAGCAGAATTACGTCACATACACATTCACAATCTACAAAGGTCGATGACCACAACAGCGTTCTGATTACGTCTGTTTACAACATCAGCTCTCGTTACAACACTTTATCGCTGTTTATTTCAGTTACGACTGACTCTTGGCGAGTCGTCGCTTCCTTAAATACCTCATCTGATAATTCCAGACTGTTCCAGAACAATCAAGAAACCGAATAATCTCTTACAATCAAGATCTTACCAGAAATTTCCACTAATCAAAGTTTTTTTTTTTGTTTCGGCAGACCTTTATCTACGTGTGATCTTTATCAGTTCCGTTGTGTAAACAAGCCGCGTTTATCGCTCCGCGCGAACCTTTTATGCCCGTCCCAACGACAATATGGAATAGTCTTTTTGAACTGTTGACCATCCACATATATAGGACTTACACCCCCAGGACCCACAAATGAGCGCTTGGGTAGATACCTGTTGGAATAGATGGATTACCTAGATTGGATGATCAGCCCAATGCTGGTATGTGAGTGAGAAACAGCTTACAGAACGAGGGCGAAATGACAGAAAGAAAAGGAGCAATCGGTGGAATGATGGCTCCTCTGCCATGTTCTATACCACACATCCCACATGCGATTGCCTGGGATTGAACCCAGGCCGCCTTGCTGAGTGTCAAGCGGTCTAACCTCTCGGACACGGCGCCGCCCCCGAAAACGGAATAGTAAGAATTTCAAATTCTTTGTGAAGTTTGTCCAAATCTAGAAATCCGTAATTATGGTGAAATATAAACATATAAAGCATCTTTGTTGCCTACTTGACGTTACCTTACCTACAATTTATTTACAAGTCTCCATTCGATATGACATATCAGTTATTAAGAGATTTTTTCTGTAGTAAAAGATTCAAACTATTGAGATAATGTGCCAGACATGCCAGGAAAACCAGATTGCATACATGGGTTTGCTGTGGTACGATCTTGATCTTTCACTTCATGTATAAAGATGTTTCTTAACGAATTTCGAAAAATCTTTCCAATATTGTATTTCAGCTTAGCCAACGTATTTTATTGTCATAAAGTATGTCCCCAAAGTGACAATTGCATTCAAAAAGTAATGTTTTGAACTTCTGGTGACTAAGTCCTTTGCATCTTATAATATTCGTAGTCTTAAACACTACAGCTATCCATTACGTTCTTCAGTTTAATAGTTCTATTACACAAGTTTTCCAATTGTACGGTGCACAAAATAGCAACTATGCCATGTCCCATATTAAACTTCTTCAATTCAGCCCTCAGGAGACCTACAAACACGTTATTTTTCCTAACCATTGGTAGAAATCCGTCCGTGGTTACTGACATCAATTTATCCCATGATAAATGTATCAATTGCCGCTTCAATAAATGTTAAAATCTCTAAGAACGTTGTCGTATCTTTCATTGAAAACATGTACAACAATTCTTCCGAATTTCAAGGTGAGTGTTAATTGTCCTTATAAAGACTATACCACCTGGGAGGTATGTGTGATATGAGTGTTTTTTCCATCTATCGCAAACGAATAACACAAATGCATGTGACATGTCTACTAGTTCTACGTGTAGGTATGCCTTGAGCCATTTCTGAAGTCTACAAGTTAGTATCTGGTTGGATAAAGTAATTGATTAAAACCATTTTAACTTTTCTCAAGATAGTTACTTCGAAATATTTAATATTCTTTCAAAAAAAACATTACTAAAAGATTAAGTCTTTTGTGACATATGGAGTAATTTTGTACTTCAAAGAAACAGTAGATTCACTAGTCAGTGCGTTCTTTCTCAACTGTTTTTGTTCATAGTGATTTTGGCACTTTATTCTCCTAGATATTTGATGTGTTCGGCTGCATGATACGAATAATGCCTCTTTAGATTGAATTTATTCA
The DNA here is from genome assembly GCA_030765055.1 of Mantis religiosa. NCBI lineage: Eukaryota > Metazoa > Arthropoda > Insecta > Mantodea > Mantidae > Mantis > Mantis religiosa. The sequence goes on along the minus strand of CM060949.1, from coordinate 72,449,777 downwards.
TTAACACATTTCTTTGGAATACATTAGACATTTTGCTGCGGTTCCACGTTCTATGGTCATGAAAATACATACATTTCCAAATAGACAAACATTTTCCGGAGTTGATATTTCTCTAATACCTCTTATCAACAACATACGGCAACAGGCACCGTTCAGTTCTCTGCTCTCACTGTTGATCCGACTCTTCTCCCCGAGCAAACACATGTTATGACGTTACACATTCAGATTCAGATTTATTCACCAACAAAATGCATACACAATATGGTTTCTTCAAATAAAGCTAAGACAAAAATTTCCATATTTACAATATGTAGCATAAAGTGTAAGAAATAACAAAATTTTGCAAGGTTGCACCGAGGTGAATTACAGATACCCAGCATTTGCTTTAACGACTGAGGGAAACCTCGGAAAAACACCAGTGAGGTATACAATTGAGATTTCTATATACGTTGTAAAATATAGATGATCTGGACTGCAATCTTGGTCTTGGAGTCTGTCGTCAGGCTTCTTCTTGAGACAGAGTGCATTTCCCAGATGAACAGAATCCTTGAAACAAAATCGTTCAAAGGTAATTTCTAATACTAAATAAATAAATAATTTAGTACAAATTGTAATAAAAATTGGGTATTCATGAACTCATCAACCGAGTAAAACGTATATTTTAAGAACAAGTTTTTAACTTTGTTTTTAAACGCTTTGATCTCCAGAACTTTGTTGGTCTCTGGAATTCTATTATACAAGTTAACACCTTTATGGGAAATTGAATTCAAACTGTTTGTTAATCTATGTTGTTGGAGATGGATAGCTGTTGCTATTCGTGTATAGTATGAATGATATTCATTGTTAAGCTTAAAGATGCTGTTATTTTCATGTATGAATGAAACTGTTTGTAAAATATAAATACATGGTAAGGGTAGAAATTATAGATATGAGAAAAGTGGTTTACTTGGAGTACATTGGTTCACTTGTTTGATAATTTTTTTTTTTTTTTGTAATTTGAATACCTCAGTGCAGTTGTTGGAAGATCCCCAAAGGGAATTCCAAATTTCAATACTGAGTACACTGCTTTTAGGACACCTACGTTGCATGTTTTAGGTAGCACCCTTATAGCATAACATATATGGCTTAATTTGTTGGCTAGAAAGTTAACATGCTCTGTCCAGTTCAGCTGGGTGTCAATGATGATCCCCAAAAGCTTGGTATGCGGGCTCTCATCTACCAATGTATTAAATATTGAGACTGAAACAGGATTAGGTACTCCCAATTGTTGATTGAATTTAAGAGTTACTGTCTTACTTATATTTATATGAAGTTTATTATTAGTCATCCATTTCTCCAATTCCGTAATGGTATAATTGATTTCTTCTTGCAGAGATCTCTCATCATTATTTCTGAAAATAAGGTTTAAGTAAGGTATCGTCAGCATAGAGATATTGATCGGTAATAGGTAAGATGGAAGATCATTTATATCAATTAAAAATCTGATTGGTCCCAAAATGGATCTCTGAGGAACGCCAGATTTTATAGCAGCAGGATTTGAACAAGCACCTTCTAATTCAACCATCTGGTACCTATTTTCAAGATAAGAAGCGAACCATTTATTAGCTACCTCTAACGTCATAAGCATCTAACTTCTGTAAAGGAATAATATGGTCAGCTGTATCAAACGCTTTATTTAAATCTAAGAATCAGCCTTCTACTTGTTCTTTTTGTATTTTGCTTCCAGAATATATTTTATAAAGGAAAAATTTCGCTATCAATTTATTTCCCCTTTCTTAAGCCAAATTGAGCTTGTGATATGATCTTATGCTTTTGTAAGAAGTGAACTATTTTATTGCACATCATTTTCTCCAGGATTTTTGAAAATACAAATAATTAGAACATGGGCCTATCATTTTCCACATGGGTTTTCCACCCTTCTTAAATAAGAGTTTGACTTTAGCTATCTTTAACACATTGGCAGAGCTTCCTCTTTCCAGTGAGGCATTGCAAATATTAGTAAGTGGTTTCGTAAGATATTGGATACATTGCTTGATCAGAGAATTAGATTTCCTCAATGCCACACGAGTTCTTATTTTTTTAGAGTTCTTGCTATTGTTATTATTTCACCTTCACTGACCAGATATAGAAACATGGTAATATTATTTGCAGCAATACTGCTACGTGGATTGAAAGAAGCTCTACCTATTGAACTTGCTAAGTTTCTGGCTATATTAAAAAAATACTCATTGAATATATTGGAGATTCTATGATGGTCCAAAACTTTTTCTCCACCATGATATAACGCAATTCTTCTTGGACAGTTATATTTTACTCCCTTTTGGCAACATTCCAAAGGGTCTTAGGTTTATTATCTCTATCTAAAATAAATTCTTTGTTAAATATTAAAAGCAGAAGCATTATTAACAGTGAAGTATTCTTCATATTTATGTTTGATTTATGATCACTATGTTTACACTCATACTTCACTTGTTGTTGTATAATTGAAACGTTTTCAAGATCATTGGATCTCATCCTCAGCTGTTTGGTGACTAAATGGACCTTGCTCTTCTTCCACTACTACGGAGCTCCGATCACTCTGCCATCTGGTGTTAGGGGCACTAAGTTTTAATACTTCATTTAATGCCGGGATTTCAAAATTTATAACTTTATCACGGTTTTTGTTTATGAATATTTTTTCCCAAATATCCAATTCTATGGGTGTACTTAAAGATTTTAACAGTTTAATGTTGTGGCCAATGTTGTGGTTTTCTGTCCAAAAATGGTGTGAAACTGCAGATTTTACTTTTTGTTTCAACTTAATGCTTCTGTGGTGTTCTTTTTCCTGGTTAACAAGTTTCTCTTAGCTTTTTCCTATGTAGCTTTCTTCACATGTTTCACAATTAATCTGATAAATTCCTGATTTCAAATTGTTGGGGATTGTATTTTTCAGTGGTTTATTTAGCAGGTTCCTCAGACTGAATTTGTTTTGGGGGTGCTAGTTTTAAGTTTAGTCTTTTGAAGATTCGTTCAAATTTTCTAAAAGCCCATGGATGGTAGGTGAATTTTCTATATTGCCAATTTGTGTTTTTATGTGGTGTGAGAATAATATTTTTTGATATTATCTTCAGTTTTTCTTTTCTCTTCATCATGTTCCTTATGATGGCTGGGTTGAATCCATTTAATTCTGCTATGTCTTTTATGTGTTGTTGTTCTTTCAAAAATTCATCCTCATTCAGTGGGATGTTGTATAGCCGGTGAATTAGACTTCTAAAGGCAGCTAGTTGATGTGAAACTGGGTTGTATTCATTTTTCTTTATGTAATTATCTATGTGTGTGGGCTTCCTGTATATTCCAAAATCTACACCATGACGATTTCTAGTTATCTTGAGGACCAACAAGGGTAGGGTGTTGTCTCTTTCTACTTCCATAGTAAATTGGATGTGATTATCTTGCAGGTTTAGTAATTTTAGAGAATCTTCTCTAAGTTTTTCCGGAATGATAGCAAAAACATCATCAACATATCTCTGCCAAAATTTATAAATCTGTGGGAAGGCCTTTACTATGCGTGTTTCAAAATAGCTCATGTATAGGTCTGCTAAAATAGGCGAAAGTGGGCTCCCCATAGCTAATCCTTTTGATTGTCTGTAGAATTTTTGGTTAAACATTAAGAAATTATTCCTTATGCATAAATCTGTAAGATTGATAATGTGATCTATTTTAAAAAACTCCTTAGAAATGATAAATCACCTACAGAAGTACAACATCCCGGAAAATCACATACTAGTTTCTTTTGAGGTTGAGGCACCTTTTACAAGCATTCCAGTAGAAAAAATACCTACATTCCTCAAAAAATGGCTAACCCAGACTACAACGGACCCCAGAGAAATAGCGGTATTAAATGGATTCAACCCAGCCATCATAAGGAACATGATGAAGAGAAAAGAGTTAACAAAAAAATACCAACACCTCCATTCTTTTTATTGAAACGACAATATATATTTGCATAAACAAACCCTGGTATACTATATAAGGGACTTTCTTTCTCATTGAGCCAATGTTCTGTGAGAAAAATGATTCACTTGTTTGTGAGTGCATGATAAAATGACTTATAATTCGTGCAACTTGTTTCTGACACACTGAACATTTAAATGCATAAGATTAAATAAGTATTTTGACCCAGAAATATTACCTGTATTAAGCAGGATAGCATCCAACATTCCAGTTTCCTGTTCCTTACTCCCGGGGTTGAGTTTAGGGAATTGCTCATCTGGATTTTCTCCATTATTTTAAGCAATGTCCACACTGTCTGCACCTTCATGCACATTTTCTTCACCAGCGCTCCTTACTGACGTTCGTTTTTTTATTGAGATAATGTATTACTCTATTTAATAGTCTACCGAATTTGCTAATGCCCCTTTTGTTCAAATGTAATCTATCTCGTCCAGGCATTTCCATCTACAAACGTACAGTCATTTTCTCTGCAAATCTACTCCAGTACCAAGTTTGTAGCATCTATGTAACGTTCGTCTTCCTCTCTGCGAAGGATGGCACTTACACAAATTCTGGCTCGTTAATGAAGGTCCTTCCCAGTTTTCACTAGTTGCGACATGTTTTCGATTATCTCCGCCGGTGTACTTGCAGTTCGTATGTTGTTTGTACCCACATGAATGATGACTGTGTCAGGATCATCCCTGTTTTCTTGCAGCTTCCTTTGAATATGTTCTATTCTGGCTCCTGGGTAGCAATACACAGAGACTTCTCCGTCAACGTATGCACTGGTATGACGCACCATCGAGTCCACTATCACAATGACCGTCTTCTTCTCAAACATATTTTCCTCATGTATTATATATTCAGCGTCATTTTGAGTTTTACTCGATGAGATAGCCTCCAGTACTTCGAACCTGTTGCATAGTTTAATTTCAGCTTCCCGCATCGTTGTAGGTCCGCCATTTCGACGCCGATGTTTTGTTTCGACCATTGACCAATGTGTTTCTTTCACAACCTCCGGGCATTCTTGCACCTCTCCTGAACTCTTGTGATTTTTACTCAGTAGTTTATCGCTCTCATTCTTTACAATATCATTTTCACGTCGTAAGTTGTAAATTTCTTTGTTTGCTGCCACAAGATCCTTCCTTAGGATTTCAATGATCGTTCGAAGTGACGCTATGCTCTCGTGAGCACCACATGGTATTCGATCCCAGCACGCATTTGCGCATTTATTGACTTCGCCATGAGATTCACTCGTACTTTCATTTTCACCATTTATTCTACTTTTGTTACGGCCGAAGTTCTTCCGATTTCCTCTATTAGTGCTCACAGAGCATCTTTTGATACCAAAAAACTCGTACTCGTCTCCTTCACCATTATCACCAGCCGCCATCTTGAAAGCGTAATAGTTGGAAGTGCCTGGTTTAGAACATACATGTATTAGACGACTATCATATTACTTCATTTGACCAGACTAGAACAATCACCGGATTTCGGTAATGGTTGTCAGCGGATGACTGTCCACACTG
>CM060949.1:72259276-72439276 GCA_030765055.1 Mantis religiosa | reverse complement strand
TCACCATCATTTGATGTTTTTAAAATGCTCTTTGACTCTGGTTTGAGGGTTTCTTTTAGTTTGCCCTATATAGCATTTTTCACAATTATTACAGCATATTTGGTATATTCCAGATCTGCTGATTGGTGGGATTTCGTCTTTTGCTTTTGAATTTAGCAATTTTAATACTGAGGATGAATTTGAAGGTGCTAAGATGATACTTTATTCTTTAAAGATATTTTTGAATTCATTAAACATTTTTGGGTGGTACATAAATCCACTAAATATGCTGTTGCTTTCTATTTCTTTAATAGAATGCTTCTTTGAGTATTCTTTGAGGTCCAGGGGCAAAATACATCCTATTAGAACTTTTTGCTCTCATAACATGACTGATTCTAGGAAATTTTGATCTAAATTCTATCAGCAGTCAGTTGTAGTTTGAGGTTTTTCTTTTAGAGGCTCATGTCTAATACTCATAAGATCAAGCTATACACCCTTCACTAGAATTCTTAAGAGCTCTGTTAATCTTCTCAATCCATATTCTTAAAGTGTTTGGGTAAAATTTCTTACATACTCGGTAGAGTTCCCTTTGTTTTTCCTCGTGGCCAGTTGCTCATTAATTTTAGTCTTTAGCTCTAACTTCATCTTGAGCATTTCTGTTTTCATCTCTTCCTTCCACTTATTTCCATCTTCATTTCTTCTACTTCAAATTTACTTCATCATTTTACTCCTCATTTGTTCCTTCAACTTATCCACTCAAGAATTTCCTATTTTCATTTCACTCAATTTATGTAATTTTTCTGCATTGTAGCATTTGAACTTGACTCTGACATAGACTAAATGTGACACAACACTAACTTGTTGCTAAACTCACACTATTCATCAAAGCTGTTAACATAGTACTAACTTACTCTTACTTTCACTTTTAAAAATACACACAAATACGTTTCCTTAGCATTAGTATTTTTATGCCTGTGTTGCACATATAACCTGCACTACTTGTAGCTTTTCTAAGTCACTGGTTGCAGACTGATTGCCTTTGTTAGCCCCTAAGGTCCTTTATATATCTGCAGATTATGGAAGAAGTGTTTCTAGAAACTTTTGAAAATCTAGGTTCGCCTAAATGGAACATTCTCGGCATATAGGGAAGATAAATAGCACTTTTGGTTCCATGTAGGTACTGTAAATCATAATTGTTTTGTTATTTGTTCCATTTATGGCTTACTTATACTAAATAATGCGTAATTTTAAGTAAGATAACACAGCCTCAGTTCCCATCCACTGTTGTTTTCTCATTTATACACTTGCTTTAGTGGACTCCCTTTGAAGATGTGTAACTGCATCTGTCATGCATATATTCTATATATGCCTTCAAAGAAAAATAACAAAACGTTTACAGCGCTTAAATTAGTAGACCTCTAATATGATTAAGTTGGTAGCTATTTTAAGCAGTCAGAATTTTTAAGTGAAATGCACTATAATTACACATATGTTATTTCACAGGAATAATGTGAGCATAATCTCATAGTAATCTCATGAGTATAAAAAATGTGTAAATTCCCCTGAACTTCCACATTTCACTAGTTGGAATGGCTCTTATGGCATTCATTAGGATGTTATGTGAAATTTATTAATCAGGAGCCTAAGTATCAGACTGACAATAAATTTTAAAGTTATGCATTGCAGTAAATTTTTGGTCCATTTGTTTTCTAATGAAAATAAATCATTTGTTAGTTTTATTAGTAAATAATTTTTGACTTAATTTTATCAATTTTAAATTCATAGTAAGCTAACCGTGTAAACTACTTTGAAGCGTATACCAATTTCAACCAAATTTTAGCACTCTTGTTGTAATTCATCAAAATTTTACTCATAGACACATGCACACACATACAGTTTGTATAAAAATGTAAATTTATAGGGAGCTTTCCATATAATTATCCCTTAAGGTTTCATTGAATTCATGGATTTCTTTTTGCTTGGAAATAGATGAAGTAACTCCTATTCGGAGTAAAAAATGTAACCAAACCACGTGTCTGTAATTATCATATGTTTATCATTAACCATGTAAAAGTAAACTGTTCAAAGTAAACCGTTGTAAATGTCACTAAGAAGATTTTGTGTTGAGAAATGGTTGACTTTGTTGTTGTTGTTATTATTATTATTATTATTATTATTATTATTATTATTATTATTATTATTATTATTATTATTATTATTATTATTATTACTATTATTATTATTATTATCATTATTAATTAATTTTCAGCAGAGGCATAATAAATGGGCCAATTATAATACAAGGTGAAGATAGTCTCAGGACCCAGTATGTTCCACCGGAACCCACTGTGAAAATTTTAAAACGACCGACCAGAAGTACTTCTAATGGTGGTGGAGATGGTCCATTGTTGAATGGAGATTCAAAACCTCGGCAGCCAATTAAAACACTGCAGCAGGTAGTTTATTCTTTCTGATATTTTCTAAGGTAATATGAATCAGAAAAACCATTTGTAGTCGGTTTATTGATACTTCGTCACTTACATTTTTATATTATCGAATTTTATACTACACAATTTTATATTATAATATTAACTATTATATTACAGTTTCGGAAGTCATTGTCAAGTGTCAATAAACCGACTACAAATAGTTTTTCCCGATTAATTTTGATGTCACGTTACTAAATTCCTCCAGTCACGCATAAGATATGTGCTGTGCTGAACAAATCTGATTTTTTACTAGGGTAACTAATAGGAACTGAACATTTCGCTTGGACACAGCAATATAAAAAATTATTATTGATGATTAATATTGTCATGACCCACTTTGATATACCTCACTTTAGCAATTTAATTACTTCGAAACCTACACTCATGCGGGTCAGACAATAAGGAATGCAAACTTGCTTGGCATGCATGGTTTTACTTTAAGGGGATCTGGGACTTAAGTTATGAATGGAGGGCTAACTACATCACAAATATAGAAATACTTTAAACCATAACCACTTATCTATTAATCAACACAATAAGAGAGTACCTTTACATGCTTTTCTGATGCTACAGCCTCGGGCCTTGGAGGTGACACAAACTTGGACTTCACTCTTCGTTACTCAATTCGACTACTACTTGGCATACCTATGCTAACTCGCTCCCTCACCAACCACCTCCTCCTCTCACCCCAACCCCTACCTACTATTGGAAGGTTCTGGAACAATTTAAAAAAAGAAAGCATTGACACAGCTAACGGCATAGAAAGAAGGTGATTTACCCTCGACCCTGGTATTATGCAACTCGCTAGCTCTGTATTGCATCATCCATCTGGGATTCTATGAGTAACCTATTTCCACACAGTCATCTGAAACCCCTTGGCGCCAAACCAATGCTTACGTCATTCTTTTACTGTGTTACAATCTAAGTCCCTTTCTACGTATTAAAGATTATTAAATTGTAATAAACCCATTTAATAATAATAATCCATTTGCTATAATATACGGAAAGTGACATAAAATGAGTTGTGTTTTAGCTTTTTGTAACAGAGCGATCTTTAATTTGTTGTTGATGTCACCTCTGTTAGAATTATGGCAGAACTCTTTTTACTATAGTTTTGTTTATGCAGAGGAATTATAACTGAAATCACATTGATTCTGGTGGTTTACTGTCACTTGTGTGGTAACAGTAATTTTTATACATTATTTTCATGCCCCCAACCATTTCTCGACTTCCTGAAGAAGACTGATTTAATACCTATTACATTCTGATAATATGAAAAAGAATATGATGCGTTACATGCACTTGGCTGTTTAACCACTATGATTTATACTCTCCAAAATTAACCTAAGAAAAGATTCTTTTTACTTTTTCTTTCATGTACATAATAGAAAAGATTGTACTCCATCAAAAAAATTGAAATATTAGATTCCATGGAAATACATGTTTTGATGCCCCTTGAATCCAAGGAAAGTATTTTTAAAAAACGTTTTCTGTGAACAGCATAACTGAACAAAATGAGAAGTCTGTTAAGTACCAACGTTGATATTTACGCTCATCTTTCAAGGATACAATGCAAAGATATCAACAAAATCCCTCCCCCCCCCACCTCAAACTATCATAACCATATTGAGCGGAATGGCTGAGGAAGTTTCATCTGTGGCCCCATTTCAGAGGCCCAGGTTCGATTCCCATGGCCAACCTACCTGACCCATGTGTTTATTTGGAGGTTTCCCCGGGTCACCAGGCAAATACTGACTAGGTTAATTACATCCTCCGAATTTCCTGTCCCTCCATTTCATCTCCATTATCATTTCATATCCACTCATCAGGTGATCTCTTTCAGGGTTGAAGTATTGGCGGGTGTCTTGGCACTGTTGTGACTCCTTGAGTTGGCTGCCCTCTGTCTCCTCTCGCCTCATCCGTCCTCCCAGGATGCCCACTTGGGGCTTAGGTACTGTAAACCACGGGTTTCAGTGCTGAATTCCCTCCATAACAATCCTAATCCTTACTGAGAATATGTTTAGAAAATTTTGATTTTTTAAAAAATTTCTTAGTAGTAGTAAAATACAGAGGCTAACAAAAGTGAAGCAACAATTACTACATAAAGTGTAATTATTGGTCACAAACTTCACTTATCTTTTAAGAAAATTGATGAAATTTCCACAGAATTCAAGGAACTAGTTCCGCAAAAATCTCTTTTGCATCTTCTGTTTTTTCCATTGTGGTCGTGGTTGCTAGGTGTTGTGTATTATTTGTATATTAACAAACAAATAATTATATTTTATGTAGTAAGTCTTAATAGTTTTGATTAAAGTACTACATATTTAAGATAGTTTAATGACAAATGAAATGTGCATCATTTTATGTACTATAAGATGTACTAATTCTTAAGCAGTTTTCTGAAAAAAGAAAATTTTGCATCATTTGAATGCAGTGACAAAAATATAATTTATTATTACTTTATAAAATAAAACTGACCTTTAAAATATCAGGAAATTGTCATCTTAGGTTTTCTTCTTCTCCCTCTTTAAGGTAATCAACCATCTTCATGTATAAGATGATCTTTGCTGCCATTGAGAACTTTAAGTATGCTGTACTTCTTGAAGGCTTTAAGTAACGTTATTACTCTACATTATCATTATTGTATCTATTGACACACTTGTTTGATTCTAGATTGTTATAAATCAGTATGAATTCATGTTGTGTTTGATCAAATATTTATTTGTTCCATTCCTCTCTCATGACTTTTTAAGGGTTTATTTATTAAGACATTAAGCCGTTGTGAATAAGTTCACCCAGAATAACAGCAAAATCTGAGACAGAAATATCATTATGAATCCCTGCAATTTTTGTTAATTCCTTTGGGCGCTGTGGCTGTCAGTTGAATGTAATGTTGACAATTAGCAATAAGTTTCCTTTGGAATTGAATATATGGCCATTATTAAGACACAGGAATTTTGAATCAAATACTGAATTTTAATATCAGTATAAGTGAGCTTATCTACTGTAAGCTCACTCATATGGACCGCTATTTGAATAAGGCCTCAAGTCATCATCCCAAATAAAAACGAGCCATGTGTAAGATACTCATAAATTGTGCTTGACACATTTGCAAGCCACAATTGTTGCAAACAGAACTCAGTCATCTAGAACAAGTCTTGTTATCTAATGTTTATTCAATCTAAGAAGTCAAAAGTACCTGCTGTCCTGTCAGTCCAAAACCTGCCTCACAATAAGCAGACAAACCCAAATACAAAGGCACAGTTTTCCTGCCGTACTTCAAGAATATCACTAACCATATCCAACACAAACCGCAGCAACACAGTGTCAAGACTGATTACAAGCTCACCAAACAACTTAACAATCTACTACTCTCTGCTAAAGATCCTTGGGAGCATCTGTTATTATTAGCTGGTGTACACTGTATTCCCTGTTCCTGTGGTTCGGTTTTCATTGGAACTGCACAGCACAGCAGCAACACCAGACTTGCCGAACAAAGAAGCTGCTATAATATCATGGCTATTAGCCATGGGCAACCCCATCTCACCGTTATTAGCGGATTTGTGTATGAGTTATTTGGAAACACGGGTGACAGAAGCATTTCCACATATTTTTAAAGTGTGGTTTCGTTATGTGGATGACATATTTGCCATAATACCAAAGAAGTTAGCACAGGATGTGCTAAAATTATTGAACCTGCAAGACCAATCCATAAAGTTCACCATTGAAACAGAACAAGATGGATGGTTACCGTTTTTTAATTTAAAAATTATAAAAAAGGAGACAAATTAGAGTTTGGCATATATAGAAAATCAACACATGTGGATAACTACATTAAAAACAACAACTCCAACCCAAAAGAACACCAATATGCAGTATTTCACAGTTTAATCCATAGGCTAGTGAACATCCCATTGACTACAGAAGAATATACCAAAGAAGTAGATCACATTAATTATGTTGCAATTGTGAATGGCTTTGATCCAAGATTTATTAAAAAAATGATAAACAAGCATAAAAGATGGAAAACCATCAAGGACATTAGCACTTTAAAAGCTGACGACCCAAAGAAAGTATATTGCAAATTTACATATCACCCTAAGGCATTTAATAAATTCAAAAATATTTTCCGTCAATTTCAGATACAACTAGTACCACATAACAAATATAATATGAGAAACATGCTGAATCACCCGCTAAAAAACACAAGTCCAACCAACAAACTATCCGGAATTTATAGCGTAAGATGTGAGGATTGCCACGACATTTATATCGGAAAAACAGAGAGAAACCTAGAAACAAGGATGAAAGAATACATGTGATGTATTAAATACAAACAGACAGATAAATCGACCATAGCCCATCACTTCTGGTCAAAAAATCATAATATTTCCAAAGACATAAAACTTTTGGTACCAGCAAAAAAGTATTGAGAATTAACAGTTTGGGAAAATATACACATTTTGAAGAACAAAAAGAGAGCAATGAACTTCGAAATTCCAATAGTAGATGATGTCATTCAACTCATTGAACAGCGCCAGGAGAGGGAGGCGGTCACCTGAAGAACCATTAGAACATCAGTTGAGGATGGGGACGCGGTGTCCTTGAAACATGTCCTAATTTCAAAAGTTAGTGGAGCCTAAGTGTTTTTACAGTTCGAGAATTGGTTTAAAAAGTGTTTTTGATTCTATCATTTAACTAAAATTGTGAAACTGCTTTTGTTCTGGATTCTTTTGTCGCTTTCTTACACTTGGAGAAACCACACTTTGGTTTAAAAATGATGGTTGCCAACTGATAAAAAAATAAATGGCAGAAATACATTGATCTATAAGTTAATGTTGGAAACACTATTTATTGTTTGTATATGATTAGATGAAACCAGTGGAAAAGCCTTAAATTACCAGGAAAGTGTAAGAATTGAAGTTTTATCATCACATAATGCTAATGGTATAAATGTGTCACACAATCAGAAATTATCAAAAGTACATTTGTTTTGTTTGAGATATACATTCTATTATTTTTCACTAATGTAGTAATTGAATACGTAAAATATGAAGCTATTAACAATTTGTAACTTAAAGCTTGACTTATAAGAAATGATAAGTGAAGTTTTAAGTTACAAATTATTTTATATATATAGTAATTGAATATCTTTCAGATGATGGTTTTATCTTTTAATTGTATTCTTAATTAATCATTCAATGAAACAAAGTATTTATCAATGAGCATTATGGCAGTCTTTACAAATGCAAATATTAAAGGCCTATACATCTTTATTCTTGTGGAAACGTAGAGTCAGAATGAAAAATTCAATGCCATAGCCGGGATTTGAACCATAGATCTTCTGGACGGAAACCAGAAGATCCGTGGTTCAAATCCTGGCTATGGCATTGAATTTTTCATTCTGACTCTACGTTTTCACAATTTAGCCTACACACGGCCAGTGTGAAAGAACAATTAATTTCCATCTTTATTCTTAATTTTACACCACATGTTTTGTATCCAGGATGTCAGCATGTCATAATGTGGTGATCCAAAGCTAACTCCAAAATTCAGGAGCGTGATCAAAATGGTGATGTACATTCTGTAAGAAAACAGAAAATTATTCTGTTTTACAGCAGCAGTGGCTTTTGGAAAGAATACAATTAATTTATTTCAAAACATGGTGACTAAGAACATTACTTTTAGGACATACCATTGCAATCTTTTTTTTTTTTTTTTTTTTGAACAACATATACATTAAATTCATAGGAAGGTATTACTGTTCTTCTCAGTCATTTAACCCTTTGTGAGCGGAATCCCATATTTGGGTGATGCGTCCAGCTGCCCACAAGTGAAAACCCATATATGGGTGTGCAGTTATAGAGATATTGTAGTTGGCTATTTTCGCTCATACAATTTAGATATACTGTCAGCAGATGGCAGGAAATGTGCTTTCAAACATTGGTGGTCGATAAATCTCCAAATTTGCTTTGTTAGTAATTCCTTTTGTTCTCACCAGTGAAGCAATAAATAGTGTGGTGTTAGTTACAAGTAAGCCTCCTTTTGCATAATGACAGGAAAGAAAGGGTTGACGGACAAAGAAATTGTAGCTTTGTTTAACAAGAGCGGTAGTGATTTGTCTCATTTTGAGTTCAGTGATAATGAGAGTGAAATAAGCGAGAATTCTTGTGTGAGTGCGAGAGTGACTCAAGTGATACTGCAGACAACAGTACACCTAACTGGGCAGAGATGAGTAATTTTGATCCTGACCCTACAACTGTTATACTAATGCACAATATCCAGCAGGGACCAATTCTTCCTTCTCACTTTGATGAGAATACTCCTATAAACTTTTTCTATTTTTTGATGACAAAATTCTGAAAATAATTACCGAGGAGACCTGCATTCAAGGCAACACAAAAAACAACAGGCAATACCTCCAACAAAGAAAGCCAGGATTGCATCCTGGAATCCCCAACAATTGTTGACATAAAAGCACTAATTGGGGTGGTTATCAACATGGGGCTTAACCCTACCACTGATGTCTTAGACTATTTTTCTACAAGCTGGGTAGATAAATTTCCATTTTTCAGTGATGTATTTTCTCGTGTAGATTTTTTTTTTTTTTATCTTCATTTTGCACATGCTGAAGGAAACAGAAAATGATATAAAGAAGAATTTATTCAACATTTAGTGGAAAAAACTACGGCAAAAGTGCAGTTTATTCTATTCCCCAGGTCCATTTCCATAAGTCGACGAGAGCACCAACAGTTTCAAGGGAAGAGTAAAATTCAAAGTATATAACCAAACAAACCTAAACAAATTTAGAATCAAATTTCCTCCAAATCTGATGTTTCCAATGGATATCTATACAATTTCCAACTTTATATGGGCAAAACTGAATCAAATTCTAACCTCCTAAAAACTACCCTTGTTGTAAAAGACCTGTGTTCTTCCCACCTAAAGGATCCTATAGACCCACCTAAAGATTTCTATGTTTACACAGACAGGTACTATACATTACCTGAATTAGTTGATGAACTGTGGAAAATGAATATGGGTGACCACTGGAACAGTTAGGGGCAACAGAAAAAGTATGCCACACCAACTAAAACCAGTAAATAAAGAAAATGAAGAGGGGTGAGATATAAAGCTTCCACAATCAGCAAAAGCTTGCCCTTTGGTGGAAAGACAAAAGAACTATAACCATTCTCAGTACCAGTCACAAGGACGATAAAAGCGAAATGACAGAGTTGCCTTCAAAATTTTCAAACTAAGCAGCAACATTGAAACCAAACATTATTTTGGACTACTCTCGATACATGGGCAATGTCGATAGAACTTGTAGTTATATTGTGCAATATTAGTTTTGCAGGAGAACACGCAAGTGCTATAGAAAAATGTTTTTCTGGTTGCTGGAAGTTTGCATTGTGAATTCATATCTGTTATACATAATGCACATGACAAATGTAAAGCGATCGTGTCACATAGAAAATTTTGCCAGCATCTCATCAGATCTTTGGTGGCGGAGTGCATGGGAGTGTGGCAAACAGTGCTATGTCAAGTAAGGGTCTTATTTTTTAGGACCCAACTTCGGAAAGGCTAAATGGATTTCCGCATTTCATGGGGAGAAGAGAAAAAGGAAATTGGGCAAATTCTTGTGTGGTATGTAAGGCCCAAAAACAAAGAAAGCAATATCTTTTTGTGAAATCTGCATCTCCAAGCCTCCCCTGCATCCAGATGTGTGTTTCAAAATATATCACACAAAAGAACAATTTTAGGGAGATTTCACACCCTTGAACATCCTATGATATTTATGTGCTTCCCTGTGTGAACAATCCGGAGATAAAAGAATCAGTTTCAAAATTGTGTGTGTGTATATATATTTATAAAACCCGACCAAGGCGAGTGCAGTCCTGCAATGGGGAGCGCCACTTGTACGCGCTAAAGCTTGCCTGCCCTCCTGTACAGTCTGGCTCAGACAACAGAATGATATCACCTCGTTGACAATTTCCCTGAGGGTTATAATTAAATCGGGAAGTTCTGACATTTATTTTAGTTAAAATAGGCAGACAGAAAGGCACTTAAAATACCACTAGTCAATAATATGATTAAATGTTCTGCAGCCATTCCTGTATTTCTGACTTTAATTGGGCCGCGCCGTGGCTCAGTGGTTAGACTGCTTGGCTCTCACCAAGGCGGCCCGGGTTCGATCCCAGGTGACCGCAAAGTGAGATTTGTGGTGGACAACACGGCACTGGGGCGGGTTTTCTCCAGGACCTCCGGTTTCCCCCGCCATCTCATTCCACCGGTGCTCCATCTTCATCTCATGTATCATCAGTGTGCCTGCGGTGCCGTATGTAGTAAAAGCGGGCGTTAAACACTACACATTTCATTTTCTGACTTCAATTGTGGTCGAGAATATTTTCTTAATTTTTTATTGTGTTATGGAGTATTGTTAATGACAACAGTGATCCTTTGCGGTAATCTAGGTATCAGTTGGTTTTGTAACCATTTGAATTTTTTTCGTAGTCCATTTCGTTGAGACAAGCACCTGGAATAAATCCCATCTCCCAGCCAGCATGTACAATAATAAAAAGCTATATAACTGACTTATTTTTCCACGCTCATTCCTTCTCAGTATTCAAGATATGATGCTCTCTGAGTCACTGTATCAGGACGTTCACTCAGTACATGTCTTTTATTCTTACACTTTTTAACTCGAAGTCCAATATTTTTTTTCTATTTTCCTAAAGCTCAGTAATTTTTACAGCGCAGGAATTTTCTTTTTAACCTCGTGATACTCATATTTTTGTCTAATTATGCACTTGTCCACTTCATCCATAGCAATTTTATTTGCAGGAGATTTACCTCATTTCTAGTCTTGCAATTTCATTTCCTTTACATTGCACATGGCTACTACATAGCACGCTAGTAAACAAAAACCAAACTGTACAGCATTTTGTGGCGTATTCGTGTCGTCATCACGTTCACCTGGTTTCTGCTACTGTAGTAGGACTGCACTCGCCTTGGCTGGGATATATATGTATATATACCATGCTCCAGCTAGGTGTAACCTCACATTTCTATCACAATTATGAATTCTTTAAGTTAATTGCTGGAAATTAATCATTTCTTCACACTAGCCTTGTATAGGCTAAGGTTTTGAATAGATAGTCAACCTGAAAAATTCAATGCCATGGCCGGTATTTGAGATCCATGGTTCAAATCCCGGCCATGGCATTGAATTTTTCAGATTGACTATATTAATTATTATTTATTATTATCATTAATTTTACAAAATAAACATTACATTATACTTATATGACAGTACTTAGTTCCTGAACTGTTTCTAGTTTATGTGTGAACACATGTGTATGTCAGAATTACAAGATGTGATGCAAAATCGGAAAATGGTACTTATGCTGATTTTGTGGGAATATTTTTACGCAGATTAACAAATCTTCACTCCTATAGGACAGCAGTGGTGGAATTCAACAAAAACCAAGATACAACATGCTTTTTAATACATTTGAGCATGCCAGTACACTTTTATTTGTATTTTGAAGAGTTACATATTTTTATAAAATTTCCTTCCGCTCAGAGCTGTAAAACATGTCCGCTCGGAAAGGGTTAAAACATATTCAACATTTCCAGAAGTAACTCTAATAAAAAAGGTAATCAAATTAGATATGAAGTCCCATTTGGAACTTCACAATGTGCTATTTTGAAATGATTCTTGAAATAGATACGTGCTTTTCAAGACAACATAGGGACATCTCATTTCTCACTATTGTAGTTGTACTCCACCAACAGAGAGAAAGTCCCTGTGAGGAATGTGGCAGCTTTACTCTGTGCGACAAGGACAGTGAATGTGTGACGGAGAATGCATACTACACAAGCAGTAAAGCCATTCAAACAACATGCGCTCTACTGACGTATAAAACTTTCACTGTGGATAACCAAAATAGTAATATAATGTAAATAAGAATTACCTAAGAAAGGTTGAGCAGGTTCATAATCGAAAAGGTGTTCCTCAGGTTCACTGGTGTCACTGCTGGAAGAAATGTCATTATTTGGATTCTTGATGATAATAGTGTGGATGACGTTTGAAACGATTCCATCACTGTTTCAGTACTCCTGTTCAGTTTTCTCAACATGGTTGCAGAAGCTCTCCCAATCTTCTGTTGTTACTGCTGTGATGCCTTGCATTGCTAATTCTTTAAGTTGCAACAGTGACATCGCCCGACACATTATGTTCCCAAACGTAACTTTTCACTTTGGACCATGCGTACTCGATAGTATTTAAGTCACACATGTAAGGCGGCAATCTGACAACAGTATGGCCATGTGCTTTTAAGAGTTCATCTGTCTTAAAGATCTTCTCTCTGGGCTTATTTACACATATGAGATCATACAGTTGGTCTTTTCTCATTGCCTTGTTGCATACGATGTTATGTCGCGTTAACCACGAAACCATTTCAGACTTCACTGCATATTGAGGAGATTTGTCAAGTTGCACATTGTGGTATGAGGCATTGTCAAGTACTATTACTGCCATTGGTGGCAGACAATTTAACAGTTTATTTATGACCCACTTTTCAAAATTTGCAGTTCATTTGTCCATGATAATCTCCCACTGCAGACCCAGCTTTATAAATCAATTCCGCATTACTTAAAAATCCAGATCGAGAGAGAGCCAACGGTCACAATTATCAGTCTGTTGCCTGATATTTATATTTATACAAACACCAAAAAATGTTGTCACTCTGCCAACATTTTCGAAAAGTGAGATTACTGTGTACCCACATTTCGTCCAAATAAAATATGCTCTTTCCCTTGCTGCGAAGTCGTTTGATGTTTCTCAAATACTGTGCGTGCCAACATACGATGTCAGGTCTCTCCAAAAGAAGCTTACGCTTACTCCTACATTTTCTCCAATTAAATGCCATCATATGCAGCAGCTTGCGGAGGGTCTCGGCGCACCATGGAGAGTCAATTTTTTGCCGTAATGCTAACAGTAGCTTAGGACAGGTTGGTACTATTTTTTGAACAGTGTAAAACTCCTGCACAGTTCTTCGTATTACACACATATCGAAATCATCAATATTTACCTTCTGCTCACATGACCTCGGTTGGTGTTTCCCCGGCGTATGGAGAGGCGACAAAGAGCCGGCTTCTTCTGTCTTTCGTTTGATGCCTAATTATTTTTATTAATGACTTGGACACTCCTGTATAATGAGCTGCTCTTTCTGTAGCACCAGCAAGAGGAATAGCTATCTGTTTAGATTTCGATTCGTCATCACAAACTTTAAGGACATTTGCTATTATTTTCCGAGCCTCGCTATGAACTGTTTTTCCTTGCTTTCGCACATTAGACATCATGATTACGTATGTTTGCAAACAAAGGATTACTCGATGTACACGAAAAGAATTCACTGAGTATACTGAAACCCAGAAGGCATTACATATTTACAAAAGGAGAAATCGTCAGATGTTGACCAGATGTTTTTGAATTGGCTGTAAGTGAACTGGCCAGAGTGTCATAAACATGCCATAAATACGTCAGGACAGGGTGGTGGAGCCGTTTCCAACCCCCCTCCGTCTTGCCCCTCGGAGCTTTTCTTAACTGTGGTGAACTGTAAAAATATTCAATAACAGAAAATAATCTGAGCATTTTCCTTTATTCTTGCTTAGTATTGTGCTCTTTTGAGTTTTAAAGCCTAAGTATACATCTTATTTACATGCATTTGTCCATATTAAAATTTTAACAGATAGCAAAAACAACAAGGAAGGCAATTATGTAGTGATAATTCTTTTCAGTATGAATAATAGAGGTTCCAAAATGACAGGGAGCGAATATAGCCCTTTTGTAGTTTTTTAAGTCCAAATTTCGGTGTCACAGCTTTAAAATTCTGTTAAGTATAATTTGGCCAAATGGTTACTAAGTAAATTTAATAGTTTTCCAAAATTTGAAAGTGCAAATTTAAGAAACTCTTTAGATTTAGTAGAAAAAATCAAAGATATAAATTTGGACAAAAATGACAGACTGGTTTCATTTGATGTCACATCTTTATTTCCAAGCATACCAACAGAAAAATTGCAGACTGTGTTAAAAAAATGGCTGGCTACAATTGATATGGAAGCAATAGAAGCAGAAGAATATATTTCTCTAACAAAAATATGCATTGAACAAAACTTCTTCAGCTTTAATGGAAAACACTACAAGCAGAAATCAGGATTATCAATGGGCAATCCACTTTCACCTTTTTTGGCTAACTTATTTATGAGTGCATTTGAAACACAAATTAAAAAGTCCTTCCCATTGATCTTCAAGGTTTGGTATAGATATGTTGACGACATCTTTGCAATTGTACCAAGTAAACATTTAGATGATGCATTAAAATTACTCAATCTGCAAGAAAGGACTATCAAATTCACAATAGAAAAGGAAATCAATGGACAACTACCTTTCTTGGATCTAAATATCATCAGGAATGATACAAAAATAAAATTTGGAATTTACAGGAAGCCAACACATTCAGAAAATTATATAAAAAATAATAGCCACAACCCAATTACACATAAACATGCAATAATACACAGCCTTACACACAGACTAGTCAACATACCCATGGAAAAAGAAGAATATTTCAAGGAACAAAAAGCAATAATACACATAGCAGAAGAAAACGGATACAACAAAAGTTTGGTGTTGAAGAAAATTAGAAAATCTAAACTAAAGAAAACCATTAAGGAAGCAACCACATTTATTAAAGAAAAAGAAAGCAACAGCATATTCAGTTCATTCACATATCATCCAAAAACATTTAATAAATTTAAAAAGATATTCAAGGAACAAAATATCATCTTGGCACCTACTAATAGATACTCAATTTTAAAATTACTAAATTCATAAACAAAAGATGAAATTCCTTCAGGTAACAAATCTGGAATATACCAAATAAATTGTAAGAATTGTGAAAAATGCTACATAGGTCAAACAAAAAGAAATTTAAAAACCAGAGTCAAAGAACACTTTAGAAACATCAGATTGAAACAAGAAGACAAGTCAGCAGTAGCATTTCATTTTTGGAATGAAAACCATGACATTGATCCAAATCCAAAATTATTAAAAGGAGTGATAAACCAAAATAGATTGACAACATGGGAGAACATATTCATCTGGAAAAATAAGGATCGCGT
Organism: Mantis religiosa; assembly: GCA_030765055.1. Classification (NCBI taxonomy): domain Eukaryota; kingdom Metazoa; phylum Arthropoda; class Insecta; order Mantodea; family Mantidae; genus Mantis; species Mantis religiosa. Next base: position 72,423,620 of record CM060949.1, on the reverse strand, counting down.
AATGAACTTTGAAATCCCGCCAGTAGATAATTTGACAAAAAAGTTCATAGTTCCACCACCAGAGAGAGCAGACAACAACAGATGCCAGTTGGGAAGAGATTGAAAATGGAGGCCAGGGCCTTTGAAACTAGTCTCTCATAAATATATGAAAAAGTAAGTGACGAGTGTCAATAAACCAACCACAAATAATTTTTATATAATTTTACGTGTTAAGGCAGCACAGGAACCACTCGTGTATGAAACCTCATAAGTTATTGGGATGCACCAGCCATGAAAACAAAAGCATTGCTCCTTGCTCATCAGTGACCCTAGTCTATCTTTCAGATAATGGGGCAAAGGGTAGTTACATGTGCTTAAGTTGACTAATGACTTGGACAGTTCCAAGGTTGCTCTTTAGAGTAAAACTACACATTCCATCCTAACAGGGAGGATTTTATTTTGCGTGCACTTACATAGTAAATCCAAGCAATATGGAGCGCTATTCGAATGCCGAAATGACGGTTATGGTCTTGTTGTATGGAAGAGCTGAAGGGAGTTCAAAGAATGCATGTCGGATATATCAAGAATAATTTTCTAATAAACTTGTCCCTCATCATGGCACATTTATGGCAATAGAGCAGCACTTAAGGAAATCTAGTACTTGCAGGCCATGACTGTATGACACTGGGTGCAATAGGTGTGTAAGGATGTGCCGTTTGAGGAGCAAGTGCTTAACAGAATTGAGGAAGCACCTGAAATTAGTACTCTTCAATTAGTGGTCGAAATTGAACAGATTATCTTGCTATTTGGGGAGTAGTACATGAAAGGAAACTGCATCCCTATCGTCCATACAAAGTTCAGGCTCTCCAACCAGCTGATTACTCAAGAAGACATGAATTTTACTGATGGTTACTGCGAAATGTGGTACCAATCCAAATTTTGCAAAGTCAGTTTTATTCATGGATGAAGTCCAACTGACCAGAAATGGGGGTAACTACAGCATATAATCAGCATTTTGGGGCCGAAGAAAATCTGCGGCATTTCTTTGAAAGAGAACAACAGCATCAATTTACAATAAACATTGGGGGAGTTATAGTCTCAGATTCTTGTATCGAACCATACCTCTTACCTGGAAACTTAGATGGCCCAAAGTATCTCACCTTTCTGTAGAACTGTTTGCCAGAAATGTTGGAATCTGTTCCTTTAGTTCCTTTTGGAATAAGGCAAAGAATGATGTATCAACATGACAGCCTTGCTGCACGTTTTTTCCTGGAGGTTTGGGAATATTTGAATTCTATATTCCCAAACAAATGAATCAGTAGTGGGCCACCTTCTACTTCTGGGGACACTTGATGTGCAACACCCGTACAAATAAATGTGGAACTGGTAGCCAGATTTCATGCTGCATGGGAAGAGGTGAGTTCAAACCCAGCAGTTGTACATCAAATGCATAGTTCACTTTTACGAAGATGTCAGCTTTGTTTAGAATCCGAAGGTTGCCAGTTTGAGCATTTGCTTTAATATTATGGAAATATTGAAGAGAAATTGTTCAAGTATCTCCAAGAATGCAATTTAGTTTCTGTAACACTATGTATTGTAAAAATAGTTACATCAGAGCATTTTGTTATGATCTTAATTATTGTATGATACTTTAAACCACTTACTGTAAATTCAACAGCTTCCTTTTCAGTGAAATAAAGTGCTTGTCCCATTGTATAAGGCATTTAGTTTTGGTTAACTTTATCTACAATTTTTTATATTGTTCTCTGTACTGGAAATTAATTGTTCTTTCACACTAGCCGTGTGTAGGACGCACTATGAAAGGGTAGAGCCAGAATGAAAAATTCAATGCCATAGCCGGGATTTGAACCACGGATCTTCTGGTTTCCGTCCAGCCGCACTACCATTGTGCTACTATGGCCAACGTGCCGACATGACATTAAATTCTCCATCTGACTCGTGTTTCTCCCGGTAAACCACTAGGAGTTCTCATAAACATATGAGACAGCTACCTTGATGGCAACTTACTATGCTGTAAGTACTTTAAGGCCCGGGCTTTATAGTTCGGACCACTATTAGGTACAATTAATGGAAATTATTGTTCTTTCACACTAGCCGTGTGTAGGACGCACTATGAAAGGGTAGAGCCAGAATGAAAAATTCAATTCCATAGCCGGGATTTGAACCACGGATCTTCTGGTTTCCGTCCAGCCGCACTACCATTGTGCTACTATGGCCAACGTGCCGACATGACATTAAATTCTCCATCTGACTCGTGTTTCTCCCGGTAAACCACTAGGAGTGCTCATAAACATATGAGACAGCTACCTTGATGGCGACTTACTATGCTGTAAGTACTTTAAGGCCCGGGCTTTGTAGTTCGGACCACTAATGGGTACAATTAATGGAAATTAATTGTTCTTTCACACTAGTGTTCTTTCATAGTGCGTCCTACACACGGCTAGTGTGAAAGAACAATTAATTTCCATTAATTGTACCTAATAGTGGTCCGAACTATAAAGCCCGGGCCTTAAAGTACTTACAGCATAGTAAGTTGCCATCAAGGTAGCTGTCTCATATGTTTATGAGAACTCCTAGTGGTTTACCGGGAGAAACACGAGTCAGATGGAGAATTTAATGTCATGTCGGCACGTTGGCCATAGTAGCACAATGGTAGTGCGGCTGGACGGAAACCAGAAGATCTGTGGTTCAAATCCCGGCTATGGCATTGAATTTTTCATTCTGGCTCTACCCTTTCATAGTTCTCTGTACTGTTTATCATTTAATGCTTCCATCCTGAACCTCACTTAACATTAACTTCCCTCTAAAAGGTGCAAGTTGCATATGTCCAACTTATTTGCCATTATGGTCTGTTATAACAGAATTTTGAAACACGTTAAACACCCAAAACAAATAAGAAATATCTTCTTTGTTGCGGTTTCATAAGCCAAAGAAATTCTTAATAGTATTTGGGTTGTCTCATAAATTTGTTCGATTCTTGTTACATGTTTACGACTAAGAACACCTGAGAACACTGCATGCCCCCATTACTTTTACGTCAAAGAAGTTGCCAAACAATATGGGGTTTGTTTACAAATACAATAACTGAAAAGAATGCTATGAACACAAACCACAGCGAACTCACGGCCAAAGGTAAATAGGTCAACTTATGTAAGAATTGGTAACCAAACTTCTGTACGAGTTTGTGGATACAACAGTGTGGAGTTGTAACTTGTGAATGTTAATATGGAAGGAAAGAAGGAACATTTTCGACATTTAATGCTATTTTATTACCGTAAAGGTAAAACAGCCTCACAAACTCAACGGAAAATTTGTGCTATTTACGGAGAAGATGCAGTAACGAATCGGGCATGTCAAAAATGGTTTACTCGATTTAGAGCTGGGAACTTCTCTGTGAAAGATAAACCTCGTTCTGGACGACCTGTGGTTACGGATGAGGAAAGGATAAAGGACATGATTACGAATAACCCCAGAATAACAACTCGGGAGGTAGGTCAGGAGCTAAACTTATCTCATGCAACTGTAGCCAGGCACCTAAAGAAACTTGGTTACGTAAATCTTCAGGATGTATGGGTTCCGCACGAACTGAGTGAACAAAATTTAGTTCAGCACGTTTCCATCTGTGATGCATTGATAAGATGCAATGAAACTGCCCCTTTTCTGAAACAGCTGGTTACAGGAGACGAAAAGTGGATTGTGTACAACAACATCCGAAAGAGAAAGTCATGGCATAAGAAAGAGGAACCACCACTCTCAATTCCTAAACCAGGGCTTCATCCTGAGAAGATTATGCTGTGCATTTGGTGGGACAGGAAAGGAATTATTTATTACGAATTTCTTCCTCCTGGGGAGACCATCAATTCAGAGAAATACTGTTCTCAGTTGGGTCATCTGAAGGTTGCCCTAGAAGAGAAAAGGCCAGAGTTAGCATCTAATGGTGGAGTCGTCTTTCATCAAGACAATGCCAAACCACACACTTCTATGGTAACTCGTCAGAAATTACGGGATTTCGACTGGGATGTGTTACCTCACCCGCCTTATTCTCCAGACATTGTTCCATCCGACTATCACTTATTCCGATCCCTGCAAAACTTCCTTAATGGCAAACGCCTTACTTCCATGGAGGATTGCAGACTCGCCGTAGAAGAGTTTGTCAACCAGAAAACTGCAAGGTTTTGGAAAAATCGTATTGATAAGCTTCCTGAGAAATAGAGATATGTTATTAATAATAATGGTGCATACTGCACAAAATAAAGTTTGTTTTGAAAAGTTCATTGTCTTTTTTACTTTCGATGACCTTGCATATGTAAACAGATTACCCCTACATAATTAGGCAACTTTGTTGCCGTAGTTGTGTTACGGGCATACAGTGCAGGCGTTCTTGGTCATAAACACGTAACAAGAATCGAACGAATTTATGAGACAAACCAATAGCAAGCTATTGTGGAGTATGCGGGTATGTTTACAAACTGCTGTCACAGATGGAATGGTGCATCATCTACCTTCATACCTCCGATAGCATGAGGCACGTGTGTTGTTCCTGTCACTGCTTAATCCACACTCATTCTAGAGCATTTTTTATGTGACTATATTGGTGGTAAAAACTATCTATGTGTGTCACATAGCTCAGCATGCACTTCTATATATTTGTTGGGTGTCATTTTGAAACACCCTGTATAGATTGTTTTCAGTAATAGGCATTTTTTCAGCTCAGTGCTAATATTATTTCTAATATAAAGAGTTCATTACATTTCTTTTCACAGAGGGAACAAGAATATGCAGAAGCAAGATTAAGAATTCTAGGAGAAGCAAGGAGTCCAGAAGAACAATCACATATAGGCACCAATGATAGGTGAGTATTGTCTAAAGATTAATTACGTAGAAAATGAAGCTAGCTACAGTGAAGCAATGAATATTACACAAATATAACTATTTGTAAAAATAATTTCTGTTACCTTAAGGATATGATGTAAATTTTTCTTATTAATTGAGATTGATTTCACAAACAAATTGTTTGCATTGTCAGTCCATCAACACACTTCATCGTCAAGGATTCTGGTTACCATGTTATTATGTTTTTTCAGTATTACCAAAATCTGAAAACGAAACAAACCTAAAAACAGAATCAACTGCTGGTATTTCAAAATTTAGAGTTGAATATTTTTTCTGCTAAGGCTATGCTGAAACCATTACATTTTCTTTTTAATTGAGCAGAGGGTAGAAAGATGATTACTTCTGTTTACCTCCAATGCCTGTTTTTCTTCAGTAGTTATAGTAGCCAAAATTAATAAAATCTCTAAACATTGTGCTTGTCTTGTCAGTAGTGAATGGCTTTTGACCATAAAAAGAAGAAAAAAGTAAAATATGTAAAATTATAGCAGGACGAAAAAATGTCTTAATATTAATTGTGCATATAATAAAGTTAAGGATTTGAAGCTTTCCTGGACCTGATTATTGATGAGCTCTTTGGATTTCAGCCAGCTAAGTGTAGAGCTGTAGCTCAATAGACAATAGACAGTTTTTCTGAATAGTAGTTTGTCAAAAACTTGAACAGTAACCAACTGATCAATCCAGAATAATCAGTCAATGAAAGCTTGAAGTCCTTGGTTACACACCTAGGTTTCTCATTGCTATCTGTGTGTCTTGAGTGTCTGCAAGAGGATAGATAGCATGCTGTATTTCCTAACTGGTGGTTAAGGTTGTGTGTTACAGCAATAATTTTAACTTGAAGACATTCCATGAACTTGCTGTAAATTAGAAAGGTTCTCAAATACACTAGTGTCAAACCAATAAAGGAGAGAATTCATTTTGCACAATGCTAACTTAAGTAAAGTGATTCAATGTCTTCTTTTTATACTCTGATGCTGTCTTCAAAAATGAATCCTTTAGAGTGGCAAAGGCTCCAGAAGTCAATAGCAGTGCACATGTATATCCTCATGCACATAATCACAGACAAATGGAAAGGTTGGCCAAAATTATCTTCAGTGTCTAGAGAACCAACTGTAAACTTAAACATGCCTATCATTAACTATTCTGATACTAAACTAAGTACGAAAATGTTATATCTTTTCTCAAAGAGGCTCAACTTGGCTCCAGCTCTTAAAGCCATGCCATATAAAGACTTTACCGATGTGGAGTATGCTCATATGAATATGCCATAACATACAGCTGAATATGAGTCAGGAAGTTTTGAAATCATTGAGGTAAGCAGCTCTTTCCAAACACAATCTCTCTAGAATGTAATGTTAAACTCTGAATGACAGAAACAACAAAGAACTTTTGATCCTTCCTGCAATTAGATTATGAACCAAGTGTAGCAAAAGAAGAACCATTTCTTTATTGAAATTTTATCCGGGCTCCTGAAAAGGTCAAGAAGGTGATACATCATTCTTATATTTTCTCAGACTATATGGATTGCTCAAGTTACATGAGCCAGATGTTCCTCTGAGGCCATCATTTATTGGCTCACTATCTTATGTCTAATGATTTGATTGAACTCATCCAGCCCTGTTGGTTCTTGAAACCATCAGGTTAAAAATTCATTTGTTCTCACAAAATATTCAACACAAAATCCAAGAAAATCTCTCAGATATTCTGGTGAATTTAAATATAGAGTCTAAGGAACCTAAAGCCCCATTTTGATGAAAAGGTTATCTATTATATCAGCATTGACTACATATTTTTTTATTAAATTTTAGATGAGTCGTATTTTTTACACATCTGCTTCACTTTCGTAGATGTGTAAAAAATACGACTCATCTAAAATTTAATAATTTTTCGCTTCACTGTGGTGTTCCAATACAGTTAAATCTCGACATATTTTTTTCTTCATTGATTGTTACCATGAACAGATGACACCATAGGTTTTCCATTGTTTCCAATCATATCCAACATTTGAAACATTTGTCACATAAAACCAATCCTCTTAGTTATATATAGCTGTATTAATAATATGAGACATGGAGTTGCGAGAGGAAAAGATACTATTAATAACCTTCCATTACTTTCTGAAAAGCACTTATCCAAACATTAAAATCACCATTGAGATTGAACAGAATAACTGCTTGCACCTTTAAAAAGAATGACTGCTTAGGTCCCAAGATTTTAGGAAAAACATGCATACTGGCACTCGCTATCACTCTGTCTCTCTCTTTCCCTCTTTGTCCCAGTGATTTAGGCAAACAACACTCTTTTTGTAAACACAGTCTTTTCAACATTTACACATTAGATGATTGCAATTTTAGACATAAATGATCTTCCACAAGAAATTTGGCACTTGCATGCAGACTGTGGCAGAACTATTAGACTAACCAAGAAATTAATAAAACCCAATATATCGTAAAAACTATTTATAGTCAGTTTGACACTTGTCACTTACAGTATATGTTATAAATGTAACAAAGAGGAAAATATAATAAGAGTTTGCTAGTATATCTGTAATTTCCATTTATTGACTGTGTCTAAAAATAGCATTGCTAAACAATATCTTGGTTAAGCCATAGATATCTTGGGTCTGAATTTAATATCTATCAGATTGCTTACAAGTGCAGACTGGAAGTATAACAGAATGAGTTAAAGAGTACCACTCCTGCATGAGATTAAGTTACCCTGAAAAGTTTGCAATAGCTCAGTACTTGTTTGATGACACTGGTTAGAAAATCAGTTTCTCTACAAAAAGTATTTTTGTAATTGAGTTGCCATGAACATTAATCACAGAAGCTATACACATTAAAACAATTTAAACGTGGATGAAGTTCTTCATTTAAGCAGGAATTGGTTCTAGTGATTGGAAAGTACTTGACCCTCATTGACCAATACCAACCAGTATGTGTGCAAGGCAGTCTCTCTTCCTTTCGCTAGAGAGGTACAACTGCTCCTGAGCAGTTTATCTGTACTTTCTGTGTAGATGGTGACAGTGGGTGATCATAAGCTTGGACAGTAGCCAAACAGTAGGTTGATATCCTGAGAGAACTCTTTTTAATGGATAAAATAACTGTTATGATTTATTTTACACGGTTTTCTGTGTTCTTATTTATTTCAACTGCTACACCTGGAGATCTATTTAGAGAACTAATATACATTTGAGAGAATTAACATATTAAGAAAAATGAAAATTGTCCATGTTGTTAGTGAAAATCTCTTTCAATTTCCTTAGTTGTTTAACCATATTATATTTCTCCAACATTGCAATTACAGGTACTGATTAATTTGGTGTCTCAAGATAAAAATCATTTAAATTTAATTACTAACATGACTCAGCATGTACAGATATTTGTAAACCAATCCATATACATCTTCATGAAAAAATAGAATAAAATGTAATAATATTGAGTAACAGCAACAGTGAATGTAACCTTATTACAAATTAGTCTTCATTTCAGATTCACATTACCTCGATCAGCTGTAATTGCTTTCTTCATCATGCTAATACAACACCATTATACAAACTGCATTTGTATTAAAGCTAATTGCAAGTTACTGAGCATTATATGGAAAAATTCATAGAAAGTATTGCAAAAAGCATTAAAATGGGAATATTAAAAGCTTAGACCAGATTATCTGCTTGATTTAAACTTCGACATAAATTGCAGTAGGAGATATAATAGTGCATCAAAATTATATAACTAGTGTAAAGTTTGTGTATGCCAATCAGCATTTGTTTTCATTTTAATAGTTGCTTTTAGGTCATTAAACAATATTGTCGTGAAGCCATTATCTACGATAGCGCAGCTTGTGTACACAAAGAGCCGGCAAATAAAGATAGCTGAGATAAAGGACTTGCCGGCATAGATTAAGTTACGTTTCTGGAAGGTGATAGAATATTCGGTTTCTTTATTATTCTGGAACAGTTTCAAATTTATCAATGAGGTATTTAAGAAGGCGACGACTCGCCAAGAGTCAGTCGTAAGCAGTAAACAGCTGTAGAGTCGTGAACAGATGTTGTAACAGGAGAGTTGTAAACAGATGTAATCAGAACGCTGTTTGTTATTGTCATCGACCTTGGTGTTGTAGATTGTGATATGTGATGTAATTCTGCTGCTACGAAGTGTGTTTCTATGCAAATAAAGAACATTTCGAATTTCGGAAAATTGTACTTTTAATTCTACGAACCCACAAAGTCACAATATTGTCACAATACCATTTTTGGCCTAATATACCTACCTCAGTTTTTAAACGTATTTCTTTCCTTTAGAATTTTTATTTTATTTTTACTTTCAATACATTTTTTCAAACTGCATATTGGTTTCAAACCGCCTATTGGCCATATATAACACATTCATGCTGTATATCAAGTACCCAATTTTTTGTTAATAGCAGTGAAAGAAGTGGTTTGATAATGCAGATAGTATTCCAGATTCTTGAAACTATGCCTCGAACTAGTCAGGTTGGAACAAAGGAATGCTGGAACAAGGTCAGCACTTTCTTCAGCTTTCACTCGTGTGTGTTGGTCAGTAATACATTTCCCACCCTTCGGTGTAGTTTTTGCCTTACCCTCTACCAACTGTTTTCATGTAAAAATTGAAGTGATTAGCAAATAAAGAATGACAGTTATGCAGCAGGTTTTAAAATACATGTGAAGTTATATGTGGAAGAAGAAAGCACTGTGCTGCTGCAGCTTGGTCTGTTGTTTCTTAAGTATGTACAGTATTGGTAGAAACAAAGACTCGCTTACCTCACTATTGTCCTGTTTAAGGTTCAGAAAATATTAAGTTCCTGCATCTTGTGAACTAGTTGTTGACATAAATAGATGTATTCTTTGTGGTAATTTTAAAAACATTGTCGCAAATCCCTTTTTTCACGACTGGCAGCATACGCGCAAAAAGGGTTCGTGCGGCTTGTTTACACAAAGGAACTGATAGGCAGACAGTGTGGTAATAAAGAGCTTGCATAAGCAGATAAACATAGCGCCGGAGATAAAAGCCTACCTAACACAGATATAGTTACATTCTAGAACATTCGTGTTTTATCTGGTGACATGTTAGAGAAAATTCTATAACGGTCTGGAATTCATGAATGGGTGTATAAAAAGAAGCCATGGCTAGTGATCGAGTCAGTCGTGAACAGTAGTAAACACAGTAAGAATAAACAGCTGTAGAGTGTTGTAATGAGAGCTGATGTAATCAGAACGTGGTTTGTGTGGTCATCGACCACCGCACTGCAGTACAAGCAAACTATGCTCAATACCTTGAAAAGTGACCCATCACTTTGTACAAAATATCAGCAGTTTTGTGAGATGCTACAAAATATGCAAATGAAATAACTGGATATACGATGATTCTAGATAGTGTTTGGCACTTCACACATAAACAATCAGATTCTGTCAGAGACTTACATCAAATTATATGGAGAAACAGGCTGGAAAACAGTTGTTCCAAATAGCAAACTCCAATCAGACAGAGACAAGGATATTGTGTTAAATGTTCCAGTAATTACGTCAATAGCCAGGAAGCAGCAATGTGAACTTGTCATTACTATCAATAGAAGAAAGTTGCTATCTATATTTTAGAGAAAAACTGAATCCCATACATTTACGTTTTGTCATGATTGTGACTATTTAAAAGAGTGGATCATATTGTAGCATATGCTGGACTGGATAGAGAAGTGTAGAAGCAGAGAGAGGTTATCTTTGACAGCTCCAAGGACAGTATAAAACTGATGATAAAAATGAAGTATTTAAAAGAGTACCTAATATTTTACAACATTCATCTAAAAAGTGAATAATTTGGAAAATACAATCTGAACTATACTGGAAGTAAAATTTTATGACAAAATTAATGTAATCATGAGCAACAAAATGTAAAAATAAAGCAGAACATCTTTAAAAACCACAGATAATTGTTAATGTATTGAGACATGCTTTATGAGAAAAAAAAACATACCTTGATAACCCTGGAATCATGTGATTAGGAGCGTGTAAAACAGCATGACAAAAATCTGGTGCACCAACTTGACTTCATTTCCTTCAGATGGCAAAATCATGCAGGGAGATTGTTAAATAATTTTTCTTACCCCTAACAGATGTAGAACATGCCTGTGTAATCAAACACTTTTACGGTGAAATTCTTCAGCTTTTATTCTTTAAAGTAATCAAGATAACTCAATCTTAGCATGGCTGAAATGTTTTTCCACAATCAAGTTATCTCAACTGTAGAAGTCAGTTGTCTTTGGTTAAAAAAATGTTACAATACTTTCTGACACTTTGCTGTAACACAAATTCATATTCTTTTAGCATGTGTAATGTGATTCTGTCATCATTAATAAACTGTCTACATTATGTGAATGGCTAACACAAGTTTTAAGGTCTTGGTTTAACAACTTCATTTTTTCTCATGAAGTGTTTTCATGAAAAAGTGTTTGATTGCACAAGCATGTTCTACATCTGTTAGGGGTAAGAAAAATTATTTAACAATCTCCCTGCATGATTTTGCCATCTGAAGGAAATGAAGTCAAGTTGGTGCATCAGATTTTTGTCATGCTGTTTTACACGCTTCTAATCACATGATTCCAGGGTTATCAAGGTATTCTGAAAGCAGAGAGCAGTGGCTTATTCAGGTGGTGTGCAGCATGTTGTTCATGGTCATGGGTTATAAGAAATTCTGAGTCTTTACATTGGATTTTTTGGATTAATTGGATTCTGGAGATGGTGACAGTGATATTTACTTCCCAGTAATAATGATGGCTCTTATTAAGGTGAAAATGAGCAATAGACAGCATCAACACAGCCTGCTAAGAGAGAGCATTTACAGACCCTCCTTGTTCCACTGGAGCAATGCAAGTTTTACTGCTGAAGTTCTTAATTTCAACAGAGACATGTCCGGAATTCTTAACCACGGTGCATTCAGATTTTTTTAGCTGTTATTCCCTATTTGGTTAGTGTAACATGCCTTATATTTACACCCCTATTTTGTAAAGTGTGGCATGTTTCAAGATTCTAAGGTGATTCCAATATGTAAGGACTATGATACAGTGAAGCACAAAATTAATATAATTTTGAGTCGAACTAGTACTCAGTGCTCCACTTATTGCTAGTATTTACCTAGAACGCGTTTTGTTAGGATCTTCCTAACATCATCAGCTGTTGTCAACTAATAGATGTTGGTTTGGTGAACTCCTTGGAGGTGATAGGCGCGTCTCTGTCTGTATCTGGATGAACTTAAAGTTTGGGTTTTCTTCAAAGGTAGTGTCGAAATTAAAGAATTTTCTTTCATATTTCTTTTTTAAGATTTTTTTCCCACGTGGTTAATGCAGCTGGACCTTGGACACTTTTTAATAAGTGGATTTCTCGTTCTATATCATGATTCTCCTTCCAAAAATAGTACGCTACCACCGATTTATCTTTCTTTCTTCCTGATGTTCCTAAAATTTTATGATGTACCAGAAAACATACAAAACTTGAATTTGGCATACATAGGAAGAAAACACACACAGAAAATTTCATAAAATCAGATGGATATAACCCAAGACAACACAAGCTTGCTGTTATCAATAGTTTAACTTACAGGCTGGTTAATGTACCTTTAAACAAAATGGAATATATCAAAGAGTACAGTAATATAATTCACATTGCAGAATACAATGGATTCAGTGCTGAATTGGTCAAAAAGAAAATAGATAAATTCAAAAGACAACAAAGATGCAAACAAGTAACTACTCTTTCTCCAATCAGCAATGAAACTTCATACAGAAAATTTACATATCATCCCAGAGCTACACACCTTTTCCAAAAAGTCTTCAAAGAGCACAATATTACTTTGGCCCCACAGAACAAATTTAATGTACAACACCTTTGGAAATCACAATACAAAGAAGATGCCCACAGACAAAAAATCAGGTGTGTACCGGATAAATTGCAAAGGCTGTGACAACTTTTGCATTGGAAGAACTAAAAAGAACTTGAACATTAGGCTGTAAGAGCATTTTAGGAACATCAGGAACAAAGAAATAGAGAATCAGCGGTAGCGTACCATTTTTGGAAGGAGAATCATGATATAGAACGAGAAATCCACTCATTAAAGTGTCCAAGGTCCAGCTGCATTAACCATGTGGGAAAAAATCTTCAAAAAGAAATATGAAAGAAAATTGTTTAATTTCGACACTACCTTTGAAGAAAACCCAAACTTCAAGTTCATCAAGATACCGACAGAGATGCACCTATCACCTCCAAGGAGTTCACCAAACCAACATCTATTAGTCGACAACAGCTGATGATGTTAGCAAGATCCTACAAAACACGTTCTAGGTAAATACTAGCAATAAGTAGAGCATTGAGTACTAGATTGACTCAAAATTACATTAAATCTAGGGTGAATTGTGAAAAATGTGTGTCTCAAATAATTTGAGCGTATGTAATTATTTAGACAACCCTAGCTTTGAAGTAATAACCAACATTTAAATATACAGATGAGTCAGAATAACACTAAATAATTTTAAGAGTGATTCAGGGGTTATATTTGAGCATTTTCTTATCTGCAATATATGTCCATAAACGTCTTGTTATTGAGCTAGAGGACAAATGTTTTATAAATACCATGCCACACAGATCCTTGTTGCCCCTTTGGCATTGGAATATCACTCGTATTGTGTTTTCTGATCATTTTGGAGTATCACCTGTATACTGTTTTTAAAATTGTTTATATCACTATTGAGCTAAAATCTGTGTTTTGTTACTTGAATGCTGAAGAATTCTGTCACATGTTATACAGCAGTTTCTGACTTTGTGGTTCTGGTTATCATTCTCAGCATCTGTTTACTGAAGGGATTTTAAGTTTTACAGCCTGTTCTTGAACTTACCTGCTATTGAACTTATGAGGTGTAGATTTGTAAAATTTGCTATTTAAATAGAACAAGATGGACAGCTACCTTTTCTGGATTTAAAAATCATTATCAGTATGGCCTACAGCACATGTGAATGATTACATAATAATTACATAAAAAATAATAGTTTCAATCCAAAAGTACATCAGCATACTATCTTTCACAGTTTAATCCACAGATTGATCAACATACCATGAAGAAATGAATTTAATAAAATGCTGAAACACATTAAACAGATTTAAAATTTAAATGGTTTTAAATCAAACTTGTAATCAAATTAATTAAAAACATAAAAGATGAAAAACCATTAGGGATATTAGTAATATAAATACTGTAAATATGTTGCAAAAAATATCAAAAAAATGTTAAATGAATTCAACAATGTTTTTGAGGCTTATAATACAAAACTTGCTCTTCAAAACACAAATGTGAAAAAATTCCTTAATTGTCCTTTAAAAATGTGCCAAGTAATAAATATTATGAATCTGTCACAGTTGTGAAGATTGTCGTAAAATATATAGTGGTAAAACAGAGAAATCTAGAAATGAAGTTTTTAAACTGACAAAAAATTATTGGAAATTAATAGTGTGAGAGAATATTTACATAATTAACAATAGGAATAGAATAATGAACTTTGAAATAGGGCAATTGATGATGTCTTACAACTAACCAGTGAAAAAAGTACCAGACCATGCAATAAGAGAAGGGGAGATTTCCTTGCCTAGCAAAGAAATCAGCAGCCGACCAGCTAAGGATTGAGTAAAGTCTTTCCAAAAGTAGATATGTTTGATTTTAAGTAAAACTGGAATAAGAGGTGTTTTTAAATATCAGGTGTTTTAAAAAGTTATTTTCCAAAACAACGCCTCTTTTGCAAACAGAATTGTTAGCATTGCCACTGTTATGCAATAGATGAGTAAGAATGAAAGTGAAACAAGTAACACAATTCCTAAGATAAGGCCAATTAAACAGTTTAAAGTTGCAAATTATCTAAGAAACTAATTTTGTTACATTTGTTTTTCAGACACCTATCAATTTTGCCTACTAATTCACATGACACTATAAGTTACTGTATAATATATACATATTGATATAATGTATAAAACTTAAGTTAACCTTAATGCAAATGTAAGAACCTATTGCTTTTGTTTCCTTTGAATGACATAGCTACCTTAATTCCAAGTTATGTTTTTATGTGGAAAAGTGTGGAAAATGTTAGCAATAATGTGGCATCAGTATGTTTACATGGACTGGTATTAATTTACAGGTATGTGCTTGTGAACTTTTATATACACATCTTTCCTCCATCGCTCTGCTGTTTTACTTTTGGCAAAAATCTTACAAATTGTATAGGATATATTCACATGTAATTTGAAGCAATAGCATTACAATAAAACCTTTACTCATGTAATTTAAAAACTCTTGTAATTGATGTATCAGATAAAGCAAAATAAATTTGACTTTTCTTGTACTGTTCATTTAAGAGTGTTAGTTGCATCTGTTGTTGCAGACTTGGCTGTATTCGTGCTTAGCTGCAGAAGTAACTATTGCGATGAAGAAGCATGCATTATGTAATTTTTAATTACCAAAAACCATAAGCCTGAAACCTTTTGTGGATGTGTATGCATGCATGTTGTGCATCTGCATTTGTGCATGCTCACGAAAGTTCAAACTATTTTTTTATATAGTTTGCGTTCTGTATTTGCTGTATATTGAATTGTTCATACTGTTTGTGCTCTGCCATATTACTGAATTACTGAAACTACATTATGGGCTAGTTTCATCATTCAATCCTTAATTTTAATACAGTATTAAAGTAAAATTCTATTTCATTGAGAAATGTTAGCTATAACATTACGATAAACTCAGTGTTAAATTAACCTGCCCTTGCCTTTGTGTTAGGCGTTTTAACAAATTCTAGGAGTTGGAAAATGGTTGCTGAAAACCAAACTGATTCTAGTTTGCTTGTTTGGCATTTTTCAGTGCTATTTCTAACTGAAGAAGAGCCATAATACATCACAATAAATATGAACATTTCCAAAAGGAGGAATTTTTTAAGGCAATATAGAAAGTCCAAACAGTCTTCAAGCACATTTTATAGAAATTATGGGGTTAGAACACTACCAACAGAAATCTGGCTCTTTGCCCTATGCTACAAGTGTTAATTATTCTTTGAGATTTGATGCTACATTTCATTTTATGATAGCTGATAATGTTGGCATTTTCAATACTACCATTTGTAGATTTATTCTAAAGGTTTCCAAATTGAAGTAATTGCTTCAATAAGAAAACCATATTTTTGTTGGCATCTGTTTTGATTCTAATGATAATCTTTACCCACTAAGTTTTATTGAGGTCGTAAACTGTTGTAAACACTTTTCACACCTGCCAGTTTTGATGCTGCATTTACATTTGCATGAAATTAGTGCATTTGTTAATTGGACCTGAAAGAACTAAATTTTCTTCCAGGCTGTGTCTTACGTTGAAGTTCTTCAGCATGATTACACTGAGTAATTCCTTCAACCAGTACATTATCTAGCAATGGCAAAGCATGGGTTCTGCTGCTAGATAATGCAAAACCAAAAAATCTCAAAGAACTAACAGACAAATAACGTGGCAGTTTCCTCAGGATTGACCTGCAAGCAACCAATAAGAAGCAAGGAGCAATCCCTTCCCACCCATATATAACTTGGGTGCTCCACCAAGCACCACTCTAGTTATAAACCAGCCAGAAATCAGTTTCCCTGAAGATGTTCATAAGATTTATGGGCAAAATGTTAGATGATAGACTAGATCACAGCCTATAAACCTGGAAACTATGTTGTATTAGATGACCAAAAACATTTCTAGTTCAGGAATATCATTATAATCTAGATAAATTATACAACTGCTCTTTTTTTTCAAGTTCATGAAATTAAAAGCACAATGAAATCCAAAAATGTTTTATTTGCAACATTTAGCTACACCCACCAGCTACTTCTCTATGTAGTTGCCACTCCAACTTAGGCATTTTTTGTAGTGTGGTATCAACTTTCCAATCCCTTCAATTTTTTTTTATTTATTTGTCAATTGTCATCATAGAAGCTAGCCCTCTGTGGTTTCTACCAAGACTGTATGCTGCTCTGCAGCTCATAGTCTGTGCCAAAATGCTATTCTAGCCCCCTTTTCATGCAAGGAAAGTGATGAAAATCAGATGACCCAAGTCCAGGCAGTCAGATGGATGATCAAACACCTCCTATCAAAAATGTTGCAGAGTAGAGAAGTATCGTGAATATTTAGAACATGTGGAGTCTACCCTTGAATGCGACAATCAAGCTCTTACCTGGGCATTAGCGACTCCAAGGTCAACTGGCTGTTTGGCATGTTGGGGTGTGAGAATTTCAGCATTTAAGTTTGTACCCGTGCATATCTGAAGTTCAGATAACTGTGTGGCAGATGCTCTTACGAGGGTCACCACTCAATAAGTCATACGATATGAGACCTTTACAGGTGAATGTGTCTGCGTTTCCTGAGTTATTTGAAGGGTTGAGTGAACAACGTTGTAACTCCACCTTACGAAAGATTATTGAACGAATTGAAGCTGGGAAATAAGTGCCTGATTACCAGCTAAGGAATGGTGTTTTGATAACACGTGCAAGATTTGATGGCAGAGATAGTCGTTCTTCCGGACTCTTTGATTCCCATGTTTTTTTTAATATTACCATGCGTCGGAGTTAGGGGGGCATTTATGTTTTGCTAAAACAAAAGCGAAAATTCGTGAGTATTTTGTGTGGTTTGGCATGAATAAGGACATCTTTTCTTTGGTGAAAGCTTGTCGGATATGTGCTATGTCTAAACCGGCACAATGTACTATGTGGAAAGGACTCGCTTCGGAAAAGTTGCTAGTAGCCCGATGGAAAAATTGTTTATAGATTTCGTAGGCCCATTTCCACGTTCTACTCAGGGGAATACATATGCGCTAGTAGTTGTTGACACATTTTCTAAGTTTGTCTGGCTGTATGCCATTCCTAATGCAACTGCACGTGTCACGATCAAATGTCTTTCTAGTATATTTTACATCTTTGGTGCACCTCGTTTTTTGGTGTTGGATAATGGAACCCAATTTACCTCACTAGCTAGCTTTCAGGAATTTCTGTTTTTCATGGGGGGTTAAGGCTTTTACTACCACACCTTACTATCCGTGTCCCTCACATGTGGAACGGGTAAATAAGAACCTCAAGTTTACTCTGATAGCTTTTCATCATGAGAATCATAAGAAGTGGAATAGCAGTTTGACACGTCTGCAGTTGGCTTTCAACACGGCTTGCCATGATTCACACCACACCACACCATGCAGCCTCATGTTTGCATTTCAGCCTATTCTTCCTTTTAAGTAATTTGTGGAATATTAAGGATTTATTGCTTGAAAAGTTTGATCCAGAATTAATACATAGGAATTGGCAACAGGCTTTTAATAACTTAAAACGAGCACAGGCGCATGTCACTCATGAATGTTTCACCATACACATTTCTCATTCCTCAGTGAATTTCAACTGTGTTGCACCCTTCACATGAAGAAATCGAATTACCTAATGCACTTCACATTTTGCAGGTGATGCTATTATTCTAGGTATGTTTTTATGCTCACTGTGTGCTTACAATTGACATGTACAATATGATATGATCAGTGGGCATACTAGAGACACTGCACAAAGGTTTATCTGATTTTCACTGGGATTTTAATTTCATGACCCATTGGATCTTGAAAAATGCAATCAGGATTTATTATTGTAGAGTAATGACATTTTTAATAGCAATTTTAACTATTTTATTTTTAATGTCTACATCTTTATACATTACAAAAAACAGAGTGTGAATTCTGTATATTCCACTTTGAAATGTTTATATCTACTGTAAATATTGATAAACAATTTGTATGTGTTTCTATAAGGAAATGCCAGAAACCACTCAACCAATTTTGAAGTTTATAACGAATTAGATAATAAGAAGTTCTATGCTTTTCACAATACATTAATGCATTATTTTGAGTTATACTGCCCAATAACTAGAGTTTAGAACAATACTAGTTCAAACTCAAATAATAAAATTGGTGATTGGGTTACACCCGAAATTAAACAACTCTGTATTCTTTTACATATTGCTAAAGACAAAATGGTACGTGGTAGTTTAAAAGTTGAAAACTTCAAAAAATTCAAGAATATATATGACAAAAAGATTATAAAAGCCAAACAAGACTTCTTTAGCAGGAAAATATCTGACTCAGAAAATAAAAGCAGAACAAGCTGGGACATTATAAATAGATTTAGAGGTAATATTAAACCGAAAAAAGAAAACACATTGAAATTAAGTTAAACGGAAATGTCATAAGGGACCCTTATGACTTAGTGAATATTTTTAATAATTTTCTCGTTTCTACGGGTCAAAAGTATTGCTAGAATTCCAGCGAATCAGCATAATTTTAGTATTCCAAAAGTAAAATCCAATAATTTAACCAGTCACACGTTATTCCTATATCCAACTAATAAAAGAAATTATAGACATTATAAGCAGCATCAAATCTAAAAACAGTGACGGTCATGATAATGTCCCAGTAAAACTAATAAAAGCATGCAAATTATCTATAGCTAGCCCTTTAGTGGACATTATCAATTCAATACTTGTAAACGGTATTTTCCTGGACAGTCTCAAAATTGCTGTGTTCAAGAAAGGAAATAAACAAGAGATGGATAACTATAGGCCCGTGTCTGTATTAACTTCTCTTGCTAAAGTAGTGGAAAAAGTAATTTATTCTAGAATCGTTATTTTCCTAGAAAGTTTTCATCTTATATCAGATTGCCAAAATGGATTTATCCAAGGAAAATCTACCTTATCAGCAGCTGCAACATTCTATGAGTATATAGTTGACAATATTGAGACAGATAATTTTGCAGCAGGCATTTTATTTGACTTGTCTAAAGCTTTCGATTTTGTCGATACAACAATTCTACTCAACAAACTAGAACATATTGGGCTTACGGGTCTAAGTACAGCTTGGTTAACATGAGGTGGCAGCTAGCTGCGCAGTAGAAGAGGGACAGCCAGGAAAGTGGGGGTAGGACTGGCAGCCACATGCGTGCAAGAGAGAGGAGAAATCACATGCATCTTACCTTGAGGCTGGTTTCAGGCAACAGAAGTAACACTAGGAGATTGTTCAGCCGCAGACTGTTTTTTCTTCCGGAAAATTCCCCCCTTCATCTTCACTAGAAAACTCGGATGTCTCACTGCTTTCATCGCTGTCATCTCCTAGATGAATGTTGATTTCCTGACCTTCATTACGCATGAATTCATGTTCAATCTGAATGACGTGTTGACATCTTTTCTGCCAATCTTCCGCAGAAATGTCAGCTAACTTAATGACGTCATCCATTTTGAACGTGACATTTCTTTCTGCAATCCAGTTCTTTACAGTAGCCCAAATCAGTTCGATTGGATTTAACTTGGGATGATAAGGTGGAAGACATAAAACTGTATGGTTATGTACATGAAGAAAACTGTCTATTTTGACTTGGGGATTTTGGGTTTGAGAGGGATGATCATATTGTAAATGTTGGGTTTGTACAGGGAGGAGAAATCAATGTTTGCAAAATGTTCCATGGTGAGGTTTTGTTTTAGCCACGAAATCATTGTGTCTCTTCTGGAACTTGCAGTGGGCACCTTATTAAGGATCACATTGTGGTAAGGTGCATTGTCAATTACCAATACGGAATTTTGGGTAAGATTAGGGATCAGTCTTTCTTTTATCCACTTCTCATAATTCGTATAGTTCATGTCATCGTGGTAGTCACCGGTTTTCTGCTGGGACTTGAACCGAATATACGCGTTAGGGATAAACCCTTGCTCGCCTCCAGCATGCACGATGATAAGACGCTGACCTTTGGATACCGGTGCTAAGAGGCCGTGGAAACTGTTATCACTCCAAGCATACGGAGTAGTATGAGATGAATGGATATACGTCTCATCCATATATATTATGGGATGGCCCTCGCTTCTATATTGCTTCATCATTCTGAGAAAATGGAGGCGCTTAGTTCTGATGTCATGGCGCTCCATTAAAATTTTTCTGTTCTTCTTTGTCCGTTTCCATGTGAAACCTAGCTTTAAGAGTATTTTTCTTAGTGTGGATACGCTCCCTTCAAAGTTTATCGAATCCTTTAATTTAGCATGCACCTTCCTCAGTGTCGGTCTTTGTGAATTATATAGAATTCGTTCACAGTTCGGCGCACTACTGCCTCATTAAAAGTATCCAAACTGGCACGAAAAGACCTCTTTGGTCTCTGTTTGTGTGGTGTGGAGAATGAAGTCGAAGTACCACGATCAATATCTTTTGTTTCCTTAATAATTCTCCTTACACTTCTTTCAGAAACACCTGTCGCCTCAGGCACACTCTTCCCAATGATTTTGATGCTAAGAGTTACTAAGCCAGCTTCTGCATGTTTTTTCATGTACTTATAAAGATTACTAACAACTTCCCTGGTTTGGGAGTGCAACACTTTACCTTGTAGTTTGCTGTCCATGTTTTAAAATATTAAAGTCTGCAGTAAAAGAAAATACACTTAACGCAGGCGCGCATGCACACATACACGCACGCACACGCACACACACACATGCACACACACGCGCACACACACACACGCACACACACACACACACACACACACACACACACACACACACACAAAATCACGCACGCACTTACAAGGACGCTGAAAATAACTAAGAACAACGAGAACTGCTATTTACTGTACATATATTAAAAGTACACTGTCATTTACATATAAAAATATAAATCACACGGACCCGAGCCTTAAAAAATTCATAAGACGCACGTCCAACCTCAACAATTTCACAACTGTAACTGACCCCCACTCTTAGTGCCAGTAGGTGGCGGAGAGGGTGAGTCACTGCGCATATTTTCTCAGCTGCCACATCTGAATAAACATGCTGTAACAATTTGATTAAATCCTACATGTCCAATAGGATGCAATATGTACAACTGAAATGTATGCAGGGTGAATTCGTTTCAAAACCTGAAGTACGGTGTGGCATGTCCCAGGCTCCATTTTAAGGCCATTATTGTTTATTCTGTATATAAATGATATAAAAGCTCTGTTACATGATAATGTAGCTTTAAGTCTGATGTAGATGATGCCATACTGGGTTTTAGCAATAGTTATTTAGTAAATTTAGAAATTGATGTAAATTTGACCTCCAATATCATGGCACAGTGTTTTAATGATATCAGGCTGAGTACTAATGCACAAAAAAGTAATTTCATTCTTTTTGACTATAAGAAACCTCAATTTTAACCTCAGCTTAATATGTGCAATTGTCTGGTTCATCATGTGAGGAAGGTAAATATTTTAGGTTTAGTCTTTGATGACAAGTTAACTTGGAAATACCACATTGAAAAATTAGAAAGTAAATTAAGTTCTGGACTTTTTGTTTTGTGTTTTATTACCAATTTTCTCTCAGTTGATACTAGCAAGTTAGTGTATTTTGCATTAATATGTTTACACATTGCCTATGGCATTGAGCTATGGGAACACACCTCTAAATTAAACTTTAATAAAATTTTTCTTCTACAGAAAAGATCTATAAGATACCTGGCAAAAATAACACTGACTACTGCATGTAGACCCCATTTAAAATAATTAAATATACTTACTCTCCCCTGCATATTTAGTTTGCGAACAATACTTTTTGTATATAATATGAATACAATATCTACTAATGCAGATATCCATAATTACGACACAAGGGGTAAGAACAATTATATAGTTAAAGGTCACAGATTAAATACTTTTTGAACACAATGCCCAATACTTAGGTTCTAAACTATTTAACAAGCTTACAGCAGCTGTTAAGTTTAAATCGAAACTAAGATGCTGTTAGGTAGAGCATGTTATAGTATAGAAGAATATTTTGAAGATAACTTTAACGATCTAGAATAGATTGTGTGTGTGCGCGTGCACGTGTGTTAAACATAATATATACTATAGAGTCAACATGAAAAATTCAATGCTATGGCCGGGATTTGAACCACGGATCACCATGGCATTGAATTTTTCATGTTGACTATCTATCAAATACCTTAGCCTATATACGGCTAGTGTGAAGAAATAATTAATTTCTATCAATTAACTAAAATAATATATACTGTCTATTATGTTATAATGAACAATAAATTGATTGATAATTGAAAGTTCCATAGCATATTCAATTCAGCAATTAAGACACGGTAAAATTAAAGAGAACCAAATATATATATATATATATACATGAAACACTACAATATGCATGCAATACCAATGCCAACATATTTTAATGAATCTCATGCTTCCAGATTAATTCCTTTTTCTTTGGAGGGAGATATCCGGCAAATGAGTCTTATGTGAATAGTGATGTACTAGATTTTATACATGAATAGCAGCTTATATAAGATAGCCAAGAATAAAACTTGATTTAACGGTACATGTATAAAGTTGAGTCATACCTTTTAAAACTTGTAACTTCACTCACGTCCTTTTACAAAATCAGGAACAGTTTTCGAAACTGTTGCAGTTTCATCCTCAGCTGATAGCGACTCATCACAGTTATTGTCTGGATCTCTTGTAATTGGTTCCCTCTCTCGGAAGATTCTTTACATAAGTTCAGTAGACCACATCAAAATTTAGAATATGTGGAATGTTTTTAATAATAAAATTTTTTTCCCATGTAAGTTCAACATGAAATTAGCTTCACTGTTAACAGCGCTTTTATTTAACTATTCAAATAAACGGTACATGCTTTCTTGCTCTAAAAGTGTATAATTAGTACCTTGCAGGTGTATATCAACAAATGACGTAGTATATGTTTAAGTTAAACATTTTGTGGCTTAATTTTTTAAATTTCTCTCTATAGTATTACATAAAATTGCATCAGAATGAGTAAGTAGAGTAAGAAAAGGTAAACAAAGAGATATCTTGCGCTAAGAAAAAATATATTGGTGAGAGTGGAAGTGCCAAAACATGAGTGCAGTAGAAGAACTTATCTTACACCAAGTGTAGTTGCCTCTGTTATACCAGTTTACAAGAAATTAGCTAATACTAATCTACTGCAAAGTTGTACCAAAGGAAAAAACTCAATTTCAAAGAAAGTTTGCATAGTGTGATGTGGAGTAAATATTCCAAAGTGTTACAATAAAGTACAGGGTGTATCAAAAAAAATCTATACACACTTTGAACCGTCATACAAAATTCATGTTCTGTTCTGCAAAGTTCAATTGTTGGGAATGGAAAGCTTTAAGTCCAATTTGATACCTAAATGCAAATGTGATCACTGTTCAAACTGACTGCCTTTCAGCATAGCTGAGTACAAGTCACCACTGCTTCGGTACATTGTACCAATGCGTCCAATGGAATTTCTATGCACACTGTTTGAATCTCATTCCAAAGTTTGCCTAGGTTATGTGGTTAATGTTTGTACTCTTTTACTGTGCCCCATAAGAAGAAATCCAGTGGTGTTAAGGTCTGAGATCATGGAGGCTACTCGATTGGTCTCCTGTGTCTATCCACGGGCCTGGCAAACTTTGATCCAGGTATGCTCATGCATCGTGATGATAGTGTGGGCCGCTATCTTGTTGCAAATAAAACTCATTACCATAAAATGGACAAATGGAAGGGAAAAGGAATCAGCAAGCATTGTTCGGTACTTCAAAGCTCAAACGTACATTTGCCATCTAACATTTACTTCCTTGCTGCTAGCTGGATTGAGTAGCTAGAGCAACAATTCTGCTACCACCTGTTGAAGATAGATAACAGTACTTTCTCCCAGAAATTCAATCTTATAGCATGGAAAACAGTTTCTATGAGGTTTCAAAGTGTGTATACATTTTACTGATGCAACCTATATAATTTGTTACAAACTTCATTTGTCCTTTTAATAAATTATAAATTCTTCACAGTACACAAGGACTGGTTTCACAAATACATTATTTGTATCGTAAAACTATTTGTAGTCGGTTTATTGACACTCGTCACTTACTTTTCTTATATTATTGAGGGACTAGTTTCAAAGGCTTTTGCCTCCATTTTCAACCTCTCTCCAATTTGGCTAAATGATTACTAAACAAATTCAATAGTTTCCCAAAATTTGAAAGTGCAAATTTAAAAACCTCTTTAGATCTGGTAGGAAAAAACAGATATAAATTTGGACAAAAATGACAGACTGGTTTCATTTGATGTCACATTTTTATTTCCAAGCATTCCAACAGAAAAATTACAGACTTTATTAAAAAATGGCTAACTACAATAGAAATGGAAGCAATAGAAGTAGAAGAATATATTTAGCAAAAAAATATGCATTGAACAAAACTTCAGCTTTAACCCTTTCACTGATATGGACGTCATATGACGTCCAAGTTAAAATGCCCCAAACCGATATGGACGTGTATAGATGTCCTGTGCATACATGCATTTAATGCTCATTTAACACCAATTATTTTAATCTTCCTATTTTACAATAAATTTAAATTAGTTCTATAAGGGATGTAAACATACCCTTAAATAACATAGTTAAATCTCGATATACCCTTAAAGGTTTATTTTTGAATTGTACACCTCCAAACCTGGATAAACATCCAAGGGCACATCTGCAGATTCACATCAAATAATATTGGTTTCCTTGCAAACTTCTTTTTCGCAACACACTACAGGTTTTCGAAATGGTTAGGACTTTTTTGGTTGTGGGTGGTATCCTTTTAGGAAAGTGTTTTCTCTCAACTATGAGGGCTGATTCACCCCACAGTAATGAGACCTCTTGAGTATTATAGTACTCAATTAGGTTACGAGCTCTTTATATGCGCAAGGTAGATGAATGTCTTGCATGAATTTTTTGCTTGTTCCATTTATACCCCGCCTTTAACTACTATGGTCATATTGGCGGCCGTTCTCCTTTGGAACATACCGAAGGTCATCTTTGGTTTTTAATCATTACATCACACTCTCATTCATACTTCCAGACTCTGGGGAAGATGGGGAATTATCTTGGTCAGAGAAAAATCCCCACCCCCACCGCCGGGAATCGAACCCGGGACCCCTAGCACGGCAGGCAGGTGCTCTACCGACTGAGCAGCCTGCATGAATTTACAGCTCTGAAAATTACTAAACAATTGTGCATGGTTACATCCAGTGGTATAAAAATACTTTTTTTTTTACCATTTAACTGTTTTTCGTGAAGAGGGATATCTAGTAATAGCTGATCCACATCACCCATATTTGACCCGCCACTTCCCCCAAACAATGGAATAGCTAACATGCCATCTGTAGACCAGCACGTCACTGCTACCTACATATATCCTGAACATCTCCTTCATAATCGCACAACAAACCTTCCAGATTTTCTGCAGTAATATCAGAAGCCTGTATACATCATACGCAAGCTAATTTTTTGCTACATTACCGGGATAAGCCATGGTTAACATTGAACTTTAACAATTTCAAATGTGCCATTCATTTAGCTCTTGATAGCTATAAGAAATCACTCTGAACACACAGAGAACTAAAATACTGAGCGAAAACAGCTGCATAAGGCTACCAGAAACCTTGGTTGAGAAACACTGTAATAACATGCTGACAGGGAGTTTTCATTCCAGTGTAACGCAACATAATACTCATATGATTATCGCTTGGTATAGCATAAATAAACTAGAATCTAAAACCTTGAACTGGAGAAGTCGCTTGCGTAGCTATACATACATTCATTTGTATATACTATACACACAAAACAAAATGACTCAAATATTAGGTGCGCTCGGCGCAAAGAATGGCTTTTGCTACAGTGAAACAAAGTAGTAAATTTCAACGATTTATTAATGTAGTCTCTGCTTTTTTGTTACTGTAGATGTATACTTCCTTTAATGGGTTTAAACCAGTTTTTGTTTCGTTTAAATAACTTAATAAATACGGAAGACATGGAATTGTATTATGATGCATTTTTACAGCATTTAACAATTTAAATGTCTTGTTCTGTTTATTGGGCATCCGTTTCCGGCCCCTGAAGGGTTTAAATGGCCATCGGCGAAGCAGTTAATGGAAAACACTACAAGCAGAAATCAGATTTATCAATGGGCAACCCACTTTCACTTTTTTTGGCAAATTTATTTATGAGTGCATTTGAAACACAAATTATAAAGGCCTTCCATGGATCTTCAAAGTCAAAGTTTGGTATAGATATGTTGACAACATCTTTGCAATAGTGCCGAATAA
Source organism: Mantis religiosa (assembly GCA_030765055.1). Taxonomy (NCBI): domain Eukaryota; kingdom Metazoa; phylum Arthropoda; class Insecta; order Mantodea; family Mantidae; genus Mantis; species Mantis religiosa. The sequence goes on along the minus strand of CM060949.1, from coordinate 72,396,525 downwards.
ACATTTAGATGATGCATTAAAATTACTCAATCTGCAAGAAAGGACTATCAAATTCACAGTAGAAAAGAAAATCATTGGACAACTCTCTTTCTTGGATCTAAATATCATCAGGAATAATAACACAAAAATAACATTTGGAATTTACAGGAAACCAACGCATTCAGAAAATTACATAAAGAATAATAGCTACAACCCAATTATACATAAGCTTGCAATAATAAACAGCCTTACACACAGACTAGTCAACATACCCATGGATAAAGAAGAATATGCCAAAGAACAAAAAGCCATACTACACATAGAAGAAAATGGATACAACAAAAGTCTGGTATTTAAGAAAATTAGAAAAGCTAAACTAAAGAAAATCAGTAATGAAACAACCACATTTACAAAAGAACAAGAAAGCAACAGCATATTCAGTTCATTCACATATCATCCAAAAACATTTAATAAATTTAAAAAGACCTCTAAGCAACAAAATATAATCTTGGCACCCACTAATGGACATTCAATTTTAAAATTGCTTAATTCAAAAATAAAAGATGCAATCCCATCAGTTAAACAGATCCGGAATATACAAAGTAAGTTGTAAAAATTGTGAAAAATGCTACATAGGTCAAACAAAGAGAAGTCTAAAAACCAGAGTCAAAGAGCACTTTAGAAACATCAGATTGAAACAAGAAGAAAAGTTAGCAGTAGCATTTCATTTTTGGAGTGAAAATCATGACATTGATCCAAATCAAAAATTATAAAAAGGAGTGATAAACCAAAATAGACAACAAGGGAGAGCATATTCATATGGAAAAAATAAGGACCGCATAATGAACTTTGAAATCCCACCAGTAGATAATTTGACAAAGAAGTTCATAGTTCCACCACCAGACAGAGGAGAGCAGACAGCAACAGATGCTAGTTGGAGAGAGGTTGAAAATGGAGGCAATAGCCTTTGAAACTAGTCCCTCAATAATATAAGAAAAGTAAGTGACGAGTGTCAATAAACAGACTACAAATAGTTTTACGATTAATTTTGATGCCACTGTTACTAAATTCCTCCAAACAAACATAACATTATTTGTATCTTCAGATAATTATTTCTTTAGAAGATAAATGAAGTTTGTAACAAATTATGTTTTATTGTAATATTTCTATTGCTTCACTGTTATTAGCTTCAGTTATGTATTTTCCAAAAAGGTTTTTGTTTATAGAAAGAAATTGCAAATTGCAGTTACTGCAGCTGTTAGTGAATCCAGTATGGGTTGTAAAGATACTCTGAATGTTAAGGGAAAAGTTGCAGCCAGCAAAATAAGTCCCACAAGGAATTCAGTAGTGTTAGGGATAGACAAAGTCTAAAACAGAGTGCCTGAAATTCTTGGGCTTGTACAAATCTCCAAGAGAAGAAGAAGAAGATAATAAACTACTTGAGGGGTTATTAAATTATAGATGAGTCGTATTTATTACACATCAGCTTCACTTATGTACCTAATTTGAGGACATGTTTCACGAACCATCGTTTGCATCGTCGGCTCTTATGTGACTCGCTTCACTGTGGTGTTCCAATACAGTTAAATTTCGATATACCTGAGGGGTCTTCATATAGTGCAGGAGGTTTCTAACAAAAAATTTATTTGTTTAGACTTAGACCTAATAACTAGATTTTTATCTGTCTAATTTTTTGATAATTTTAAAGCTCAAAATACTCCAGATGCTGATGCTTCCAATAAATTTATTTGAAGTTTTGCATATTGATAGTCTTAGATGTTTAATAAAAGCAGTTACAAATATTACTAGGGCTGTATATGAAACATATTAATTATCAATACTTAAACCAGAAAATTGGTAAAAATCCCAGAAAACTCTAATATTAATATAATTTTGAGTCAAACTAATACTCATGCTCCATTTATTGCTAGTATTTACCTAGAATGTGTTTCGTTAGGACCTTCCTAACATCATCAGCTGTTGTCAACTAATAGATGTTTTTTTTTTTTAATTTACATCCTCCGTTGTCATATCAGAGGATGAATGATATTGGTGAAATGATGCTCAAATGAGTCCAGGGTCCATGGAGCTTTGAGCTACCCAACATTTGTCCTGAAGGACAAGGGAAAACCCTGGGAAAAACTATCCAGGTAACTCACCCTAACCAAGATTCGAACTTGGGATCTCTTGAACGTGAGGCAGACACACTACCATCTATGCTACCGAGGCAGGCTAGGATGTTGGTGTGGTGAACTCCTTGGAGGTGATAGGGACGTCTTTATCAGGATCTTGATGAACTTGAAGTTTGGGTTCTCTTCAAAGGTAGTATTGAAATTGAACAATTTTCTTTCAGATTTCTTTATGAAGCTGCATTAACCATGTGGGAAGAACATTTCATAAAGAAATATGAAAGAATGATTACAGAATATATTTTATGCATCTGTTTGTATTGTCCATTATACCAAATAGGTCATTCAATGCTTGCATATTCTCATAGGTTTTTCCAATTATTTGCCCAATATTTTATCATGTAAGTGATTTGATACTTTTTAATGCCATCCTTTGGAAGAAATCACTCAGTTTCCATGTGAAAATATCTGTGATAACTGGTTGTAAAGCCATGTTCTATTAAGACATTTTTTTTCCAGATTAGTTTAAGTCACTGTTACTTTCTGCTGTACTAAAGACAGATGATTCATTTTACATCGGAGACAAAGCTATTAAAAACATTGAAAAAGCAAGTTGATCATCCATAGAACACTCTGTCCAATGGGAGAGTGAAGTATTACTCCGCATTCTGCAATGAGCTCCACCTCTTAGTACGTCAGTGGTTAACATAACATCTGGGCATGTGCACGCCAACAACAGTGGTTTCACCAGAGCTTAACTGCCATCTTTATTGCTAAAATCAATACATCAACCAGTGTATTTTTGAACCTTTGAGAGTCATTATTCTTACTGTAATCACTTTATAATGCTAATTTTGTATTATAAAAACTTGAATGTTATATTGAAAGCAGGTAAAGCCATAAGCTTAATAAACCGCAGAACTATTTTGTGGAAGAACACAGGAGTTTTAAAACCCATCAGCCAATACGGTTAATTTGTGGCACATGCTTTTTTAACATTTACTTTGTTCTCCCATTGGACAAAGTATAGATAAAAATAATTGGAGTCATTATTACTGAAATATTTCTCCCTATAAGTAAATATTTTTTAAGCTTAAGTAAGGAAAAAATGGGGGAATAATTTTAATTCCTGAATTATATTTTTCCAAGGCATCTGGATTTGTTAAATTCTCTTAAACAACAAAACTTACAGCAAACTGTAACCTATATAAATACATGTCTAATTTTTGTCTCATCCATTACATGTGAATTTGTAATTGATTTATTAAATATTTTCTCCTCTTGGAACTAGCTTTCTCTCTGGAATCTCATCATACTTGTAGTGACAAAAGCTGCAGAACCTAAGCACTGTTCCATGAAGTACAATTGCAGCATAGTGATGTTACTGTTCTACAAATGCTTACAAAGCAAAAATACCTTCTTGTTCATGATTAATATTTCTTAGGTTTCGCTGAAATTCTGCAAAATATACTTGGTATATTTTTCTGTTTTCTTTGAATTATCCTTACAAAATTACCAGAAAAGCCAGAATGAAGTTTGATCTAGGAATTTTTACCTGAGAGACCATAAGAGATTATTGTTGATCACTTAATGACCATGGTTCCAGACATTAATCTTGAAGTAATTTTACAGAGAGTATCTAAAGAAATATTAATGTATAATAAAATAAAACTATTCCCTCCTATAAAGATAAACTGTACCACAACTACACAGATGGCAGCATTTATGTTGCTTACTGTGATTCCATTACCTCTCTTAAAAGTTACTGTAAATATTGCATATAATACACAATTCTGTTTCAGTTTCAGAATACCAAACTTTGCATATACTCTAGTGCAATAAGTACTTTGAAAATTATATATGTATGTCTGTAATATTTTATGATTGCAAATATAGTTTTGTTAAGCAGTAAAATTAAAATATTAAAATGCTAAATAATTTGAGGTACACAAATTAAGATCAAACCCACAAAAAATGAAATTTAATAAGTTACCAGATTTCTGTTCAGGTGAGTAAACAAGCCAAGTTTTACTGGTAAGTTTCATAGGAGAATGCAACAACTTAATGCCTTCTGTCAGTATTAAAATGGAGACCGGAATAAAAACAAGCCTTCAGGATTGAAATCCCCATTGACTCAGGTATCAGTTGATCAAATTGAGCAAGCATTCTTTTAGCCTCTATGGCCTGTTCAAGAAATTGGCCCACTAAACCAGAAAAGCAACTGAATGAAAAACAAGCATGGTAATAAATAGGTAAAATATGAAGCTATTGACAGTGAAGCAACAGATATATACAAATATAATAATTTGTAACATAAAACTTCACTTATCTTATAAGAAATTAAGTAATTGATAGTAATAGTAATAGTAATTTATTTCCTTTTACATCAACAAATGGAAATACAAAATCAAGATTACAATTATAAAATCCATACTGAAATATGCCATATATTCCTAAATCCTGAAAATCCTATCATGTTATCATGTTGTCCACCATTGAATAGTAATTCAGCCCCCATACACCTAACCCTCGGTTTTTGTGTAATGGAGGCCCTCTGCTCCTTTTTTACACTTTCTGCCATTTCACCTATCTCACTCTACATTTTTCTCTTAATTGTTCTTGCCATCTCTCTTTAACTTTCCCTAAATAATTCCCTATATTTCTCCTGTTCTTTTCTCCTTTTACTGACAACATTTTTCTAATTACTACTTCACCCCCCAAACTGTCCCATTTACGTAGCCAAGCCTGCTCTCTCCATATCTTTGTTTGACTACAATTTAATATACAATGTAAATCTGCATTCTCTTCTCCACACAATGGACATTTATCTAGCTCCCTCTCTTGACCTATACCTTTCAAGTTTCTCACTCAAGTAATTAATAATAAAACTTATCTTTTCTTATAAGTGAAGTTTTATGTTACAAATTATTATATTTGTATATTTAGTATTTAGTTTATTTCAATCATACAATATACACAGTTGGTGTTATTGAAGATCACGTCAGAAGCAATTATAATGGATAAGTTACAAATAATTACGATGATACAATTAGTGGTACTAGTCACATCAATATTAATAAATGGTAATTAATAATTATGATTAAAATAATAATAATAATAATGAAGAAGAAGAAGTATTTAAAATGATGCACACAAAACCAGGTGTAAGTTATACAGAACATATTATTGAATACAAATAATTGTTGTGCATCACTGATAACAAAACAACCAGTTAACAAAGAAGAAAACTACAAAAGTAGGATATTTCTAAATTTATGCAATTTATAACCATTTCAGAACAAAAATAACACTTTAAATGTGTAGCATAACTACATCTTTGTTAGCATAAAAGTGAATCGAGAAGATATTGACACATTGCTTCACTCACACTGTTTATTCACAGGACATGTTTCAAGAGCTTTTGCTCTTATCATCAGCTGGTACTCGATTAGTGCAAGTTGTAGTGGTTTCCTCTTTCTCCGTATCGTCTTTGTTAATGTGTTTAGGACTAATTAGTACTGTTGTTTAAAAATTCCTGTGAATTGTAAAAGCAGTGTGTTAGTAGAATTTCTTGAGTCCGTTCTTAAACAGTTTTATATCAGTTAATCCCTTTAGATCTGTTGGTAGTACATTGAAATATTTAGAACCTGCATTAATTTTATTTTTATTAACAAAGGTACGCCTGTATGAACTCAGAAAAAAGTCATTTTGTCTGCAAGTAAAATAAGTATGTACATCTTTGTTAGGTTGAGGGGATTCACTTGATGTTTTAACATATAAAATAGTGAAGAATACATATATACAAAGTAAAGGAAGTATTTTAAGTTGCTTAAAGTATGGCCTTCAAGCCTGCAATCTGCTAACTTTGGCCATAGCTCTTACAGCTCTTTTTTGGAGTAAGAAGATCTGCATGAAAGATGTTTTAGACAAAGTTCCCCATATCATCACTCCATATGGGAATGAAACAATCCAAAGTATACCGAACAAACCATTTGAAATGGTAACATGTTGCTAAGATGGTGCAGCAGGAATATAGTTTTGTTGAGTTTGGAGTAAGTCATCAGGACATGATTCTGAAATGAAAGATTATCATCGATATGGATGCCTAGAAACTTTGTGTTTTGAACCCCTGATGTTACTTGATTGCTGTACACCAATTTTAACTCTTCGTAACTGTGATTGCTTCTGTTTAATGTAAAAAGTAAATAGTTCGTCTTACTGATACTTGGATGGAGATTGTGGACAAGAAAATAATTTTCCAGGCTTAGCATTATCTCATTACAATTATTATTTAACTGCTGCATATTTTTGGCAGAAACGAGAATTGTAGTGCCATCGACATAAAGTATGACTTCAGTACCCTTTATCTTAAGATTATCATATAGGTCATTTATATATAATAAAACTAATATAGGCCCAAGAATCGAACTTTGTGGTACTCCATACTTGGTGGTACATAATGTGGATATGTGACATTCTATGGTCCACTCCCTACCCAGTGATCTAATTTCGGTTCCTTGCTTTCTATCTAACAAATATGACTTTAACCATTTACTCGCAATTCCTCTAATTCCATATCCTTCTAGCTTATTTATCAATAATTGTTGGTCAACGTATAAGCATGGTAATGTTGCAAGTTCACTCCATGAGTGAAAACTGAGTCATACTTTAAAGGTACCATAAACGCACAACAAAAAGAGACAATGGAACTGTTAAATTAACAGGAGATTCTTTTCTTTTTCAGGATCAACAAAATTCAAACAAAAATGGAACTTTTAAGAACATCAGAATTACAGAATGTGATTCGTTTTCCAAAAGGACCAGATGGAACAAAAGGTTTTAATTTGCGAAGGTAGTGGCAGTGGTTCAGCCTACTAGACCAAGTTTTGAATAAGTGGAAGAAACAGCTTCAGTTTAATGCTATTTTGGTCTAGTAGTGTCATGAACAATGCAGAGGTGTAGCCTCTAGAAAGGTGAATCAATCGTCCATTTCGAAAAGAAAAAAAAAAGGAAACATTGTGTGTGGTGATATGGCAGTTACTGATTAAGACAGACAGTAGTGCCATATTGGTAATGTTACCGTGAACCGAGTTATCCTCCCTCTTTTTTTTTCTTCCTTCCTTAATGATCTTTGCTTGGTATGTGTGACTATTGACCATATTTCTCACAGTGAACTGAAGTAATAATCATCATCCACCTGGTTGTGTTTATGCAAAGGTGGATATTAACAACTACATCAAGATTATTCACCACCATTTTTATAACTTCATTACTATAGTTTCTTCAAACCCAGCCAGTGTTTTTGCATGTACATATATTTTATACCTTCAAAGCAATGGCATTGGGTGATTTTAGATAAAAATTTTGTAAGACTAACTCCAACCGAGTGAAATAAAATATTTGTGTGTTAAATAATGAATCAGAAAACTGAAGCATAATCTTGCCGCATGTGTGTTTTGAATGCTCTATGCTATTTTTATTTCACTGTAACATAAACTGATGAATGGTATAGAGCCTTCAGATTGGACAATTTAAGAATAGATACAAATTTTTTAAAAGACCTGTTTTTAAAATGAGAGATGTGAAAGAATTTCAATCACCATGCTTACGTTAAATATTCTACATGCTTTTTTTAAACGTAAACAATAAAATGTTTCTCTTCTGAGCTTTATAAGCCTGTTTATTTTGAATATTTCTGGTTGCCACTGAAATGTAAAGCAAAATATCTTATTATATTTAGAGTTGAGTCATTCACAATAAAAATGTATGCATTAATGTAATGATGTAAATCTTAAGTTTACATGATATGGTATGGTTTACAATGCAAAATGGAAACCAAAACAGTAACCAATCACCGATCATAGATCTATTTCTCTGAAAGTCAAAATTCACATATCATTTTCATAGAGGTCACTGCTGATCTTAATCTTTGACTTGACAGTAATTGGCAATCCTCATATGGTGATTTGTTTGAAGAAGTGAATGCTCTTTGACTGGCTTGTTTTTTTACTGCAAAATAAACAAAGATGGACTTCCAAACCCCTGTATTTGTGTGCAACTGAAAGCTAGCTTTTTTGTCTGTGATGTATTATGAGTGGTTCCATTGCATTACTGGATACTAAATTTTTAATTTTAAGCTACGTTTATGCATATTTTTAATGTGAATGTCCTTTACCTTTGAAATATTAATTCACTGGTATCTTAACTTCAAGATATACTGCATTTTCAGACCGTTGTTACTGCTGAGCTTATAGTATGTATACATTGGTAGAGAGGTTTGCAGTTGGTGCATTGATTCTGGTTATTTTGCTACTACATGATTGCAATGATCACTATTAAAAACATTCTGAATTAAACCATCTCTTTTCAGGAATAGAATCTTTAATGTACATAGTAAGTGATAAAGTAATCAAAAGAATGTTGTGGGTACATGAAGGCTTAGAGTGCTAATCTAAAGGGGGAAATAAAATTTATAAATGACAAAAGAAAAATATTGAAATGCACAAAAATACTGAAATCAAAATTTGAATCTTTTAAGAATATTGATTGTCAGGAATCATTGATTGTGTGGCATCATTGATTGTGTGGCATGAATGTACTTTCAAAATTAACAAACTATTTAGCCACACAAATCAATATACATGAAATTCAAATCAGGCTTCATAAATTAATTTAGTCAGCTAATTGTGGTCTTCTTCTTAATGTGTACATATTACAGACTAGAACAAGAAATATCATATAACCAGGTTTTTAAGATTCATATCAGTTGTATGAATATAGATTAAGTTTTTAATGGCTGTAATATGTGAGTGTTTTAGCCCAAATAACACCAATAAATGTCTGGTAAAAATAGAGGTAGTACAGAATTTACCAGGTGCCTCATTAAGGGAACAACTAACAGTGAACTGTAAATAGAGTAGAATATCTCCAATGTAATTACTGCTACTGCATACAGAAATGATTGATGTGGATATTTATGTGAAGAGAAAGAATGTTAATGGTAGTTTTTCCTAAAGAAATTGATCTTTGAGATCGGATTACAAAGGAAAGAGTAAATCTCAGAAAAGATTCTCTAGTCTTAAATTATAACTAATGTGTGTAAGGAATAAAAATCAACTTTTAACAATGAATGTAACACATAATGCCCATGTATTATCGGTGTGTTAACTGGAACATGTTAAAACAGAATCACAATCTGTTCAGAACAAAGGGCTGGTCAGTGTTTTCTAGGTACAAATAATCATAAGCACAGAAAAGGCATTAGTAAGCTCTGACTAGCAAGGGTAAAGCTTATATTAACGTTTTTCAAAATGGCAGTTGTACAAAAGCTGGATCAAAAGATTTCTCATCTAGTGGTTGTGGAGAGTATGTTCAAATAACTTTTCACGCTAATAAATTGGCATTGCAAATAAAATCAGAATGTTTTGAAAGGTTATAAGAAAGATTAAAATTGATTGCAAATCCATGAGTTAAGCTAATAATAATAATGATGATGATGTAAACAAAATGACTGAGCTATTACTGCTGGTTTATATAACACTGTGCCTTTTCTTCAAGCTTTGCTTCTATAGTAATTTGTGATTAAGAAGCATTATCTAATCACACTCTAATGGGAACAGATTCATTGCTACTAGAAATAAGCATTCTTAGGGCCCATTCAAAATGAGAATTAAGCATTAAGATAACATGTAATGCAATATGTTGTAATTCATATTGGCAAATGCAAACATAAGCAGCAGCCAGTCACAAGAGAGCGTCAAAAATCTGACTTAATATCAGAGTCTGCAAAGTAATTGACGAAAGAGTTTATGTTCATATATCAAAATGAACAAGAGCTAGCTACCCAATTAAAGGATATCTCACAACCTCCAACCAGATTTTTTTCTTTGTGTTGCAATTTTTTTTTTTTTATATATAGATCTTCCAGTATTTCCCTTGATTTTATTAAAAAGGTGTGTTAGTCTACATATGGTAGTGAAAAATCTGATGGAAGATGGCAGAATGACCATATGATAAAATTCACTCTCTGGTTGACTGGTTTCTTATGTTTGAAGCAGGCAAGTATGAAAGCTTTGGCTTTGCATGCTTCTAAGTTTGTTAAATTTAGTGTTTATTTTTATGATGGTGTGATTCATTATGAATACTTGTGTTAGAATACATATTTTATGCTTTTTAAGTTTATGTTAATGGTTATGCTTAATTTTCATTGTGAATTGGAACATATTGTAGTACAGCTGTGCAAATAATAAACTGTTTGTACTATGCAATGTTTTAGACTGACATTTGGGAGGTAATTTTAAGCTTGTGTTAATATTGATGGAATAGTTGGTATCATTGTAATTTTTATATTTGTCAATAGACCAAAGAGAAACTATTGCTAACTGCTGTGCTGTTATGTTTAAACTCTGAATATTATTTTTTGAGCTTGAATTTTAATTTGTGGGTGAACATATGGTACATGGATAGTAATTCTGCAATAAAAATTGCATGAACCTTTTAAATCTTCACTTAACATTCTGACATGGGTAAATTGAGAGGGAGGTGGGGTATAATTCAGCTTAACTTTCCAATATGTGGCACCAGTATTTTTCCAAGTCCAACATTAGTAGTGCCATAGTTTTTCCAATTAGAGCTTGACATTTTGTGCTCTAATATATATTAATAATTACTTTTTAAAGTAATTTGATGCTGGAGAACATTTTCTTTACATAAAGTTATCATTTAAATAGTTTTATCATTTTTTATTTATTTGCTTACTATGTGTGTAGCCAACTTTGCTAGGTTTCACTTCACTTGAAACATTGCAGCCAACAGTCTTATTTATCCCAGAATTACACTCACCAGCTATGTATAGTAAAATCCAGTTCGTTAACTTAATAACCTCTAGCCTAAAAGCTAAATCTAATCACCACACTGTGGGGTACATCAACTTATGTCTTCCATAAGTTCTTGGAAAGGGTCTGATAAATGATTGTTGCAGTCAGTATGCCACAAGTACTCACAAAAACAAGTATCCAGACTTTCTTCCCACATCTTCTCCACTTAAATTGTGGAGTGTGTTTACATCTCTGTTAGGTCATAGTGTCATCTGCATCTCATTTATTTTCAACTCGATCACTCCATCATCCTATCATACATTCATCAGTTTGAAGATGATGGTTAGGACCGCCAATTTTACCTTTTGTAATATACTTAGTATTAATGAAGATCATGTACACTTTACGACAATAACTGAACAATTCAGATACTGTGCACAAACTCAAAGCTTATTCTCCTCACACTCCACTATTGCTACACTGGCTGCTTGTATGCATTAAGATTTGTTTGAACAGTGTTTCCTCATTCAACCACTTTTGTTTGCACATAAGCAAACAAGCAGAAAAAGTCTCTGTGAATATCCTATTTTCTGTACATGTATTTCACTTTCTATAAAAATTAATTTCACAATTGTGCTTTTTCCTGTGAGGGGTTTTCACCTATTAAGAACCAACATCGGTTAAGACTGCCAAAACACAATTCTTCAAATCATCTGTTTAATTTGTCATTTGGCTTGTGCAGCATTATCTTTTGTGATTAGAGCATCATTTCATTAAACTTTAGAGCTGAAATCTGGAGATACAGATATTAAAAGCAGAAGCATTATTAACAGTGAAGTATTCTTCATTTTTGAGTTTGATTAATGAGTCACTATGTTTACACTCATAAATCATACTAAAAAAAAAAAAAAAAAAAAAAAAAAAACCCTGGAGATACAAACTTTACATATCTCTCCATTTGGTTCAATCATTTTTTAATATCTCAAATTTTTTACTATGTAATATGAACAATGCAAAAACAGGTCCTTCTTGATTTACTGGGATACAGATAAATAGTTTATGAACCAGCTCGTTCACAAGGATTTTTGTTGCATTGATTGTGCTTGCATTTTTCTGCATTCCATTCAGTGCTCTCAGAAATTGAATGTGACAGTTTATAATGAAATGAATGCATATTGCAATTCCTTTCTTCGAAGTGTTGAAAAGTAAGTGTTGTTTAGTGTCATTAATCGACTCCCTTTAAATTTAATGAATGCATATGAGTAACTTGAAATTGTTGTTCATCATTATCTTATTAGTGTTTTGTATGGATTCTAAAATGTTCCTGCTATCTAGCAGCCTGAAAGATACATTATTCTAATTAAATTCAAGATGAGTCATAACACATAAGCTTCACTTATGTACCTATATTTAGTACATGTTTTGCAAACTATTGCTTGCATTTTCAGCTCTGCTGTAACTGACGCTAAATCCAGTGGTGTGGGTAGTTCTGTAATTGTTGCTAGCATCTGTTAATTTCTTGATGAATCTGAATGTGGGGTTGTCTTCTGGCTGGATTTTGAAAGTCATTAGGTAGTTTTTGTGTTTTTCTATATAGCTTTTCTCTCAGATGGCAAGCTCTGTTTTTGTTCATATTTGAGTAGTTCAGTTTTTTCTTCAATCTCATGAATTTTGGACCAGAATTGAGCTGCTATTGCAGACTTTTCAGTATTCTTGTATCTAAGATGCCTGAAATGTTTCCTCTTCCTAGTGCCCATGTTTCATGTCGCCCTTTCTATGTGAACTTTTTATAGTCTTTACACTTTATCTCTTAAATGCCTGATTTTTCCTTTGTTATCCTGTATATATTGCTGCTGTTTAGTAGCTTTTTTTGTTATAATTTTTTTTGGTGCCAGTGTGATCGTTGAATAATTTTTGGAACATTTTTGTGGCCCAGCTGTAGTATGTAAATTTAACATAGCTCTGGCACCGAAAAACAATTTATAACATAAACCTGCTAAACAACAATATATACAGGATAAAATCAGAGGAGATATCAGGCATTTGTAGGATAAAGTGTAAAGACTGTGAGAAAGTTTACATAGAAAGGACAAAAAGAAACATGGACACTAGGAAGAAAGAACATTTCAGGCATCTTAGATGCAACAATATCAAAAGGTCCGCAATAGCAGCTCATTTCTGGTCCAAAAATCATTAGATTGAAGAAAAAACTGAACATATTTAAATATGTACAAAAGCAGAGGGAGCTTGACATCTGGGAGAAAATCTACATAGAAAAACAAACAAAAATTACGTAAGGGATTTCAAAATCCCATCAGAAGGCAACCCCACATTTAGATTCATCAAGAAATCAACAGATGCTAGCAACTACTTCAAAACTACCCACACCACTAGATTTAGTGTCAGTCGCAGTAGAGCTGAAGATGCGAGCAATAGTTTGCAAAACATGTCCACGTAAGTGAAGCTTATGTGTTAAAATACAACTCATCTTGAATTTAATTATGTTTCACTTAACTTATAAAAGTAAACATTCTATATGCAATATTCTGTTTTTTGTTGAGTATTTTACATACAATCATGTAATGTGCTGTAAAAGGCATCCTAAATGTACATTGCAGGCTTCCTCATACGATAGGCAATGAACCACTTAATTGATGCAAAGTGGTTCATGTCAACAACAGTTTAGTTGGAAGACTTTTAGTGAACAAAAATTGACAGTCCATAATAGAACCTTTTTCAGCAGTGAGGAGAAACTGGTATGTGAACTGACTTAAACTTTATTTAAATTTCTTCATAATTGACTGTAGTGCAAATCCTACTTTCCTAAGTGCTATTGCCACCAAAATCATTTTTTATAAGTACCACACAATGAAAAATGTTACTCTCAGTTACTATGCAAAAAAAAGAGGGTACAGTTTTATGGCCATCTTCTCAGAATGAACTCTGGCAGATTAACTAAACAAATCTTTGATTTCTTCCGTAACTGTAAAAAGAACCCCAAGTGGTTTAAAGAAACTGAAAAAGACTTAGCAGAATTAAAAATCACATAAAATTCATTATTTGATGGGCCAACGAAAGTAATAAATAAAAATGAAAATATAAGGTTCAAAGATACATCTACATTAAAATCCAAACCCATTATCTCGGCAGAAGAAAGGAAAAACAGACCAGATAGAATGAAGAAATACTGGGAACTAAGAAAAGAACAACACACAGGGAAATGATTGATTCAACGTACCCCAAAGAAGGTGAAATCAAAAGAAGAAAAACGTTACAGTGCATTTTGAACCATTCTACTGAAAATATCCTGAGCATTAAGAATAAAATATAAAGAAATGATATTTTATTATATTTTAATAAACTAATTCAATTCCACTTATGAAAGAATTTTATACTTTATGTACTTTTTTGTAAAGAAAAACAAAATATCATTTGTTATAAAAATTATTTGTGGTTGGTTTATTGACACTCGTCACTTACTTTTTCATATATTTATGAGAGACTAGTTTCAAAGGCCCTGGCCTCCATTTTCAATCTCTTCCCAACTGGCAACTGTTATCTGCTCTCTCTGGTGGTGGAACTATGAACTTTTTTGTCAAATTATCTGCTGGCGGGATTTCAAAGTTCATTACGCGATCCTTATTTTTCCAGATGAATATGTTCTCCCATGTTCATCTGGAAAAATAAGGATCGCGTAATGAACTTTGAAATCCCGCCAGCAGATAATTTGACAAAAAAGTTCATAGTTCCACCACCAGAGAGAGCAGATAACAACAGTTGCCAGTTGGGAAGAGATTGAAAATGGAGGCCAGGGCCTTTGAAACTAGTCTCTCATAAATATATGAAAAAGTAAGTGACGAGTGTCAATAAACCAACCACAAATAATTTTTATATTAATTTTGACGTCACTGTTACTAAATTCCTCCAAACACAGATCATATCATTTGTTGTTTTTTCTGTAAAGAACTTTGTTCTTGTTCCTTTCAATACTGCTTTGTTACTACATTTAAACAATGCCGATTTGTTCCTCCAAAGAATCATATTCTCTTCATGCTGCTTTTCACTACAGAATGTGACTCATCCACAGCTTTCACGTAGAACTGCAGCTCAACTTAGTGTCTCCATTCTGCAAGAAGTGTCAGCATTGCTATTCTTTCCTTTGTTGAATGTCAAAACCTGAACCTTTGGTATACAATCAAAAGTAAATATATTTCAATGGAAGTGTGATTGGTTTGGGAGGGATCTTTATCACTATATCTTAATGGATGCAGAAGGAAAAGAGATCTTAATACTTCTATTGTTTTTTACACTAGCATGAAAGCTAAAAAAACAAGCAACAACAAAACTGTCTTTGAAGGCATTTCACCTGCTGGAGCACCTTCCAAACATATGCATTGATTTTTTCACAAACAGAAGCAGCAACATGGGGCTGAGCATTGTCATGAAGATTTACATTGTCAGCATTAATGTTGCGCTTGTCACGAAGAGCACAACACAACTTTGCCAAAGTCTTTATGTAGGCTGCAGCATTCACAGTAGTCCCATGTTTAGCAAAGTGTACAAATAAAAACCATGCATATCCCAAAGCACAGTAACAAGCACTTTACCAGCAGATTGAGTTATTTTGAATAGTTTCTTTACTGGAAAACCAGCATTTTTCCACTCCAGCGAGGCCTGCTTTGTTTCGGGCATGTAGTAGTATGCCTATGACTCATCACTAGTGAGAATTCCTTGCAGATAGCCATGCGCTGCTGCAGTAATCCGTGTTAGGTGATCCAAGTTTGTCATCAGTTGCTGACCTTTATGGTTGTCTTTTAGATTCTTAGGTAACCAGCAAGCACTAACTTAACAACATTTCAGCATGTCATGAACATATATATCATACACAGCATCGTAGGAAATGTTGAACTGTTGTGATTAGGCTCGGCTGTTCAAAATTGCCGCTTCAGTAACTTGACATTCTGGTGAGTACTGCCTGTTACAGGCCACTCAGAATGTGGCAAATCAGCATAGTTCACGCTTTTAACTTGACATTCTTGTGAGTACTGCCTGTTACAGGCCACTCAGAATGTGGCAAATCAGCATAGTTCACGCTTTTAACTTGACATTCTGGTGAGTACTGCCTGTTACAGGCCACTCAGAATGTGGCAAATTAGCATAGTTCACGCTTTTCTTGCTAGAGCTGTACGTGAACAAAAATAAGCCCTCTATAGAGGAAACTTCAGATTACATCTGTGTGAAATTTCAACATTCCAGCTGCAATATCATGGCAGGAAAAAAAAAGTATTGTGTGATACTTTTCAATCTGCCCTCGTACATTCATATATGCACTAAAAATTAGAAATAAGTCTGTTGTTACACTTTTACTCCTTTAATAAGTTGTTTTTAGTAATAGACTAATAGAGGCCTACTTACTGACACATCTCATAAAATGCTTATGTTAATGTCTTCCTCATTTAATTTGGAGTGAGTGAGTATGTGGTGTTTTAGGGCCCGTCGACAACAAGGTCATTTGGGCCCGCATTTAATTTGGAGAAATTCCTTTGTCCACACTTCAGTGAACTTTGACCATTTTAATCACATTGCACTGTCATCAGATGAGCAGTTCCACTCCCATATACATAATAAAAATAAAATAGCAACACATTTTAGATACATGATTTATTAATTTGCATGATTATGGAAGATAAATACATTACTTGACATATAAAATACCTCTGTAATGACTGGGCATGACAGGAATAGGAAGTGCTGTAAGTGCCATCTAAAGTCAAAAAATGGCATTACAGCAAAATAAAGTAGTAGTGCTAAGGCAAGCCAATGAGAGAGTTGTAATAATGATCATTATACTCTTTGATTCTATTTCTTAAAGTAGCAACATAAGTTGACGATGGAAGCAATATGCTTTTGAAATTGATATTATAAAGAAGAAGGAAGTATTAACATCAACTTCTTAAGTTAAGTGAAGATTCTTTTACAAATATTTTTATTTGTGTAATATTTGTTGCGTCACTGTGACTAGCTTCATTTTCTTTGTGATGTATGTGTATGTTGCTAATGCTCTGGAGTCAACAGCGAAGTCTTTCCTTCTAGCTTCTCAGTACTTAGAAGTTATATGCTGATAATTTTGTAAAGCTGCACAGTTTTGTAGATGTTCTTACATCTTGAGAGCACAATACCCAATTTGGAGAAGTTAATATGCCAATTCTATGGAGATATTTTCCTAGGCAATCATGTCCTTTAGTAAGTCTCATTGTGGCAACAGCAGATTTACAGTGCAATACCAGAATTACAGAGGGATTTTCTAGAATTATTTCTTTTATTTCGGTTACAAACTTTTTTTTTTCAATTAGTAGCAGTACAAGTTATCTATGGTCCAGTGCTAGTGTTGTGACACAAATCCAGGAATAACAGATTTTTAATAATCAATTCATTTGAAATTTATTAAAAATCAAGTGGAATCTTTTCCATGCAATAAAATTCTTTTTCAGAATGAATGGCAAGCCTTACAAAAACTCACATTTTTATTTTTGCATTCTTAAATAAGTATACCAATCTTCGAGATTTAACTGTATTGGAACACCACAGTGAAGCGAAATAATTATTAATTTATAGATGAGTCGTATTTATTATACATCTGCTTTACTTACGTACCTATTATATACGTATATAGTATTATATTATGTATATAGGTACGTAAGTGAAGCAGATGTATAATAAATACGACTCATCTATAAATTAATAATATACCAATCTTGTTTATTATGTGAACAATTTTTTACCTTTTTGTTTGCTATTTACTAGACTCATAATCTCCAGTCTTAATGGCTTCCTATATTTTCTTTTTAAATTTTAACCTTTTTCCAGAGTATTGACATTTTTGAACTCAGGATATGCTTCTGATGTATCTCTCCATTTTAAATTTCTCCCTGATCAGAAAACTTTCAATTTCCTTGCTTATGCACTTTGGAATTTAGCCCTTATTGGGAAATGTCTGCTCATCACTCTACATTCAACATTTCAAAATAAATTATCCATGTAAAGTTCTGTTTATATAATATAGCTCCTCCATATCTAATCTTCATTTCTTAAGTAAATTTGCATCACAAAATTCGAGCCATGTACTACTGCAACAGTCACCCTACATACACAACTTTTTTCACTCAATTTGTTACAGACTCACATTAATTTTTCATATTTTCTAACAAATCTATTTCACCAGACACATGACGTCTATTCTTCCTTATGGTTTAAGATTATTTTATTTTATCACTTTTTCGAAAAGGGGGGGGGGGATTCCCAGTCACAAGAACATATTTTGCTAACCAAGTCTCTGCAACACTTATTACACCAGCTAATTTCTGAGCTGGCATGATTTCTCCATTGTGAGAATGCACATTTTGATGAATGACCTTGAATGTCATCAATTTTTATTTTCAATCAGTATGACACTTTGTCCTGTACTTGGTTCTCTACTTCTATTTCCTAAACTTTTAATAGCTTTTTATCATAACATTTTCCCTGTAATTTCTGGTTACCCTGTAATTTTCTAATCCATTAAAGTTTGTTTATGCAAGAGAGAATACCTTGTAGGACTTGGTGCATCTTCTAGATCTTTGCCCTTTGTAGTAGATAAGGACAGTCTGCTACAAAACAAAGGATGAAGATGTGATGAAAGCAGAGTGCATGTTGCACTCTGTGTCAGATTCAACATGCCCTAAATATTGGATTGATGAGTTCAGAACAATCGTCAAAGATAAATTTCTCATTAAGAAGCTCTACAATTAAATCCTTCACAACCTCAAATGAAAAAAGAAAAGCATATATGCATTGATACTAGGAAATGACAAAAAATTAATGAAGGATATAATCACATATTTAACATAACAGTATAGTGTTAAATTTGTTATATACCAATATATGAGCAAACTAAGCTATAGTCATGTTTGGTCTTTCTGTCCAACAAAAGTTAAGTGAGTAAGAAGTGTTGGACAAATCACTGCTCTTAGCTAGCAGTCATATTGTGACCATTCTACTTGAGGGACAAAAAACCATTACTGCTAGATGGTAGGGGAGACCAGGGTCAGTTGTTACATAGGGCTGGTTATTACAGTTAAATTTCAAACTGATCCACTTGATCAAATGTAATTGTTGTTGCTTCTGCTCTTAGACCATCCACCAGTGTATGGTGATTTTAACAAATTGGGAGAACTTCAAAAAGTAATTTTTGTCCTTCTGACAGTAAGATCTAACAGTGCCAAAACTGGTGGATGCAACTGCGTAAAAGTTATATGGTGGGATACATAATAATTTTAGGTAAGTAAACATATTTAAACATATTGCAGAAGGAAATGATTACACTGTTATTTGCTATAAAATAAAATAATGTGAGGTGGGACTAGATGTTACTCAGTTGGAGATTAGTTACAATGTCACAACCTACTCCATGATATATTTGCCCTTCTTGTGGCTAATTATAGTACAGGAGATATGAGTAACTACAAAAGAAAGATGGACAGATGTACAATGCCTCAAGAAACATATGATGAAGTTGCCAATTTGATGACGTTCACATCAATCCAGAATAAATTTGTCCATTTCCAAAAGCTGGACCTCAAAATTTAATAAAATATTTAATGTGTAAGCAGATGTATTGAACATTTAGAAACTATAAACAAAACTAAATTTTACTAGCTTTAACTTTTTTAAAAAGTATTTGATTATCATGAAAGGTGCCAGATATACTGATTTTTAAAGTTGGTAACTTTCAGAAAGAAGTTCACATAAAAATCTGTTTTGTGACATTTACTTGACTTTTTATATCCATTCTTCAACAGACTTATCATTGTATCTAATTCTTATATATATTTTTTTCATTTTAAACAAGATAAACATTTGTAGAAATGGATTTTAATTACATAGTTTCTTCTAGTGCAATGGGAATAGGGAAATACAACAGACTTAAATAACAGCCATATCTTCTAAGAGCTGACTTTGAAATTCTTTTCTCTTTACATGACCAGGGAAAAAAAGTGAATAACTTCCCAATTGAGATAAGGAATATGATATGGAAGTTTATTTTAGGAAGGTAAGGAAAGCAACAGGAAGCATGTTGCTCCTCAGTCCCAATGTTTTCGGATGCAAGCAAGACCTTTACACCCTACTAGGAGTGGTTTATAAAAACTTGATTTTGATTGGTGGATGTTGTAATTTAAAAGCCAATCAGCTTTAAGTAGGATTTCTTAGGATCTCAGGTTAAGCTGCAGTTTGGATTTCCTCCTGTGTTATCTTGGTTGCCCCTCAAGCCATGTGGTGTTCCATTGTGCTGCCAGAAGTAGCATCTTCTGGGAGATAATTTTCTAGGAACCTGACCAGTGTGCTTCATTGTGCTGTAATCTTGTGTATAATTTTGTTGCCCAGCACCTAATTTAATTTTTCTCTTATGGAAGGGATGATACTTTGTGAAGTAATCTCATGGGGAAGGAGGGGGCTGATAGAATAGATAGAAATGGGTTATTTATTACAGATAAACACAGAAGGGGTCTCTGTTCTGCATCCGTTGTAACCCTGACAGCTAGTTGCCTCCAGCAATGTCCCAGATTTTGCACGCATAGAACAAGAGAGGTATTATGAACATCCAGAAGAAGTATAACTTGGAGTGAACAGACATCCCAGACCTCAGGATGGGGTACAACAAGGTAGTTGTCCCCTGAGCCCAAGCAGTTAGCTCCCTGATGTGCTCACGAAAAGGTAGACTCCTGTGCAACTTTACTTCTTGAAAGTTGATAGAATTCTCCCATTCAGTCCTACAGCCTGTGTATTGGAATGTAAACTTGAAATTGAGTTTTTATTTATGGACACTCTTTAACTGCTGTGATTTTCAGCATCCCATTTTATACTGGGCATGAAAGACAGCTTAATATTGCTCAGATGCCTCAGGGTAGTTTGCAAGTAGTCTTAATAGTATGGCATGGTTTTTGTCCAGATTAACAGACATACACCAATGCCAACATGACTGTTGGATTACGTCGAGGTATTTTTGAATAGGATTGACCGTTCTGAGTAGATGCTTATCTGTGCAGAACAGTAGCATATCATCAGCATACCATGCCATATTGATGTGCAGCTGAGTTGGAAAATCTGCTGTCAAGATACTCAAGAGCATGGAGTATATTACGAAACTTTCTGAAACTTTCTCTATATTTATCCTGCAATTGCAACTTCAAATATGCAATGGTGAAGAAAGCTATGTAAAATGTTGATTATTTTAGGTGGATAAGTTTGTAAAGGAGCTACATGCTAGGTCATTGAGAAGGTCTTCATGACATCCAGAGGCACTGCAGCAATAAGACACCCTCCTAGAAACTCAAGGCAGCTGCCTCCACACCTATAGCAACTGCCTGGGGAAGTCGAGTTCCCTAGGATAAAATCTGAACTGATGACTGGGGATAGCTTGAAAGCTGCCAAAAGTGGGGACAAGTGGTTTAAGATCATCCTGTTGAGGACTTTCGAGAAGGTTGAAAGTAGACTGATGGACTGGTAGTTAAAAGGATGCACAGAGTCCATCCTGGATTTCAAAAAGTAAATCCATCAGGCCTTTCTCCACTCTTGTGGAAAGTAACCCAGGGCGAGGCATGTGTTGAATAGTTTTTCAAAGGGAGTATGGCATTGAAAGGAAGATGGAATATCAGGACCATCAGGTGGGTTTGAGATGCTGGAGTGTGCCTTGAAATTTGCTTCGACATATCACCGGGGGACGTTCTGTGTTGAGGGAGGGCATCGAAGGAATTATTGCACTTCAAGAATGCATTTGCAGAAGATATCCTGGGGGTCCTCTATTGGATGCATAGTGCATTCAAGGTAGTCAGCAATAAACAAAATTTAAAAAAAGAATTACCTGTTGATGAATCCAAACTTCTTGTAAAAGTTCATGCAGAAGTTAGGAATTGTTAAAAAGGTAATTTTGTGTTCATTTTGCAGATGTTCGCAAAATAAAGAATTCAGTAGCTTTATTATAAAGTAGCCATATTTGTGAAGCCAGGTTTGATAACATTCTGGTTGTGCTTAGAACCAACCTTATCATGCTACAGAAAATGTCATTTTTATGTCATTCCAGGGAGGATCTAATGTTTAAAAATGAGGTAATTTATGGTCTTTTGCCCAATTTGTTTGACATATCTTCATGACTACTAATAAAAACATAAATATTACTGCTTCAGAGTATTCTGTATAACTGAATTCTGTTATTACTAAATATTAAATTTGAATTTTCCTGCTTCCAAATTACAGCCAAAATGTAGAAGATTTTTGAATAGTAGTTTTTCTCCTCAGAGAAACAACTAACCTGAATTACAATAGTTATTGCATGACAAATAGTCTTAAGAGTTTCTCCCTATGTATCTATTAATATTTTCCTACTATGGCCACGTTATAATCCAGTAAATCAAACATTGTTTCATTTGATTTTTAATAAAAAGGATTGAATCAACTGTATGGGATGTAAATGCTGAATAATGTGATCTGTTAAGCATTATTGTCTACTTGAAATTGTTGAAAATTTCCAAAAAATGTTAAGCTTTAAGAAGAAAATTATAAGCTTTTAGACATGGTCAATAGTGCTTGTAACTACAGGTAGAAATGTTAAAATTAACAAAACAACGGCGTAAGTTAATAAGATTGTTTATTAAGAACAAAAGTTTAGTTCTAACTAGAGGAAGACTTCATTATAAGGTTAACAAGATGGTTCCATATGTTAACAAAATTGTTCTTTAAGAACAAACAAACCAGAAGAAATTGCATTATATTACCAAATCCTTCCTTGAAATTAAAAAGCATTCCCTGAAGCCAAATACATACATACCATTGACACTGTTTTTAATTTTTAAAATATTGGGAATTTTCTATTTCATATTCCCATCAGCACATTTTAGCTCGCTTTTGAATTTGTAGAACTTGTTCCTGTGAGTCTAAATGATTCAGAATCTAAAAACATTTATTATTTGGAGCTGAAGATAACATCATAATTTATTTAATTTTCTTTGTGCTGCAGCAAAATCTTTTGCAGTGCAGCAAAATGTGGTGGGGGGGAGGGGGAGGGTAAAGTTATGGAATGATTATTTCTGATCTTTTCTGTAGAAAATGTGCATAGTATAAAATAATTGCTCAAATGTAATTTTAATGCTTGTATAATTCAGTTTACTTCCAATATATAATATTGTAAATGGAATTGTCTCCAAATTAACAGTGATATCTAAGATCCTTTAATGTACTGAGATTATAAGCTGATGCATTTTAACAATTACATAGACTTAAATGTAGAAAATAAACCAGTTTATTGACAACTAAAATGTAAAAATTTAAGTAATGATCAATATAAGATTTTGCAAAATATTACTTAACAGTAGATGGATTTTTGTAATTTGTTTTCCAGTATCAGATTAAATCTTATAAAACTTCTTGATTCTCTGCATTACACTTCTTTGTGTGTGCAATATATAATCATTGTAATATATGTATTGCTTATCAGCTTACATTCATGTGATGAAGTTGTAAATTTACTTGAGTGCAAATTAATATTTACTTAACATTCACTAAATGTCAAGTTCAGAATCAGTGCCTCATTTTGATGCAGTTAAACAGCTGCTGGAAAAAAGAAAGTTAATAAGTTTAATGATGATTATTGCTTATAAACATACTTAATTTATTATGAATGAAGCTATATATTTTCTAGCTCTGCATCTTTATCACTTGAATGTTATATAGGTTGCTAGGCTCGCATATCAAGAGGCGATTTGTGTAAAGAAAGACATAGATTTTATCTTTAAATTATGCAAGTTGGAGAATAGATGTATAATCAACTGAAGCTGTGATAAAAAATTATTCAAATTGATTTTGAGTAAGAATTAAGCCTACTTTAATCTATGTTTACAGATTAAAGTATGAGATTAGAAGGTACTGTACATACAACACTTAACCTAAAACTGAAGAACAAGCGCAATCATTTCTTTCAGGTGTAAATTACTGTTGCAAATATATTTATTTATCCAAAAGCATGTGTTTTTTTATAAGTTCTACAGTTATCAAAGGACTAACAAGGGAAAAAGTAAATTGTAAATCTTAAAAGGTTTCTAGGCCAAGACTACAGTAGCTGGGGGGAGGGGGGGGGGGGGGGGGGAATGAGAACCTTGTATGAATTTTCATACAAAATAAAATTATGTAAACATATGTTATGAGCTTATTCAAAGTAAATCTTATTAGGAATATTAAAAAAGCAGTATTTAAAAGTGCTGCATTAGAGCTTATAAGTATTTGTATAATTTTACCATGAACTTAGCATGGAAATGCAAACTGTAGAAATACATGACAATAAATGTTTACAAAATAATCAAGGCTTATTATTTTTTGCTGCCACTGATTTTATTGTGTGTTGATGTGTTACAGCATCTTTCAACATTTTTGTCAACCAAATGCCCTGCTCCTTCTGCAAAGGTGTGGATTAGAGCTCCAAAATAAGACTACTGACTGAAATATGATTTTACAATTCATAGGTCCAGGATGCAAACAAATTTAAAATGTGTACAATGGAGTATCTCCATAAACTACTTTGCAAGAATGAATCAGGCTTGAAAAATTAAATGCTACAATCAGGTCTTGAACCATTCTGTACCAATGCTCTTAATGCTTGCTAAGCTACCATGACACAGTATCTATATGCATATTAAAACTTCAAACTTTAGAACAGTCTCAAAAGTGAATTTGTCTGGTAATAGTTCATAGGCAATCATGATAGGAAACTATGTCTACAAAGACAAATTACACAGCTATGCCTTAAAATTGCTAGGGCATGACCATGCACTGATTATATCCACTTCAATGGAGGAATTTATTTTTATTTTTGTAATTTACATCCTCCAACATTTAGTCATATCGTAAGATGAATGAATTGGGTGAAATGATGCTCAATGTCCGGGGTCCAGATAACTCACCCTGACCGAGAATCGAACTCAGGACTTCTTGAACATGAGGCAGACATGCTACCATCTAGGCTACCGAGGCGGGCTTAATGGAGGAATTAGGAGGTTGTGTGTTTAAGTAATGGTTATGTTGTGAGGATGGTGAAGGTGCATAGGCATTGAAATTTTGCATTCAAATCCCTATGGCCACAGATTTTTATATTCTTTGCTCTTTCTTTACTTAGTTTAATTTGATTTGCAGGAAATTTTATGTTGTGTTATTTTTTATTTAGCTAATGCTTAAGCTTTTTATTTTAAATCTTTTTAACTAAATTTACTCTTTCATGAACTAAACTGTAGTTACACACTGGAAACTTAATACATTCCTTTCTTGGAAGTGTTGAAAACAGTGTTATAACTTAATATATACTTGAGTAAACTGATTCAAACTTAACTTACAAAATATAAGTTGCGATACATAGTTACAGGCAAAACTAAAGTAAGCAAACAAATTATGAGTTGGTGCAGGTTTTAAATAATTGCTCAAAATAGCCATTTCAACATCAATAAATAGGTGACATCAAAACAGAAATGATGTCTGAACCTGTTGAGCATTCCTGGTCCAAGTATATTGCAAATTTTAACACTGACTGTAGTAATGCAAGCAACCAGTGTTGTTTTTTTTTTCAGAATCAGTTATAATGAATACACTATAGTCTGAAGATGACCCAGAAAAAGATTGAGTTCTGGCAAATAAGATAACTAGGAGAACGTAAGACTGCTCGCTTAGATCTAGCAATTGGGGAAGACTCGAGTAAGATCCTTCTAGACATTTACTGCATAATGTGCAGGAGTTCCATCATGTTGGAAATGCAGTTGTGTCTAAACTTCAAGTAGCACTTCTTCCAAAAGGACTGACACTACATTCTTCAGAAATGTTTCATAAGTATTGACACAGTCAAACAGAGAAAGATGGCCCAGTGAATATAGTCGAAACAATACCAGCCCATATGTTCTTCATAAACTTCTAATGAACTGTAAAATGGGAGTTTTTGAATGCCCTTATGTGAATATTTTTGTAGTTAATAATTGTCTATCCCTGGTATATGTGGCCTCATCCGAGAACAATGAAAACAATTCCTTTAGTGCCTTAAGGCCATTCACAAAGCTACAGGTGTAAGTTACAGTCCTTCGGAGTTAAAATTTGCATTTTTGAAGATTGAAGGAATAGAGCTGCTTCTTGTGCATGACTTGTTCAGTGGCGGCTCGTGCCAAAAAATAACAGTGTGCTGCGGGAAAAAGTCCATGCAACTCACCTAGTTTCAAAAAATGAAGTCCATGCGCCAATGTTTCTTCATGGTATAAACAGAATTTTTACTTCCTTTTGATTTTTTCTCGATTTTTATATCAGGTATTGCTCGCTCTTACAGTTTTATTCTTACCCTTTCTTCTAATGATCGCCTTGAAAAGGGAGTTTTCAGAAGTTTATTAACCATGTTCATTATTTATTGGTTAAAGTTTTTGTAATATTAAATTACTCATACACTGAATAAAATGAATTTATAAAAGGTTTCACACTCACACACAAAATAAAGAAACTAAAATCAGCCACTAAATAACGTTACACAAAGAAATACTTGGATAAAATGCAACCATGTAAATCACATGCACTTGTTATAGGAGATTCCCGTTATGGTCGCAGGAATGGAGTATTGTGCCACTATGATAGGTGCATCACAAACAATCTGCCCTGCGATTTAATAACTATTAAGTATTGGATCTGTTTACATAAGAAGGATGGAATTAGTTTATAGAACTAAAATATAAAGCAATGATAAATTGTTAAATGATTTTCAATGTATATTCAAATTCTACAGCTATAACTATGAGTGTTGGTGGCCCTGCTTCACTGTGAAGCAAATGATCACCACGCAACACCCAGATGCAGCACATGTTTGTGCGAAAATCTAGGGAACTTAGGACATCAGGGAGGCAAGAGGGGAAGGTTGTATGCATGCACAATACTGATTACCGAACTTGCTGGCTCTCAGCTCATTGAACTCAAGGATACTTTCCATTAATTACGCAGGTGTTTTCCATGCATCAAGAGTTCATTATTGGTCGTATTCGATTTCTTATACTTACAATAATGCATGGTTATTTACATGGTTGTTTAAAATTTCTACAATGTGATTTATAAAACAGAAAAGAGCATGCTGCAGCACTGCAGCATGTAAGGATGAGCCGCCCCTGGAGTTGTCACACATTTGTGTGGCTGTTGTTCAATGCATGTGCAGTAGCATAGATGCTAGTTGACTGTTCCTCTTCCAGTATATGCAGTACTTTTCCTTAAAACTCCAGACTGCAACAGATTTGTGTTCTTATACTGCAGTCTGCTTCATTCAGTATCACAGAACCATATTCTTGCAAACGTCAATCTACGGAAGTTAAAGTAGTGTGATGAATTAAAATTATCAATGTATCGACTGAGACTGTACTTCACATACCACAAATTTTCTTTCAATGTGTTTCACCTCCACCTGAAGGCATCATCAAGAAGTTGTTGACTGGCTAGAACTTTGGTGCTGCAGCTGATGATGGTTCTCCGGAGATGAGACATCTGGCAGAGATTCAATGAGGCTGAGTAAATTATTTTCTAATGATGAAATATAAAAATTCATTAAATGTGTTTCAAATTTCTTTATATAAATGTTTTCCCATACGTTTAATTTGTGATTCATGTGTACTGGCTTTAGTAGTTTGACTTTTTGTTCAATGTTGTGGTTATGATCCCAAAAATGCTACTACTACTACTACCACTACTACTACTGCTACTGTGGACTTATCTTCCTTTTGCTTGATAATGTTCCTAAAATGTTCTTTTAATGTAGTTCCATTGTTACATTTCGTCTTTCCAGGGTATATCTTACTGGAGTCCGAGCAATTAATTCTATAAATGCTAGACTTCTTTTTCAGAAGAATTTTGGCTGTTTTTGGTTTAATGATGAGGGTTCTGATATTAAATTTATTTACTGGTGCCAGGGTAATGTTAAATTCACTGAAAATCTTTTGAAATTTTCTGGTTGACCATGAGTGATATGTAAAGTTCTTAATGTAAGACTTGAAGCTTTCACGGCGAGCATTACTAATCAAGGCTTTGCAGGTGATCAGCCGTGTCAAATTAATTTTCCCGGATTGCCAGGTGAATGCTGAATATGTTAATTATATCCCCTGTATTTCCTGTCCCTCCATTTCATCCCATCATTTCATATCATCTCTCATCTTGTGGTCTCTTTCAGGGTAGAAGTGTTGGTAGGTATCTTGGCACAGTCATAACTCCTTGGGTCGGCTGCCCTCTGTCACCTCCTGCCAAATCCTTTCTCCTTGGGATACACCACTTGGGGCTTAAATACAATGAACCACAGGTTTTGGTGCCGAAACCTGTACTTATTAATCCTAATCCTAAGTTCATCTTCCCAACTTACATTCTATACCCAGATAGTTGTCAAAACATTTATTTGACATATTTTAATATACCTTGGTACACTGATGTGTGAAATTTCAACTAAATAGATTAACAATAGTGTTGTCATAATATACAAATTTATTAGGTTTACAAATTTGACAGTTTTTTTTTTAAATTAAAACCCTCCAGTGTAAATCATCATGGACAATGAATAAAATGATGGTCAAATGAGCCCAAGCTCCATAGAATGAGTTACCCAACATTCATCTTTCAGGATAAGGGAAAACAAACCCCGGAAAAATCTTTATCCTGACAACACACCCTGGCCAAGATTCGAACTAGAGACCTATGAATTGAAACCACATGTGCTACAGAGGTGGGCAATGGCCTTATTGATTCTTTGAAATACTGAAGGAAGCAGTAGGAGATTTCTTTACTGAAAGTGATTTTCGCCACAAATTCCCAGATAGAAGCTGTCAACATTGAATGTCTGCAATCTCATGTCATGTGTTCATGTCATTCATACCTGTCAGAGATAATACTTTATCTGTAGTGATTTCCTGTGTAATCATTGTTAAAATAAAACAGCAGAATTACTCAAGACAAATCAAGATGAAATGAAGTTGATATGTAACTCATTAAGTAAATACACTGCAAAATTATAAAGTTCCCTGTGCTTTCAAATTGGGGAAGAGGAGAAAAAAAAACAACACACACACACACACAATGAAAGTATTCTATGCTAAGAGAAGCTGATGGAATGAGAAAAAGAGAAATATGTGATAGGATAGAAAGGAATGCAGGCAGGAAGAGGTGTTACATATAAGAATGGGAGGAAAGAGGTTTAGTTGAATACTTGCTCTTTATTTAGATGTAAAATTAGATACATTGTACATAACAGTATAAGGAAATGTTAGAGCTAAAAATATAGATAATTCATGGTAAATTTAGCTGTAGAAATGGTAGGTAATATCATCATCATTATTATATTTCTATTATTAATGTTATTATCATCATTATTAATGGGGCTAATACAACTATCGGACACGGTCAGAGTTAAAATATTGTATATTACAAAATTATACGTTAACTTCATACAGTTTCAACTGAATTTAATAACCATGTCCGGGGTTATGTACAACAATAGTAAAAACTGTATACATCTTTCTGTTAGTTACAAAGAATTACATATTTTGCTTTTTAACACTATCAATTGCCAGAATCATATCACTGCTTCCATAATGCTAGAATTTCATTCTGCAGACTTCTTTTACATACCAGCAAAACCTACCAACATGCGGCTGTTACATTTAAGCACAGTTTAAAAGCAAGTTGCCCGCCTTGGTAGCGTATATGGTAGCATATCTACCTCACGTTCCGAGGTTCGAATCTCGGTTAGGGCGAGTTACCTGGATAAGGTTTTTTCCGGGGTTTTCCCTTATCCTGAAAGACGAATGTCGGGTAACTCTAAGCTCCATGGACCCCGGACTCATTTGAGCATCATTTCACCAAATTCCATCATCGTCCGATATGACAACATTGGAGGACGTAAAATTAAAAAAAAAAAAAAAAAAAAAAACGGTTGTCTGAACCAGATTTAAACCTGCAAACCTGGGATCACCAGACTAACACTAGTATTTCTCCCAAAGACTAAAGGTACCTGGAGATTACTGATTCCATAAGTTTTTTCTTCAACATCTTGTTGCAGTAATTTTAATTCTTGATCGCTATCCATTGTTGAGGTTTGAGCTAATAATTTAGAAGTCATTACCCATTTTGTTTTTACACCTAATTGTAACTTATTTTAACCGTCCTGATAAATAAGCACGGGATCTGAATTACATTCAGTATGGCAAAACCTGAGTGGAAAACTCAGACGTTGACCCAATCCGAATTCAATGAACCCGGGTGTAGCATTTATTGCTGATCCTAAAGGTATAAAAAGCGATAGACTAAGCACGGCGAACATAGCGCCTTGGTAAATAACCAATAAAATTTAGAAGTGTTTTACAAATACATCTTCGCTTCATTTTAGAGAACTTCCGTTTTAATGCAGTAAAACAGCATTTGAGTGCTGCTTCATGTAACGGTGCTGAAAGTTAGTAGTCAAAATATTTTGTAGGACGTTGTGATGCTTTTCTTTCTTCTTTTTCAGACCTACCGTACACCGTATTATGAGATGGAAAATGCGTGACCTCCGTTATGCATACAAACTTAAAACAGTAAACGCGAGGTGTAAACCATTTGTTACGAATTATATATTTTTGTATTTGATGCGTTTGATCCATATAAGTATCATAAAGAGCACATTTAATTTAGTTATACTAAGGCTTAAGTCAGAAGTGGGATTTCTATATCATTCAGTGACTTTTAGCACCTTACAGCTACTTAGTAGTCTCTATTCAGCGGTTTTTAATTAAACGTGCATAGCGGAGGGAGAAGATAATGGTTTGATGAGTATAATCTGTATATATGTTTGATATTTAAGAAGATAAGGTCATCACCGGGATATGGATTCACCGCGATGCTTGTCATTGTTGACATGTGCTGGATGTTGACGTGTGGAATGTATTATAGCTACATAACCTCAGTTCGACTTGAAAGACTGATGCTTACAACATTGAAGTTTAATGTCAGGATTTTTACGAGTGTAATTTATTTATATTTTCTTGGACTTTATGAATGAGAGAATGATATTTCCAATATGCTTTCGCTACGTCTTTTGATAAAGACCGCACCTATCAAAATTCTAAAATGTGTTCTTTTAACTTTGTTGTGCATATTCGTGTTAATTATTTTATCATCACGATATTTACATTCTGAACTTTCAGAAGACGAATTAGAACACCTCAAAATAAAACAAAGGATACTAGAACTTAAGAAGGATGTACGTACTAACGTTAATCTACAAGAGCACAAAACGGGGTTAAATATTTTACGTTTGCACGCTAGGTATAACATTCGTCTTTCAAGCCTCAGCTTAACCGATGAAGATTTTGAGTTAATGATTCGAGAAGATGACTTAATGAAAGTGCCAGGTCTTGGAGAAAATGGAACACCTTCGGAATTACAAGGAGTGGAGGCAGCAATTGCAGACCAGCTGATGAAGAAGGAGGCATTTAATTTAATCCTAAGTGACAAAATTTCCTATTTAAGAAAAATACCGGATGCACGTAATCCAGAGTAAGCATTAAATTGTATTTAACTTAGCACAAGGCTTGAGGGGCATTTTTTCAGGAAAGAATTAAATGACGCATTCAAGATAATCTCTTCAGGAATTTCCTTCAAATTTAAATGCAGTTTGACGCCATTAATGCATGTGCAATAGGACGAGAATTATGTTTCGGAACAGAATATTTAGAAGATATCTAAATTGGAGAGAATTTGCTCCACATTGTATTTTGAATGAAGTGCACTAACATGGGTACTTTGAAACAATGCTCCTTATTAAGTACAGCAAATTACCACCTTTTTTTAAAATCTATTTTAATGAAAGTTATCTATTTTTATCTATTTTTAATCAAAGTTATCTTTTGCAAAAACTGTTAGTGTTATCTTGTTGTACTTTTAAAATCAGCTACTTATGTGTTAAAAGTCTGTTAAGAAAGAGAAAAAAATTACATAATTAAGATTACCAATGGTTGTTTAATTTTTTACTTTCTTTAGCACCTATGTAGAGGAAGTACCTATTGATTTCACCTCAAAATTTGATAATATTTCACTACAAATACATATTTTATGATTCCTTAAGCCCAGAAAGCTATATTTAAGAAAAATATCTCTCTGTTTGTTTTGTCAATTATTCAATGAGCAGCATAACTAAAAAAAATGAATCTCAGTTGAACTTGGTATTTTAGGTCAGCGTCTTCCAAGGATGTGCCAAATTTTCAATCCAACGTCAAACTATCCTTTACACAGGAGCTTTACCACAGAGTACATGGTTACAGTGTTTACATGACTATAAAATGTATCATCATAATTGAAACTCTATTTGGAAGAATATTTTTTTTTCTCTGGAACTTTCCCTTATCCTGAAACATGAATGTTGGATAAGTTTAAGCTCTATGGATCTTGGGCTCACTTAAGCATCATTCCATCCATTTCATTCATCATTCAATATGACTTATGATGAAGGACATTAAATAAAAAATAATGAAAGATAAAATGGAAGGCCGTAAGCAATAGATGAACTTACTGTACACAAATTGTTGATCTAACTCAGTTTATTTCAAATAATTCTTTTGCAGGATTAAGCTGTTTTTAAGATAACCATTGTGATTTGTTTAAAGTTTTCAGTTTCTATGTCATTTTTTATTTGCCTCTTGCGATATCCAAAGAGTAGAAAATTTCAAAGCCAACATGTAGTAACTACATTGTATACATCTTCCGGGCTTGTAGGCCGTGGTCCTACCTGGTTATATCCTGGTGATATAACTTCCGACGTTTTGCTGAAGACTGTGTCCAGCATCCTCAAGATTATGAAAACTTGTGAGCGTCTGAGTCCAAAGACATCAGTTGATTGGATGATGATTGAAAATGGTGAAATAATGCTCAAATGAGTTCAGCATCCATATAGCTTAGAGTTATCTGGCATTAATCTTTCATAACGGAAAACTTTGGAAAAAACATTATTCAGATAACTCATCTTGATCAAGATTTGAACTCAGGACCTCTTGAATGCGAGGCAGACACATTACCATCATGCAATAGAGGCAGGCTGAATATAACATAATTTGTAAAAGCAAATTGTAATTAAAACTGTGAATCGACAACTTGATAATGCCTTCAAGTGCAGGCAAAATGCATTGAAAGAAAATTGAGGCATGTGAAGTACAAGGTGACTCAGCCGACTCGTTATATAACTTTTTTAATGTAACATGTTGATTTACTTTTCTTGTTACTCCCAGATAATTGATAATTAGTAGTAATATGAAGTGAGTAACATTTTGTTTTATGAAACACATAGCACATACCTATTTCTATTTATTGAAGTTAAAGTACATTCTTGTGGTATTTTCTCAGTTACAAAATATAAAATAGGTTAAATGTACAATTCTAATCATGTTTACATATTTTTTTCAGAGCTTTACAATTTATCTTCTGCCCGCCCCACATACAAATTTATCAAAGTAAAATAAAACAAAGTTGCGGAAGTAAAACAGTCCTCTTAAGCTTAGATATTAACATATGAATTAATTATTTAAATACTTCTTCGTTTTTATTAAATTAGGTTTGCTGTTATCTGCAGGTTTAGAAAAGGGCTTTATGCTCTCTCTACTATGTGTATCAACTTGGGGAAATATGGTATTTCACTGACTAAATTGATACTGAGATTTCACTGTAAATAAATACGTATTTTGGAACTTGCTGAATCCAATGTTCATCTTCAAAGATAAAAACAATCCCTCTAACCCAGACTACCCTTTATATGGAACATTTTTTAAATGTTTTGATTATATCAACAATCACTCTTAATGATTTTTTTTGAAATACCATGTATTTATTTTCATACCAAGTGAAATGTTTCTCTTGAATTTTCTGAGAATGTCTTCTAAAATTGTCTTCATTCTGAGTGACTTTATTACAGGTAAACCATAAGAGATAAACAAAAATGTTACTCCATAAATAATGTAGGTCTTTTTGAAGCACACAATTTATGTCAAGTACATTTTTGAAGTGAACCATTTCTGAGATATTTCTTATTTGTTCGAGTTTTCCAGTGCTTATAAAGGGTCTTTCAGCAAGAGTGTGCTATCTTTAACACGTCATAGTTGCCATTGTTATTGAGTTGCAGCAGCAGTTTTTTCATCTGGTTATAGTTGTTATTGACAGCCATTGAATGTTACAGCATTCAGCAACACAGAAATTGTGAAAATTTATTATAAAAATGGATCAAAATGGAGAAGCTCTGCCCGCCTTGATAGCGTAGATGGTAGTGCCCCTCATGCTTAAGAGGTCCTGAGTTCGAATCTCGGTCGGGTGAGTTTCCTGGATAAGGTTTTTCCGGGGTTTTCCCTTATCCTAATAGACGAATGTCTGGTAACTCTAAGCTCCATGGAACCTGGACACATTTGAGCATCAGTTCACCCATTTCATTCATCGTCCGATATGACTTAACGTTGGAGGATGTAAATTACAACAACAAAATGGAGAAGCTCTGTCAATGGAGAAAGATACCAGGCTCTTTTAAGGGACTATTTTTGGCCTCATTGGATGGTATGGATCTTAGAAACATCTGGTTCCAGCAAGATGGTGCCACATGTCATATTGCTCTTGAAACAATCAATCTTTTGAAGGAGAAGTTCAGAGGTCTCATCATTTCCCATGGTGGTGATGTTAATTGGCCTCCAAGATCGTGTGATTTAATGCTCTTGGTTTACTTCTTGTGGGGTTGTGTTAAATCTGAAGTTTATGCCAACAAGCCAGAAATAGTAAATGATCTTATGCCTAATGTCACGTGTATTATTTGTGAAGTTTGACCTAATTTACATTCTTCTAGCATTGAAAATTGGGTCAACCATCAAAGCGCAACCCAACAAAGTTGCGGCGGTCTCTTCCACAAGGAATGACATTAATTATGTTCCAAAATAAAAAATAAATAAACCTCTATCATTTATAGAACGTGTTTTATTTAAGTTCAAAGATAGAACAGTCCTGTTGAAAGACCCTTTACTTTTGTCACATAAAAATGTATTCATTTCTTTTTACCTTTGCCATGTAAAGAAAGTAGACTTCCAAAGGCATCTCATAGCAACCAGCTCTTAATATATTTGCGTTACTTAAAGTCTACTGCATTCCAGTATTCTCTTTGCACCTGTAAGCAAATGTTTAATAAGACCATTTCCACAAAAGTCTTATCTTAGAATAGTTTGTACAAGAGTAGAAAAGTCATATGAGTGCAACACATCAGATTTTTTAATCAGGAGTATAATGGAATTGTCTTGAAGATAAATATCAGTAAATCTTTAAGATTTTACATAAAAACCAGAATATGCAAGGTAGATAACACTTTTAATATTCCCACCCTTCACTTATGTGCATTAAATATAGTTATATACAATTTTATTTAATGAACATGATGAACTGTCAAAATATAAAACTATGAGTTTTACTTTCTTGTTTTTTGTCATTGAACTTTTTACAAAATTTTGTTTAGGTCATTTAGCTGGTTACAAAAAGAACTGTTCAGACTTTAAATAAGTTGTGGAAATTTGAACACATTTTCTTAATGAAATATCCATATACTGCATCCATATTAAAACTGCTAATTTATTCTCCTGACTTGAAACTTGAATTTCAACTTGAATTAGTCAGGAAAGAATTTTAGTTCTGGATTTTATCTTATAAAATGTACTTTAAATCTCAGGTCAAGAAAAATTGTCTCTTTAGAGATGAAAATGAAACTCTTTAGAGAATTACTCCAGAGCTTTGTCATTCCTTATTATGCATTCAGCTTACTTAAACATGTTTCAGAGATGGATAGTCTCCATCATTAGTAATTAGGTATCCTTTTGGCTAAATCTGCTATTGATATAGATTTGTTGTACCTTGTGCTTGAGAGATGAATTTCCAGAGAGAATTTTCAGCTGTTAATCTAAGTTAGAGGGAGGAGGGAGGGAGAGAGTGAGTGAGAAAGAACAATGTCCATATTTAGTTTTTGTAAATTCCAAAGATTTGGCTTAAAGATATCCAAGAATATCTCCTTCCACTCAATCCAAACTGCTATTTTTGTGGATAATGTTTTAA
Organism: Mantis religiosa; assembly: GCA_030765055.1. Lineage (NCBI taxonomy): Eukaryota > Metazoa > Arthropoda > Insecta > Mantodea > Mantidae > Mantis > Mantis religiosa. The sequence goes on along the minus strand of CM060949.1, from coordinate 72,360,437 downwards.
AATGTTTAATTTTCTAAAAAATGCCTGTTAAACATTCTGATTCAAATATCACATATTTAAGATACCTATATCTTGAATTTTCTGGCTATAACCTGTTAAGTCTTTCTTCATTAGGAAGGAATTTTGACTTTGTATAACTGAATAAATATAAGAGATAGAGAAGAGCATACTACAGAATGAACTATACATCTCTTTAAAACACGTGCTTTATTTCAAATCACCTTTTTTTATGGCATTAGCAGTACAAAAATGTACATTAATTTTTTTTTAAATTATTGTCTTTTAACCAATTGGGCCAATTTGTTCGATGAATGAAATGGGCAAATTGATGTTCGATTGAACCAGGTTCCATACTGCTTAGATAACTACAGAGGGGATTCGACACCAAAATCCAAGCCCCAAGTGAGGCATCCCCCCGGGAGAAAGGGTAAGGCAAGAGGAGACAGAGGGCAGCCAATCCAAGGAGACACCCTCTGACACCTTTACCCTGAAAGGACTACCAGATGAGAGAGGATGTGAAATGATAATGGAGATGAAATGGAGGAACAGGAAATTCGGGGGCATTCATCTGGCGATCTGGGAAAACCCGTGAAAAAACCCATGAGTCAGGTAGGTCAGCCATGGGAATCGAACCTGGGCCTCCCAAGTGTTGGCCACAGATGAAATCACCTGAGCCATCTCACTCGCTTAGAATTACCTGGCATTCATCTTTTGGTATAAGAGAAAACCTTATCCAGTAACTCACCATGACCGAGATTCAAACTCAGACTTCTTGAACAGAAGGCAGACATGCTGCCATCTACACAACAGATACTACAGAGGCAGTCTCCATTTATATTGGATCAAATTTTTTAATGATTTTTAATTATCACTGTTTATTTTTTGTCATGGCATCATGGAAAGAGTATTTTTAGGAATTGGAATTTCTAAGCTTATAGGTATCTTGTATGTAAAAATATCCATCAATTTGATTTCCTGTATACACCATGTACCTTCAAGGAAATGTGTAACAAAAGCATTTCTATCTTGAGTAAGATGAAGCAATTGGAAAAAAAATAAGCTTCTCTAAGAATAGTGTGTAGAAGCTATATCAAGATAAACAATGGAGGTAGAGCAAGTCATGTGGATGGTGAATGTAATTCATAAAATGTTTTTTCTACTTATAATTGTTTCTGCAGTTTTAAGTATATTTAAAGATATAATGGTTATCCACTCATTCAAGTCCATTCTGAGTTCCTCTGTATTGGATAAAAAATATTATAAGCATTTAGCATATATACTACACTTACATACCATCAGCACTTGCTGACAAGTGTGTCTGATGCTAAGGTATTCATCTAAACATGTAAATATCACTATCACATCAAAAAGTTAACAAATTTAAAAGTATGGAATCAGTGTTATTCCAAAAAAGGAAATTAAAGATATCTTGTTTTATCAGAGGAAAAGCTTGGTTATATCAGTTCACCAGGAAACTCTGAAAGTTAGCACAGCAATCAGAAGTCAGCTGTGGGTGAGTACACAAAGCAACAAAACTACTATATTTAGACTCTTAAAATAATAGAAGTGCAATCCTTAAATGACAGCCAGCATTACGCATGAAGAATTACAACTGAATGACAGTAGATTGCCAGGCGGCCCCACCGAGGTCATATCGGTAGCCTTCACCTTTGGTGTTGGCGCGCGTAAGTGGCATATCCACTTCCATCCCGTCTTGTGTCCTTAGACCAGATGGGGGGGCTTGTTTGTCAACCAGGTCTTGCCCTATGGAAAGCCCCACGGAGGACGCCGAGCGCTCTTTGGGACAGCTCGGATAACTCCCTGGTTTTAAGAGGCCCGGGTCTTGGTTCTACGGGTCCAGGACTGATGGGAGTAGACCCTCTGGACTCAACTCAACTGAATGACAGTCTTCAAGCAGAAGGAAAACGTTTCCAACATCTTTGAAAATGTAAGCGATATAAAATACATTCAGTATTGTAATTTGCAAAATAATAATGGTACTAATTAACCTTATCCGGCTATCCTGTTTGATTTGATGCATAACACAATCTGGGCAAAATGTATCAGCATGTGACTGGCAAACCAAACACCACTTAATCTGAGTGTGAACTTTCAGCCATATCATTTGGCATGTTTAGATAGTTCTATATTTATCTTGTAAATGAATATAAATGTATCACTAAGAGCAATTAAGTTTTCAGAGTATGGAGATCATTTTATAACTTCTAAAATCATTAGAAAAATTAAACTTCCAGTTTAAGAAAAGATAATTTCATATTAAGACAAAACATGCATTTTTTTCTTTGTTACAGATGCAAAAAATTAACATATGATTCTGTTCTTCCAACGGCTAGTATTATAATAATCTTCACAAATGAAGCTTGGAGCACTCTGATACGAACAGTCCATAGTGTCCTCAATGGATCACCAAGTCATTTGGTGAAGGAGATAATTCTTGTTGATGATTTTAGTGACCGAGGTAACTGCAGAATCCCACTTCAATATTATTTTTACATATAATGCCAGTAGGTATGTATTTATAACATCTACCGTGAAACCCCTCTAGAGTGTGGTTGCTTTATTCTAAGATTCAAATTTGTTCTTTGAATGCATGTTTTATTTTGTAAAGCATACACAGGTATCCAATTGTTGATGCAGAGCAACTAGAATTTGTGTCATAGGCTATCTCTTCAGCTCTCAACAGCACACTATTATTATCATTGTGCACAAAATGATGATGTACCTAAACAATCATTTTTGCCCTCACACCTAAACACTTCTATCACTTTATGAGCAAATCTCCTATTGTCATTTTCTTTATTTGTAAGTGCAAGAATATAGACACATAAGAGAATATTTTTGTAATATATTAATATATCCCAACTACCTCAATTAGATTTATAAGTAAGCCAGCAATCTAAGAAGCAGTTGATCAAGAAAAAACAAAACAAACAAAAAAAAAAAAAAAAGCTATAGCTACAATTATATAAGATCAGTGATCATGAAATGAAAACCTGTTACACAACCCAGTGAACATGGCTATAGTGCAGAAATGAAAATTGTTGGCTTGCATATGCATGTTATCATTTCTTTCTTGCTGTCTTGTGCACTCACATAATTTCACTTATATGAACACAGCCCTGAATACTATGATCATCAGACTGGAAGCAAAGTATAATTTTTATTGCATTTCCATTTTAAATGTATCAGCAATTTAAGATAGTAGCACTAGGGAAATACACTTAGTCCTCTTAAAAGCAAAATAATCTATGGCATAATAGCCCAAAATGGGCCTGAGCTGACTAAGCGGACTGCCAGCCTCATGCCCACCTGTGCAGAGGTGAGCGATCATCCAACCGATATGGGAAGGAGATATGGTCAGCATCTGGGCACCCCCAGCCAGAAAGTTGGCTTTCTAGACCAGGGTTTACTACCCAGTTAGTGTAGCTTCTCAATTTCCTCACAATGCTTAGTGGGTACCGGTCCTATACTGGGGAACTTAGTCCACTTAAATGACTAAAATAGGTGTTATTGAATGAGTGTAAACCATATGGAGAACTGATTACTTACTGAATTTTGTTTGGATAAAATTTTTTTCACTTTTAATGGTGAATGTTTTCAACAAACTTCTGGCTTAGCAATGGGTAATCCTCTTTCACCTTTTCTTGCTGATCGTTTTATGAGTTTTTTCCAAATGCAAGTCACTAAAGTATTTCCTTTGATTTTTAAAACCTGGTATAGATATGTTGATGATATTTTTGCTATTGTTCCAGATAAACAAATTAATGATGCTTTAAAATTACTAAATTTACAAGATAAAGCTATAAAATTCACATTAGAAACTGAAATTAGTGGATTTCTTCCTTTCCTAGATTTGAAGATGATAAATAATCATAAAATAGATTTTGGTATTTATAGGAAGTCTACTCATATTGATAATTACATAAAAAATAAAAGTTTGAACCCTTTTTCACATAAATTTGCTGTTTTTAATAGTTTGATTTATAGATTAATAAATATACCCCTGAATAAAGAAGAATTTAATAAAGAATATAAACATATTATTAATACTGTTTTAATTAATGGTTTTAATAAAGATTTTATACAAAAGAAGATTGAAAAATTTAAATATAAAAAAAGTGTTAATGATATTTCTACATTAAAAAAAAAAAAAAAAAATTATAATTTTAAAAAATTTACTTAACATCCTTGGGTTAATAAACATTTTCAATTTTTTTTTTTTAAAGAAATTGGTATAATTTTAGTTCCTGAAAATAAACATAGTATTAAAAATTTACTACATTCTTCTAAAAAAGATAACATTCCTAATAATAAAAATTCTGGTATTTATCAATTTAATTGTTTAGATTGTGATCAGGTTTATATTGGAAAGACGAAGCATAATTTGGAAAACAGAACGAAAGAACATTTTCGTAACATTAAGTATAAACAAACTGATAAATTGGCTGTAGCAGTTCATTTTGGTCATTTAACTATGAAATAGATCCTGAAGTTAAAACAATTAAATGGTCCAATGGATTTAATGGTTTGGGAAAAGATATTTATTTTAAAAAATAAACATCGCGTAATGAATTTTGAAATACCAGAAGTTGATTCTGTTTTTAAGTTTTTTTCGTTTTCAGATTTTGATAATATTGAAAAAACATAAGATCATGGTAACCAGAATCCTTGACTACGAAGTTTATTGATGGACTTGATGATGAAAACTGTCTGGTTTTGAAATCAGTTTCCATTAGAAAGAAGAATTAACACCATTTTCTTAAGATAAGTGAAGTGTTTTGTTACAAATATTTATATTTGTTTAACATATGGAGAACATGCTTAAAAATTAAGCAGCAGTTTATTGAATGTATAGAAGTAAAGACCTCTAAATAATCTCAGTTTATAGTGATTTTTTTTGACACAACAATTTTTTAAAACTGTTTTATAACAAATTGAAATTACTGTGCTGGTTACCATGTAAGAATTTTTTTTTTTTTTCCTTGAGGATCCATAGAGAGCTGCACTAAAAATATTCAGTGGACCAAGTTCTGTAGCAACATTTAATACCTTTGTTGCACACAGCACTGCAAGATTTGTTGAATGTACATTACAAGCAAATGTGGGAATTTCATAACTTGTTTACCAAGCTACTCTCTTTAGAATCCTTGCTGTGAAAGCATGCAGAAAATACATTTACTGTAGAATATGAATTGGGAAGAAATTTTGTAATTTGTGGTTGAAGATTTAGTGAAAGGTGACAACGATGTTGCGGATGAAGTTGTTCAAATTGAGTAAGAAAATAGAAAAGGAGATAGGTCAGTTCCTGTAAGGAACATAAATTATTTTGAGGAAATATTACATATTCTTTGGTTGAGTTCTTAAGTAATTTTCAGATGTCACAAGCAAAAGAGATAGGTCCAAATGATGATTCATCCTTATGTTTATTTTTCAAATAGAATTCTTAAATTATTGCATTTACTGCATATAACTTCCTATGTGTGATATAGGCAATCATGTATAACAGTATTACTTTCTTTGTGGCATACTTAAAGTAGAAGTTGTATCTATTGTACTGCTTCCAGAAATTCAATACTGAGATTTTACCAGAATACATTTTTTGATACCCCTTATCCAGAAACAAAGTCATTTATAAGGTCTCTGTGGGTGCAGTGAGTGAGAGAGAGAACAGCATAGCTACAGTCTAATTTTTAAAAGAAGATATGTGAAGGTCATCTGTTTCTTCACATGGGGAGCTGCAGTGTCAAGGCAACTAGAATACTCAGGTAGGTCATTCCGGAGAGTCGTGCTGCCATTGGCTAACGCGCATGACGTCACTGAGAATACAGTTCAACCGCGAGAGTTAAACACTAGCCCCTCAGTATGTGTTATTTAAGCTCTGCTACGTGTAAAATCGGAAGGAATAAACATCCACTTGTGTATTATAATGAAGGTTCTTTCTAGCAGTTGTATTAAGAGTTTAAAACATGTTACTATTCATATGTACTTAATCAGTGTAGGTCAAGTAAATGACGAAGCAACCCATTGAAGATTTTTCTTTGCTGCAAGTTTACTGATCATTTCTGCCTTCGCTCTTTTGTTTAAGTGCCTAATTCTAATGAAGGTTCTAGTCCGCACATAAAGAGAGATCACTTTGTGATGAATTTCGGGAAACTTGGAACTTATTATAGAAATTAAGTTTTGCATCACTCCATTACACTTCGCAGCACTTTGTCCATGGAAGCTACAAAATATTACTTCTGTACCTTGTTCTGCCGTTTCAAAACACTGTTTTCTTTCTTCAGGGCTTGCATCCGAGACTTTAGTCTAATTATTTCCTCTTCAGCAACAACAGAGTGGTCAGGAGCTACCTCCGTGCTGGTCGACGGGTCCAATTTTGTTTTTTTGGGAGATAAACATACTATAGTAGACAGCGCCCTCTTTCGCACGGTCCTAACTTCGCAACGGCGATCTCTTGCTGATATTGCCTATTAATAAAAACAGTTTTATTATTACTACTACTACTACTACTACTACTACTACTACTACTACTACTACTACTACTACTACTACTATCATCATCATCATCATCATCATCATCATCATCATCATCATCATTATTATTATTATTATTATTATTATTATTATTATTATTATTATTATTATTATTATTATTATTATTATTATTATTCCATGCATCAAACTTTTCTTATAAAAAGGAGCGAATAAACTCAGTGTACACATAGAAACAAATACATAAATGGAATGTGTATCTGATAATTACCTGCAAATTGGTACTTGCTGGTACTTGCTACTACCGCCTCAAATACATCCCCATGCCAATTAGGAATTTTCTATGACGGTACAGCGTCGCCCTTTAATTTTCTTTTCAGCGGCAAACCTAACAGCTCGTTTTTTAAATCCCGTTCATAGTTTTCGGGCAGGAAGTGATCGGGACAAATCCTTGCATTATTCACATTAACCGGATCAGCCCTTTTACAGCGTAAAACCCACTTGCGCTGTAGTTCTCGATCTTTAGGCAAACAATGGAAAATCACATTCGTAGTTTTATACGAAGCATGTTTGCATTCAGCAACAGCGCAATGGTTTCTACTTTTACTCATAATGTTACGACAAAAGCCACAGACAATAACTACAATAGCTCATAAGCAACTGCATCTCGTTTATTTCATTAGAAGGATTGTGGAATTTGCATGCATCAGTGCCTTATCTTATCTTATAATGTGCAATCATAATATTGCATTACGCACACTCACGTGTAAGCGCTCTTGCGTTGTATTCTCAGTGACGTCACGCCCATCGGTCAGCAGTGACAGTGTTTTGCGCGGGAAGGCGGGAATGGCCTGCTCTGCTGCAGTGTTGCCAAGAAACAGATAGAAAGCTATGCTGCCTCTTTACCCCCCCCCCCTCTTCCCTCTTCCCCCTCTTTACCCTTGCTGCACTTGAAACATATAAACAAGTATCGAGATTTAACTGTATTGGAACACCACAGTGAAGCGAAATAATTATTAATTTTTAGATGAGTCGTATTTATTACACATCTGCTTCACTTTCGTACCTATTTTGAGGACATGTTTCGCAAATCATCGTTTGCATCTTCGGCTCTTATGCGACTAAAGTTTGATCCAGTGGTGTGGGTAATTCTGGAGTTGTTGCTGCCATCTGTTGGTTTAGTGATGAACTTAAATGTGGGATTCTCTTCTGGCGGGATTTCAAAGTTCATTAGTTGGTTTTTATGTTTTTCTATGTATATTCTCTCCCATATGACGAGTTCACTATGTTTTTGTACGTATTTTAGTAATTCGGTGCTATCTTCAATTTCATGTTTTTCAGACCAGAAATGAGCTGCTATTGCGGACTTATCAATATTTTTGTATCTTAAGTGCCTGAAGTAATAAATACGACTCATCTAAAAATTAATAATATAAACAAGTGTTCGAGATTATCTCACCTCGACAAAAACATGCACTTTTAATCTGTATCAGCCTACTTTTAGGACAAAAATAAGTTGTTCTCAATACATATTTACTATATTGCAGCATCTTCAAGGTATAAGTATTTTTTAAATAATATATTGACTCTGTCAATTGATATGATCATATCGGCTGTGCTGGTGTGCCAGAATTTTGTTCCTCAGGAGTTCATGATCATGGTCCATGTCTTCCTGATAGGCCCCAGTTTTTTCTTTTTCGAGGGCTTCATCAACAAAACCAGGCGATGTACCGGCATGACATATAATGAAGCAGCCACCTTTTCCTATAGGTTCTTTTATGGTACTTTCAACTGTGCCGTCAATCCAGCCCTTTGACATAGTATGGCTGGCATTTACTCAGATTATATCCAACCACACTATTTCATGCAAGTTTTTATTCACATTTCTCTTAAAAAGAAAGCACTTAGTGCTACAATATCTGATTTTTTGAGTATTAATTTTCTGTTATTTTTTTTTTTTTTGAACTCAAATCCCAGGCCATGGAGAAATTTGTTTGGAAACTAAGAGTTCCTTCAAATAGCTCTGCTTCTTTAAGAGAAGAAAGAAGCTTTTGCAAGGTAGAATGCTCCATTCGGATGTAATAGTCATAGATGTGCCTTCTTATGACATCTAATTGAAAACTGTGGAGATACCCCTGGTCTTGTTTCCTAGGAGTTACAATTTTGATGGACCTGGCTGTAGCTGCTTCTCTTTAGAGATTCTAGAAAGAGTCTCCTTACTTATTTTAAGGGCACATGAAGTTCTTTTTCTCACTTAGTTGAAAGGAATAAGCGGTTCAATGTGAAGAAGGAAATTCTCCTCTTCCTGTTCAAAGAATTCCTTAAGAGAAAAGACAAATTCTCTAGCTTGACTTATGCAATGTATTACCCCAACCATAAGCTGATACTATGAGTTGGTGTTCCTCTAATCCTACTGCCACTGTCTTGCTTCCATGACAACATATTTTAATAGGTTTTAACAAAGTAGGCTAACAACACACAACACAATTGAATGCTTAAGCAAATTCTGTTTCCCGCACACAACTACAATAACTGACATGAGGAACAGCTGATAAACCAGTGTAACCAATATAGCAATATTTGTTTACATTTCCATAGCAACAACCTTCCTCTCTTACCCTCCACATCCCTTGCTTGACAGATGTCATGTATCTTCTTTTAAAAATCAGACTGTAACAAAACATTTGATTAATATCAAACTTGGTATTCAAGTTTAGTATTTTGCAAAGATGTGATGAGAAGTCTTTCAAGAAGATTTTCTGGCTTGTAAAAGAACTGCTGTGGGCACAACACACTGGCAGCACTAATATGATCCTTGCAATTTATGAAATATTTATTTTTTATACAGTTTTTTATATTCTCAGTAATGACTCCTAACAATTTTTCTCAGAATACCATATATAAGAATACTTAAATGGATACTTAAGGATACTTAAATATATAGATAGGTACAGACTGAAAAATTCAATGCCATACCCAGGATTTGAATCACTATACATGGGCAGTGTGAAGAACGATTAATTTCCATCAGTTGAATATATATATTTATTTCTCAAACTCTTTGAGAATAGCCTTTGAAGTCATCTTCATCTGGAAGGAATTTTGTCTAATTTATATTTTAAAAACATTAGTGAAATCATGAAGTCATGTTACAAAGTATTGTATTATAATTTTTGTGTTGCTTCACTCTCAGTAGCTTTAGTTTTTATGTTTTTCTGTCTAATATTGTTAAATAGTAACGGTTAAGTCATAGACAAAAGAGTGTGCACAAAACATGTAGATCTCCTTAAAATATGCAATTTATTTAAATAAATTTATTCTAACATAATTTGTTTTTTGAATACCCCCTTATTATTGGTTCAAATTGTTCAATATGAAAATCAGATACTGACCACCTGCCTGGGCACATAGATGGTAGTGAACAGCAGAAATCAACAACTTAAATTATTAAGGGAACTAGCCAAACAAGAATTAACCAAACATTTTTGCGTCTTTCAATACCTTTTTTTTTTTTTTTTTTTTTTTTTTTTTTTTTTTTTTTTTTTTTAAATAAAAGACTCAGTGGATGAGTGCAAAATTTTAATTATAGATTAAGAGTTTATCAGATCTATTTTCAGAGAAAACTGTTTGACAGGTATTTTGTGAAAGCAAATTTATTTTCATCCCCATTTTGTCATGTTACAGATGAACTTAAAGGAAAATTGGATTATTACCTCAGGACTTATTTACCAGAAAAAGTAAGATTACTGAGGCTTCCAGAAAGATCTGGACTGATTAGAGCTCGACTTGCAGGAGCAAAGGCTGCAAAAGGAGATGTTTTGGTATTTCTTGATGCACACTGTGAAGTAGTGGAACTCTGGTAAGTGAAACCTTCTGCTAATTTGTTAACTTTTGCAGCAGTTTGCGCTCTCTCTCTCTCTCTCTCTCTCTCTCTCTCTCTCTCTCTCTCTCTCTCTCTCTCTCTCTCTCTCTCTCTCTCGTCTATCTAGTTCATTGCAAGCCAAAAGTATTCCCTTTCACATATATATGGAGTTTTGCTATAGGCTTTTGAGATCAGTAGTATCAAACTTTTAATAAATCTTTTATTCCAAAATCTTGAAAATCCATCACGGAAATCCCTTAAAGTGTAATACTAGTGTCAGTGTCTGAATAAATAAGTTGATATATGATTGTACACATTGTATTAATACTTCCGAGTGTAAACAGTAATTTGTGTAAGTTAATGATAATCTGGATATTGTAAAAAAGTAATAAAAGTAGATTGTAAATATTATGCAATACTTTCCTAAGTATTTCGACGAATTCCTTGGTTAGTAAATAAAATAATGCTATTTCCTGATTCATTGGTGCCTTTCAAAAGGGAAATATTTAAGAAAATTCAAGTTCACACATGGAAATGCTCACTATTTCCATATACCTGAGTAGAGTTTTTTTACGGTTCCTGGAAGTGAAGAAATAAAACTTAAGCCGGCTGTAGTTGTTATTTGCTTTGCACACTTGCTAATTCTTTCCCAGAGCTAGCTGTGCATTCTTTCAGTTCGTGAGCACTATAGTGTACCAGTCCCAGGTCAAGTTAATGTCATTTTTATAGTCACCTTCAGTAAAGAATTTTGATTACATGTCATCTCTAGGTTTAAAACATTATCTTATCATATGTTGTACATTCTTATTCTTTGCTTCGTTTGATTTGGATGATTACATTTAACAGCAGTGGTAATAACAAATGGAGACTGCAACAAACCACATCCTTCACAATCAACAATTTGAAGAACAAAATTAAATTTAAAAAGAGAGAGAAACATTTGTCGGTTCGATCTGGGAACTATTGTCATTGCCGTAAAAACTTCTATGTTGTTACTGAGCCGCACATGTACACTTACTGGCACTGTAACAAATGCATACATATACCACCAAGGTGCATCAGTGTCGTACTGGCCCAAAGTTACTTTGGCTTATTGCAAAACATCATGCACTCTGAGACCATATATGTCCTATCTTGAATTGTTCTCCCAACATCTCTTTATAATCCCTTGAAGTTGTTTGGTCAAATTCTGAAACATCCTGTATTATATGTAAAAAAACAAAAGCTAGCTAAAGTGAAATAATAAATACTCACAAAATATTATTTGTAACGAAATTTCACTAATCTTTAATGAAATTTTCATCAATTTCCGTAAAGATAAGTGAAGTTTCGTTACAAATAATTATATTTTGTATAGTATCCTGTATTATATACATACTTACGATTGTGGACTGAAAAGTTCTCGGCCTCACCAAGAGATCATGGCACTGCTTGCATAGTTTTTTTTCTCCTTACATTGGTACACATGTTAATAGACCCTATGTAAAATTACAAGTCATTCCAGGTAATAGTTGACTGTAAGCAGTTGTTTGAAGCAGTGGAAGTGCGTATTGCTTTGAAAATGCGGAAATTCAAGTATCATGCAATCGTAAAATTCTTTGTATAAGAAGGTTTAACACCTACAGAAATTCATTTGCGAGTTGTAAATGTGTATGGTGACTCTTCACCTTCAGTTTCCACTGTGAAGAAATGGGTAGCTGATTTTAAATGTGGCCATGAAAGGTCCAAGACTTTCCACGTGAAGGACTTCCAAAAACTCTAACCACACTGGAAATCATTGAAAAGGTGCATGATGTATTTTGGAAGATCGGCATACAAAGGTGCATGAAATTGCTTATGCTCTTGGAATTTCAAAGGAACGTATTGGTCACATCTTGCATCATGAATTAAACATGAAAAAGCTTTGTGCAAGATGGGTGTCGCCTATCCTTACTGTGGATAACAAACGCATTTGCCCAACACTCTCTGAAAAGTGCTTGGTGCATTTTCAGAAGAACAGAAGTGACATTTTGTGCCAATATGTCTCAGTGGATGAAACATGGGTTCACCGCTACACACCTGAACCCAAGAAGCAGTCAAGGCAGTGGACAGAAGCTGGTTTTTCAGCTTCAAAGAAGGCGAGGATGGTGCTATTAGCAGGAAAGATCATGGTGTCAATGTTTTGGAATGCCAAAGGAATTTTTTTGATTGACTATCTCGAAAAAGGCAAAACCATTACTGAAGAAAGTATTCTTCAACTTCAACTTCTAACCAAACTGAGTGCAAGCATTCGTGAAGAGTTCCGGGTTAGAAAAGATTGTTTTCCATCAGAACAATGTATCTGTCCAGAAAAGTGTTTTGGCAGTGGGGAACTTTGAGAGATCTGCACCATGACATCCTGGAACATGCACCCTATTCCCCAAATTTGGCTACCTCAGATTTCCATCTGTTTCAAAAACTGAAGAAATTCCTCACTGGTAGGTGCTTTTCGTCCAATGCAGAAGCAATTGCAGCTGTAAATGGTACTTTGCGGCATTTCCAGGGGAACACTATAGGAGGGAATAATGGCATTGGAACACCGCTAGACAAAATGTATTGATATTAGAGGAGATTATGTTGAAAAATAAAACTACTTTGAAAGCATGAATTGTCGCTTTTTAACTATCAGGCTGAGAACTTCATACCACCCTTGTACTCCTAGTGTCTTGACCAATTTTGAAATCTTACTTCTCATACACCATCCTATTTTACACTGCTTTCAATAAGTATATTAATGACAAATCATTCTTTTTATAATATACCTAAACACATTTCACGTATTCTCACTTATGCAAATTAAAGTAACAGCATAACTTTTATAAATATTGCTTAATGTTTAGAAAAGTATGCTTTATTACGTTTTATAATCTATTAGTTAACTATTCAAAACAATCTATATTAAACTTTAAAGACGGCTACATTAATTTAATAAAAGGTTTAGACTTTATTATATTGTGACTTTGTGGATTCGTAGAATTAAAAGATTTGTTTGCAGAAATTTAAAATGCTCTTTATTGCAGTAAACAATAACTTTGTACACCCCTTGCAACAGTAAAAATGATGTGACATACACAACTTGCCTTCAAGGTCGTCTCTTTACTACTGCCAAACGTAAACAAATAAAAGAATTCACTGCGGTACAGTTCAGTAAATCTCACACAACTCTCACACTACACAGCTGCAACTAAATTAACAACTCACTAGCAACTGACTGCGCTCTAACACCTTGCCGGTTTGTCTCTTTCCTTCCTGCCTACGTGTGCCCGGCACTGGTTTTGCGGCGGCTCCAACCAACAATGTGATCGGCAACAATATGCATAAATAAGTTGGCATATTCAAGAAAATTACAGAAGAAAGTTTATTTTGAAGATCTAATGCCACAAGTTCCCACCTAGGTGTGAAATCACACTTCAAAATGTTGCCAGCTGTTTCAGGTTTGCTAACAAACTTCAGATTAACTAAGAGTCATCTGTTGTTCATAATATGGAACATTTCATTTAACCAAGAGTTAGCAAACCTCAGGTTTTAACCAGAGATGTATTACAAGCGCTTAGTGATGCAGTTGTTAAATTATTAAGTGAATGTGAAGAATACATTTCATAATACTTAAGTATGGAATAGAACTACAAATTTAGTACTTTCATAAGCATGTGTCATAATTGGTGATACATTGTGCTTGTTTTTATGAATATGTGCACATGGAATAATCGTATTTAAAATTGATTTCCTTATCAGTGAACTAATTTAAAATATAACTCAACGGTAGATTCCTTCTTCAGTACAACCAAACTTTAAAAATGGCACATACAGTACATAAAAATAGCAAAATCAATGTTATAACACTGACAACCGTTAATAATAAAACCAAAAATTAATCCTGAAATTCAAACAAAAGTAACACTGGAATGTGATAAAAAGTAAAACAAATTTATGCTGTCCTTATCAATTGTTAAACATACATTTTAAAAATGCTTCATAAGTTCTTTTTGGAGTATGGAAAACATGTTACAGTAAAAATATTTTTTATTGAAAATGACATTTACTTCTCCATCCATTATTAAGCATAATTTTCCTTTACAATGGATTTGGTAGTTTTACAACAACAACAACAAAAAAAGGATAAATAAATAAACTGAGAACAAGGAGAGTCAAACTAATAGAAACCAGGAGGTAAATAACCAATATTTACTGTTGTCAAAATATACTTTGTAGTTAAGCCTTGGTGAATAAATTGTAGTAATTTGAAAAGTGTATGTTACATAATATGAATACTTCAAAACACTAGAGTAATAACAATTGGAAAACACTTAAACTCTTTAATAATGTGGCTGATAATGTTGGAAGTGTTTCTAATTTATCAAAATTTTACTGTATTGGAACACCACAGTGAAGCGAAATAATTATTAAATCATAGATGTGTCGTTTCACTGGATCAAGCTTTAGTTGCATTAGAGCCGATGATGCGAACGATAGTTTGCGAAACATGTCCTCAATATATGTACATAAGAGAAGCTGATGTGTAATAAATACAACTCATCTATAAGTTAATAATATTTCTAATTTGTTTAAAAATTGATCTTTGTAATGTTTTAATTGGAACAGATGGTTTGTCAAGGATGATTTAAAAGGCTTGAAGTTTTAAAATTATTATATAATTTTTTTTAATGAGACTGCTGTAATGGTGTTATACCTAATGCTAATAAACATCATCATAATCATCATCCTCATCATTACATCCTGTCAGTTTTCATAAATCATTTACTCTTAAATTATTTTAAATAAGAACTGCTTATTTATAAACAGGTTAACAGTTAAATTGTGCATGCAGAAAATAAATGTGAATAATTTGTATTTAAGGTTGGAACCCTTGTTACAAAGGATCAAAGAGAAGCGCTCAGCAGTTTTGGTCCCCATAATTGATGTTATAGATGATAAAACATTTGAATACAAATACAGCAAAACTAATCCTGATTTCTTTCAGGTGAGTAAAGTTATGTTAACTTAAGTTTAATCTATGCTTTTTCTTTCTCCTTTGTAAATTTGAGCCAAAAATATACTGGTTCCAATTACTTTGCTTGTTTAAACATGAGCTAAATACATTGAGAATGGATGATACAAATTCATTGGATGGCATTGAAGAAAGGCATCACATGTAGCTTAAGACATTGCTTAAATTAAAAAGTGAACAGGGCCAGATGACTCATGTGGTAAACATATGTTTATTATTTGGTGCAGCCAAAACAGATACAAGTGTAGTGTGTCGTTGATAATATGAAATCTAATGCATGATATGGCAGAAGTTTGCACAGCTTGTATTCTTACTAACCAAGCTCTTACGCCACACATAATTAACAAGGAAACAAAGCTCATGCATGGAAAATATAATTTATTGCTGAAACATGCATAAAATATATACATAAGGTAAAAAAAAAATTATTACATATCTTTGTTTTAAAATTATAAATTTTTATTCGAAATAAATTTTTGTTTTTATGATATGGCATTTTCAATATTTGTACAAGGTGTAATCAAAAAGTTTCTGGAATGGCATTACAACTTTGTTGTCATAGAGCAGTCTTTAATTCACAACCAGGTTGTATATGCAGAGTTCCTTCCTTTTAAAAATGAGAGGTAACATGACTTTCTGTGACTTTGCAGGGGAGAATTAGAAGCTCTGAAGCAAACACGTGTTTTACACTTATTGCAATTTTTCTGTGCAGTGAAAATGTCAGCTTACAAAGAACAAAGGAGAAATATGAAATTTTGTTTAAACTCGGTAAAACTGCAACCAAAATGTATGAAATGTTAAGAACAGCTTATAGAGAGTAAATAATGGGCAAAAGCAACAATCCTCACGATGGAAGAATCCTTCATCTCCAAGTGCCAAAAAAACCAGACAAATAGTAAGAGTCGGACTGAAAAATTCAATGCCATGGCTGGAATTTGAACCATGGACCTCCCGGTCTCCATCCAGTTGCACTTAACCATTGAGCTATCAGGGCCAACATGCTGTTATGACATTGAATTCTTCAAATGAGTCATATGTTTCCCGGTAAACCACTAGGGGTTCTCTTATACAATGAAATATCCACCTTTTGTGGCCACTTACTATGCTGTAAATACTTAAGTCCCAGGCTTTATAGTTACCACTATTAGGTTAATTGATGAAATTTAATCGTTCTTCCACAGTAACCATGTGTAGGCTAAGATTTGGATAGAAAGAGTCAGACAAAAATTCAATACCATGGCTGGAATTTGAACCATGGACCTCCCGGTCTCCATCCAGTTGCACTTAACCATTGAGCTATCAGGGCCAACATGCTGTTATGACATTGAATTCTTCAAATGAGTCATATGTTTCCCGGTAAACCACTAGGGGTTCTCTTATACAATGAAATATCCACCTTTTGTGGCCACTTACTATGCTGTAAATACTTAAGTCCCAGGCTTTATAGTTACCACTATTAGGTTAATTGATGAAATTTAATCGTTCTTCCACAGTAACCATGTGTAGGCTAAGATTTGGATAGAAAGAGTCAGACAAAAATTCAATACCATGGCTGGAATTTGAACCATGGACCTCCCGGTCTCCATCCAGTTGCACTTAACCATTGAGCTATCAGGGCCAACATGCTGTTATGACATTGAATTCTTCAAATGAGTCATATGTTTCCCGGTAAACCACTAGGGGTTCTCTTATACAATGAAATATCCACCTTTTGTGGCCACTTACTATGCTGTAAATACTTAAGTCCCAGGCTTTATAGTTACCACTATTAGGTTAATTGATGAAATTTAATCGTTCTTCCACAGTAACCATGTGTAGGCTAAGATTTGGATAGAAAGAGTCAGACAAAAATTCAATACCATGGCCGGGATGTTTACCAGAAAGAGCAGTGAAAGATTCATATGCAAATTCTGATTAGTGTCATACCTCAAAAGGGAATAATTTTGGAGATGCATTCTTTCAAGCATTATCAGTAGCTTTGATGATTATACTCTTAACCTTTGTGCAATATAATCATGTGACATCCATTTTAAAATGGAGAAGCATTATTGATGTCAATAGGTATCCTGTGTATACATGCATTTAATGCTTATTTAATGATAATTGTTTTAAGTGTTTTCCTTCAAGTCTCAGAGGTGTAGGGGTTATGGATTTCTTATCCCCAAATGAAGAGACCTCTGACCTTGGCTACAAAGCTGTTGATATGCAAACGTCCTGATTGGTCATTATTTAGCATGGTTTTAAAGTTCTCCAAATTACTAAACAATTGTATATGATTATATCTAGATGGTGTAAAAATACTTTTTTTATATGTTTAACAGTTTTTCCAAAGACAGATGATGACAATACTGATCTACTAGATCCACGCCACATACATGTATGCTGTATTCCTGGATAATATCAAGCTTAAAAATTGACATCTTGTTATGGGCATCTATTTTTCTGGTGTCAAACAACAAATTCTTAGTGCTATAATTGGATGATGCCAAACTACCCTCCTATCTTGCCAAGCAACATAATCAAAGCGGGAGCTGATGCACCTGTATTTCTGCTCTCCTTAGAGCCTCTGTATTCACATCTTTGGCATATTAATACAATTTGAATGTATTGTTCCAATTGCATTTTGTATAAAGCCATGTATAATCTAGGGGAGCTATACTAATTGTTATCTAAGTTTCTACCCTGTTCAAGTACAGGTTCCATCAGTGCATTTCTATGGAGCCAGATAACCCTAAATCTTTGTTGCCAGTGTTATTAGTTCCTTGTCCATTGTTTATATTGTGACTTTGTGGGTTCGTGAAATTAAAAGTCCAATTGCACCACTCAAAAATGTTCTTTATTCCCACCGAATTACAATCGGAGCACTTGCCAATTACACAGAATTACGTAATGCACACAATTACAATTCACCAGTTCATCTGTCACAGGTCCACTGCACGCAGTTACGTACACTTCTGGGATGCACATACACAGTCCGTTCCCTCACTGGGCGATCCTCACGACTGCTCGACAAGAACTGAACTCACTCGCCACTGCAGTCCCTTTTTTATAGGAATATCGCTGCTTCTGGAAATCTCTCGGTTCGGTGAATCATCAAGAAGGTTTGAGACGGCAGGGGGAGGGGAAAGAGGCGGCCAGCGACCAGTGACACTTCCCTAATCATCCCCTCAGTTAGTGACCGAGATAAATGGATTGGCGTGGTCCGCATGCCTCCGATCCCCTACTAGCTGTCAGTTGGTCGTGCTTTCCGATAATTGGGTGACAATATCTATAGATATTCGGTTTTACTTTCACAAACATCAAAACTCCTAGTGCCAAATCTGGCCCTCTGGGTATTGATGTATTGCAGGCCAGAGCAGCCCTTCCAAAGCATCAAGCTTTTATCAATATGATCGTTTCACCAGGCATATAATTTTCTTTGAATTTTTAAATAATATAATCAAAAGCCAGCCTGATTTTGTGCAGTTTATCATTTACATTTTCTGTGCAGGTGAAATGAAGGAACAGCAAAATGACCTTATATTTGACATGCGTGTAGCTAGCATGTCATCTATAGACCAGTGCATATGTACTGTCTACCCACCATAAGAGGGCAAGAGATGATTGAAGAGGGAAAGGGGTTTGAACTGTTTATCTGCTCTCCTAGGGGATCTCTTTACTAGAAAATGAGTGTGTGAGAGTGCATATGAGTTACCCATGCTGCCAGACCTAATGTTTGTTGTAGTAAACGTAGTGATAGGTATTATGCATGGGTGAGTTATGTGACAACACTAAGGTAATTTTAAACGAATCTAATCTCTGTTTCATATAACCTTGCCCCGCTGACATGTATCATTCCGCGTACCTTCCCCTTCATCCTAATTGGCTAATGCTTTCACGCCATAGGCCATAGGCGGTGCCTTCCCGTCACATTGAAACCTGCAGTAAACGTCATAATAATTGCCAGGAAGATAGATAAAATCATACAGATTAGAATATGAAGGCATGCAAAAATAATGAAGTTTATAATGAAACTGAGCAAGTTGAAACTGAATGAATGAGCAATGAAACTGGAACAAGTTTATAATGAAAGGCCTTCAGCCTTTTCCATTGGGATTTTTTAAAACCAGCACACATTTGCAAAAATGCTTGTCTTTCAGTTTTAAAAGTCGTGTCACACCATACTTGTCGTGTGTCTTTCATTCACTCAAGTCTTGTCAAGGTAGTATATTTTGCGATTTGTATCCCGGTACAGTCCGATTGTCCTTAAATAACGTCTTCGCCACACAGCAATATCACCCCTGGAGTGATAAGTTTTCCTGTTGTCTCAGTTTCATGTCGCGATGTTCCTACGCATCTAACACACCTGTAAGTTCAGGGCACAGGTGTTCGACTTCTCTCACTGACAAAGACGGATTCTTCTCTGTGAGTACGTTAAATACATGCAACACAATTCTTTTTTCGCTGCTTTGTAAAGGTTTTCCCTTGCGATGCTTCAGCGAAAAACTGGCGGTAGACTCTGCCATTATACATACAATAAGTACACGCGCAATAAATGATCAATAAAATTATTTAGCTTTTGCACTCGGCATAGCACACCGTCGAATGGTGATATATGACTAATCATTTTCAAAACAAGGTCAGTGATAAGTCATATAAACAAATATGTCATCACTACCGCTAAATCATGTGCTATCGTGCCATGTGCTTGAGAGCAAAGGAACCTCCTCTTTACTTTGTTTAAGAATTAACATGCATTTCAGATAAATCAACTCTGCTGGAAATATATTTCATTAAAACAGTTACAAAAATGTATGACAATTCTCTTCCAACATATAAAGACATATTACCATGTTAAATAATGAACTAATTTTTACCATACAACAGTCTGCACCACAACAGCAGCCAATGAGATGTGATAAGGTCACGTGACCGTTAAGAGATACGGGGCAAGCTTATGTGAAACAAGGATTAGCATCCTTGTCATACTCGGAAGGCAAGCTTAAACACTGTGGGTACAGTGAAAGTGATTACATTACACATTCCTTTAGCTTGCCTTCTTGTGCTGGGTAGGCAGTAATGTATGTTTAAAAATAACCTTCATGAGCATAATTGGATTAAGTAGTCTGTAAATCTCAATGAGTGTTACTTCTGTCCACTTCTGAATTCTACTTTTAGCCCCTATATTCCTTAAGAGGTCAGGTCTTCCTTTGTCCTGCTCACATATACATTTATTTCCATAACATTGAGAGACACTAAGTCAGCAGTAAAATAATTTGCAAAAATAGCAATCGGTTGGCTGTCAGAAGTCAGAGGAGCATGGCTGTGCTTGTGAAGGTCTGTGTATTATGTTGAAATGTATAATTTGTATGCAAAAATCAAGCTGATCCACAGATTAGATATGTTTGAAATCTTTATGAATACGTTAACAATGTGTTTAGAGCAGTCAGCACCACTATGCAAGGTGGTATGTGACAAGCATAAACTTACAAATTGGTCTACCAAAGGGATAAATAAATCAATGAAAAGAATGAAATTCTTAAACAGTTTAAAAGCTTTCAAACTAAATGAAAAATCTCACAGATATATAGATAATTATAGAAATATCTTAAATACACTAATTAATGAAGCAAAAAAGCTGCACAACAAAAGACTTCTACAAAATGCCAAAAATAAAATTAAAAAGACGTGGAGTATTATTAAATCTGTTCATAAAGAAAGCATATCAAAATGGATAGAAAATTTACAAATTGTAAAAAATAACTGTCAGATCCTGGGCCCAATAAGTGTAAGTAATGCGTTTAATGACTACTATATAAATATTGTATCCAATATGGGAATTAAGAAAATAAATGACCAAACAACAAATGAAGGAAGCATATGTAACTCCATGGTAGTGAGAGAAATAACAAATGAGCAGGTCATCAAACAGATAAATATACTAAAATGTAAAAAATCTGGTGGGTTAGATGAATACTCTAATCAAATGATAAAATATTGTAAATATGAAATTGTGGACACCTTTACTCACATAATAAATGAAAGTTTCAACCAAGGCACATTCCCAAGTAAACTAAAACAAATAGTAGTTAGACCTATATACAAAAAGAAAGGCTCCAAAAACTAATGGAAAACTATCGTCCTATATCGCTCTGCTCAGTATTTTCAAAAATCATGGAAGGCCTTTTCCTAGAACAACTACAAAGTTTATGCAATAAATTTAATATCATCTCAGAAAATCAGTTTGGTTTTCAAAAAATGAAATCTACAATACATGCAATTTGCAAAGGAAATGATATAATCGTTCGTGCATTAGATAAAAAAGAGATAGTGGTAGCAATCTTTCTTGACCTATCCAAAGCTTTCGATTGTGTTAACATAAAAAATCTAGTCTCAAAATTAGAAAACTATGGGATAAGAGGCACCCCATTAGAATGGATAAGTTCATACCTCCACAACAGACAGCAATGCGTAGAGATAATATATAACATAGAAGAAAACTTGAAAAAAATTAAATCAATGTTTAAACCGATAACACATGGAGTCCCGCAGGGGTCTAAATTGGGGCCATATCTATTTATACTGTACATAAATTATTTGTTCAAAACAATACAGGATGCAGGAGGATTAGCTATTGGGTATGCGGATGATACTACCATAGTGGTAACAGGAAAAACAGCAGCAGAGGTCCAAAATAAAGCAAACAGTATTAGAGGTAGTTAGAATATATTTATCACAGCTAGGAATGTTACTAAACACAAATAAAACAGAATGGATGCAAATTGGAGTAAATAATAAAATGCAGACAAACATAACTTTAGTAATCCAAAATGAGCAAATTCAACAAGTAATGCAAACAAACTTTTTATGACTAGTTATTGATAGTAATTTAAAATGGAATAAACATATTGAAAAAATTTGCAACAAAATAAATAAGGGAATATATGTGTTAAAGCAACTAATACAAATCATGGATGAGAGTAGTGCCCTGAAAGTATATTATGCTTTTATACACTCTCATCTAAATTATGGGATTATCTTATGGGGAGCAGCAGGAAAGAAACAGAGGTTAAGAATATTTAGGTTACAGAAACGAGCCATAAGATTAATTAAAAAAATTCCAAGAAGAAACTCATGCAAAAGTAGTTTTAAAAATCTTGGAGTACTTACACTACCCTGCTTATATATATATATATATATGAATCTCTTAAGTAAGAATGCACAAAGAGGAAAAGAATACTAATATTCACAGGCATAACACAAGAACAAAACTGAACTATTTTAGAAACAGACTAAGAGGCACGCTAGGTAACAAGTGTATTGAAAACAATGCAAAAGATTTATACAATCACCTCATCAAGGAAATAAATTCAGAGGTGAAGAAAATTGAGCCAATTAAGACATACCTGTTAAAAAATGCCTTCTATTCAATTGAAGAGTATAAAATATCACATGTTCATAGTAGTTAGTCATGCAATATAAAAGATTTATAGTACTAATGTATGTTAATTATTGTACAGTTCTTATTTATGTTTAATGTATTTCTGATGAAGCCGTGTAAAAATTTTTTGCAAATGGTGAATAAAATCTGAATCTGAATCTTGACACAAAGAATTAATTTTGAGAAACAAAATAGTGAGATTTTAATGTTTTATTAATAGTCTCTACTTTGTTTGTACCATAGATATTTATTGTCTCTAAGGAGCTGTAAACCAGTTTTTGTTTCATTATAATAACTTAATAAATATAAACAATATGGATATCTTTTGTTTCAGAAACTATTTGTAGTTGGTTTATTATGGATATGTTATATGGATATGTTTTTTATGAAGCATTTTTACTGTATTTAACAATTTAAATGTCTTGCACTGTTTATTGGCTATCAATTCCTGGTTTAAATGACCATCGCTGAATTCCTGATTTAAATGACCATCGCTGAAGTAGTGACCAAAGCTACAGATTTTGTAGGAACCTGAAATTCGTTTAAATTTCTGGTCCAAGTACATTATATACATTTTTTGGGTTTAGGATTAAAAGTAGCTGATGAAACAGTATATTATGGTGTTCATATGCCGTAAACATTAGGATTTTCATTGTAATGTTGAAATGTCTTCAATATTTCGAAGGTGAGCTTTTGCCTGAGCTATAACCAACCAGACTAGAGCTGATCATGATGTTTGGTATGTTTAAGGTTGGAGGGTTTTCTTGGAGCGGCCATTTCACATGGGTAAATATACCAGAGAGGGAAAAGGAGCGACGTGGATCCTCTGTGGCACCAACAAGGTTATTACTATGATTACTATTTTCTCTTATTATGTTCTACATATATTGTATCATAATAATACTAATACTTTAACATTATAACTAAAATTATAAAAACTTTAAAATTATAGCTAAAACTTTATTATTGAAAGAAACAGAACAATCGGAGCTATTACTTTGAAAATGTATTAGAACCAAGAAGTAATACATTTTATTTGATAAAAGAAAATAAGAAGTATCCAAGTTTTCATTAATTTTTAGTGCAATTTTAGAGAAAATAGATTATTTATAGAATCTCTTGGTGAGCTGTGGTGTTTTTCTCTATCCTGTTTCATAACATTTAATAATTAGAAATGTAGTGATAATGTATTTATGATTTTTAATAATTTGTTTGATGCAGATCAGCAACAATGGCAGGTGGATTATTTGCTATAGACAGAAATTATTTCTGGGAAATAGGTTCTTATGACCCATTAATGGATGTTTGGGGTGGTGAAAATCTGGAAATGTCATTTAGAGTAAGTAATTCATTTTTATACGATATTGAATAGTTAATATGTTTAAAATCATAAGGAATGTGAAATTTATATAGTTCAGTTTCTCATTACTGTGGCTCTGTGTTTTGGAATGTTGCTGCATTGCAGTACTGAAAACTGAGCTTCTCATTATGATCTAATCTGATTCACATCATGTTCTTTTCTTCATGCTTTTCTTTTACAGTTAGTGGTTATTAATTTGCAACTTTCTATAAGGTACAGATGGCAAAACATGTACCAACTTTACATGTACATAGTCAGTAAACCTCTTTTACAACAGTAAAGAAACTAGCACAGGTTATTCAAAAGACATGTAGTATTTAGTATACTTTAGTATTTATTTTTCTCATCTTTCTTCTACTTACATTTTCATTGATACATTGACATTTGTAACATTTCTTTTACACAATAACAAAATGACTTATTCACATCTAATATACCCTTCCTACCTGCTTGCCTTGAGTCTCGGTCTCAATACACATAAGCCCTGGTTTTCCGTGTATTGATGACCCTCCTCTCCCTTGTGTCCCTCGTACTAGTTTTTCAGCCCTTAATTATTTCTCTCTAACTTTCCTCAGATATTCACCTATATTTCTTACATTCTTTTCTCCTTTTACCAATAACATTTTCTGTATTATTAATATCTGCCCCCTTCCCTAAAACTGTCCCACTTTTGTTGCCAAATTTTTTCTCTCCATATCTTTGTTTGCAGTAGGGTATACTGTGCCCATCTGTGTTCTCTTCTCCACACTTTGGGCATGTCCCTGTATCCTTATCATATCTAATACCTTTCAAATTTCTAACTCCTGTCCTTGCCCAGGCATATCCTTCTCGCCCTGACTTATTACACACATCTATGTACTTCTCCCTCCCCCACACTGTCTTTATTTCCCTATATGTCCTTAGTGATCTTTTCTCCCTTACATTGGCAAATATAACTTGACTATGTAAATCTTCCAGCCTTAATTCTACCTCTTTCCGAAAGCCCATTTCATAATACTCCTACTTTGTCCAAATATATCCCATACCTATCTGTTCTATCAGTTCTCTTACTTTTTGCGCCCAAGACTCTCCCCATTTGCTTCTCATCTGCAAAAGAAAACATTCCTTGATAATATTTCTTTCCTCCAAATTGGCAACTCTGTATAGATATTTCAAGCCCTTGAGACAATTTTAACCCTTGTTGAATGTCTTCCCAACTCTAATTGTGCTACTCCATTAGGTGAAGCTACCGGTAAACCCAAAGTATATTTACAGAAAGATCTGTTAATAACGTCTACCTCTTCCCATGCTTCATCCACTCCCCATATCTCTGCCCCATGCAACATTTTATTTTCTACTATGGCAATATAAATCCTTTCCATCCATTTGACATTAATGTCAGGTAATTTCCTTAAACATGCTCTTACAATACTCATGGCCATTTTAACTTTTGCTAGAACAAATTTTTTCTGTCCAGTCCATTTACCATCACAGCTCAGTCTTATCCCCAAATAATCAAATCTCTTTACGACCTCTATTTCTCTTCCATTTATCTCTCATTTCTCATCTTTGCACAATCTATAACCTTTCTTAAGAACCACGATCTTCGTTTTCTTTTCATTAACTCTCATCCCCCATTTTTGGCAAACTACTTATTGCTTCAATTGCCCTTCTCAGCCCTCCAACAGACATAAAAGCAACTACTGAGTCATCTTCATATAACAACCCTGGGATTTCTTTGTTATGAATAACTGGTGAGTGAATCCTATTTTTAGCAATATCCTCTAGAATATCATCTATAAAAAGGTTAAATAGCACCAGACTCAGTTAACATCCCTGTCTTACACCTGTCTTGCTCTCTATACAATCAGTTACTTTGTTTCCCTGCAGCTTGATGCAAAACTCATTATCGTGATATATTTTGCGCAGTGTTTCAATAAATTTACAACTTACCCCTTTGTTATTTAATTTTATCCACAATGCCTCTCTATCAATTGTATCGAACACTTTCTCTAAATCAATAAATGCCATATAAACTCTTCCCCTTTTATTGCTTAAATATTTGTCTATGACTGTTTTGATAATAAAGATACTATCAGTTGTTCTCCTCCCTGGTCTAAATTCTGTTTGAAGCTTTGACAGCTTCTTCTCTTTCTCTACCCACTTCTGTAGTCTTTTTGCTAAAATACCTGTAAAGATCTTCCCTATAACAGAAAGTAAGCTTATCCCCCTATAATTTGCTGGGTCGCTTTTACTTCCCTTTCCTTTGTAAATTGGTACTACCACGCTTATCCTCCACTTCTTGGGAACCTCCCTCGTTTCCAATATTTTATTAAATAGCTGTATTACTATTTTTGTGCACATCCCCTCAGCTGCCCATACCTTCCAAACCTCCCCTGGTATACCATCAATCCCTCTGGCTTTGTTGGCTTTTAACTTCCTAATTTGTTCACATCTCCCCTCACCCTAATCTGTTGTTCTGAGGTTGCCATCATTGCTTCCATATGTATTTGCCTTTCTTCTGCTGACAATATACAATCTCTACCACGCGCTGCACATAGGATGTAGTTCCCCTCCCATGCTATGTAATGCTGACTGAGTTCCTGTTTCACACCATCTATCCATAAGTCCATTCCTTTAACAAAGGCCTTTTTGCTGGCTTTTCTTGCTTTTTTCATTTCCATTAGTGCTATTGATTTTAATTCCCTCTGTTTCTTTCCCAGATCTTGTTCAATTATTATTTTTGTCCCTTTTAGCTGTTTACTGCTCCTCAGCACTTCCCATTTGAATTTCATTGTTGCAGTTTTAACTATTACGGGTCTTGGTCTTGGTCCTTTTCTTCCTATCCTGAAACAGTCCACTATTTCCCATCCCACCAGCTTCAACTTTTAATTTCTCTTGAAATAGCTCTTCTACGTCCTGCCAGGCTCTTATGTCCCTTTTCTATTCCACACCAAAGATAATCAAATTCAGTTTCCTGTTTCCTTCCTCCAAGTTTTCTAGACATAATAATATGTCGATGTCCGGCAGATGAGAGAGGGAAGGCCTCTGAAACTAGTTCCGGGAAAATTTAAAAGTAAGTGTTGTTTAGTGTCGTTAATCGACTCCCAATAAATTTAATTTATACAACAACACTGTTTTCAACACTTCCATGAAAGGATTTAAAAATTTAATTAATAATAATGTGCCTTTACACTCTTTTATTTCATCCTTTATCTCGTTCTCAAATTTTCCCAATGCTAATTTGACCTCGTCTAACTTTTCTCCCATTCTTTCTCCTAGTCTGCTTTCCATACTTTTCATTTCCTTGGTGATATTTTCCAGCATTTTGCCTATCTGTTCCATTTTCGGTCCAGGATTTAATTCTACTCCTCCAATAACCAAAAGAGTGCATATTACAAAGGTAAACCACCAATTTATGCCCATTGTGCCTTGTTCTTTCTTCTTAAATTTAATTTTGCTGGCATTGAAAGCACCTATCCTCGCTCGGTACATTTGTGTATCTATCATCTTTGTTCATTCGCAAGCGTGTGCACTAACACGCCCGACGTCTCTCGCGTCCGGCTAGCAAGTCCAGACATGTAGTAAGACAACCCTGTTAAACCCTGTTATGTGTTTGAAGGACTATGCTATATGCTCCTTGGTTGTCTTAACTATGCAAGGGTCACTGAAAGTTTTGAGAGTAGGTAAATATGAGGTATTTTAAGCCAAAGCATTCTATCGTGCTTTAGATGTTCTATGTTGCTTTAGATTGAAGTTAACATTGTGGAGCTTGTGCACTTTTGTACACTTACCTGCGTGCAAGTGTTGCTGCACCATATGCTAGGATGGATCTTAAGTGAAAGCATTCCCGTGCAATGATTTTTTATGACTATGAAGTACAGTTAGGGAAAAGAGAATACCTTCAAAGACTGCATTGGTCATGTGGGAATCTTATTCTTTGCAATCCATAATTTACTGGATTTTAAAAGAGGAAGGGTTTCTTTCAAGGTTGAAGACTACCTGGGACAGCCATCTACAGTAATAATGAATGAAAATGTAAGAAAAATGGAGCACGTTTTGCTGGAAGATCATTCTTGCACATATCAGATTCAAAAAGACCTGAATGTTGGATTGGCAGTAGTGAACACCATCCTTAAAAGAAATTAAATGTCAGGAACCTCTGCAGTCATTGGATCCCCCATGATCTCACAAAGGAGCAAAATGGTGCCAGGAAATTATAGGAAAAGTTAACTTGAAACAGTCCAAAGTGATCTGATACAACTGAGCAACATCATGATCCAATTACGTAGAAATTTGTGGGCTGAAGATACAAACAATCTGTTTGTGAAATCGATTTCCATTAGAAAGAAGTATTAACACCAATTTCTTAAGATAAGTGAAGCCTTTGTAACAAATATTTATATTTGTGTAATCATGATCCAAGTTTTCTCATTAGAGGATTCTCCAACAAAGTGAAGCAAGCTACAAGTGTTGGCAAAAAATTTGATCTGTTTGTTCTTCTCAGTGGCCATATTGTGCAGTTCCACTTAAGGGACAAAAGATATTGCTAGATGTAATCATAAGATATCTGCCACAAGTCTACAGTGAACTGAGAACAAAGCATTCTAAGACTGTTTTTTGTGGAATTTTATTGCATCACATTGCGTATGCCCATATTGCACTAGAAACAACTAATTTCTGAAGGAGTCAGGAGTCAAATATTTGTTTCACCCTCCTTATAGTCCAGATCTGGTCCCATTCAAATTTTTTCTGTTTCCCAGAATAAAATAAAAAAATTTGAGGTCAATGATTTGAATCACCTGAAGCTGCACTAGCAGCTCATTTGCTTGCTTTCCAAAGAAAATACAATTAAATGTCATTTCACAAGATCAATGTTCTCAAGAACATTCATGTGCAGCATGTTGAAATTATTCCTCTTTTTAAAATAAGTTTTCTGAGGAAATAAGAGAAGAAAATACACAAAACTCTCACTAATCTGCATTCTTTGCAGATATGGATGCTAGATTAGCAGAAGTGCCAGATTGTTGATTTGGCTGTACATTGTACTTTATTAATCCAAAGATACATTAACCTTTATACAAAACTTACACGTTTGATGTGCACACTATCACTCACTATGAAACATGTCCCAAACTTTTATTTGCTACAGTGATACACGATGGCAGCATGCTTTATCATGCAACCACTTTACAGCTTATCCAAAATTTCAAGTTTCTATTTGAGGTGTAGCATAACATGTTTCTGTTAGAAGCCATTTTATATACTGGACTCTCAAGAAAGCCACAAATTCAATAATAAAGTCAACAATAATATACAATAACAATAAAATTATTGACACATTATTGCACGTCATTTACATGACTTACAAGAGGCCGGATTGTATTTCATATGATTTTGAGCAGATCCCATCCTTTAACCTATTGTGTTCTTACCATTAACAACTTGTAAACCAATATATTTTATGCCATTTGCCTTGTCTATTGTTTAGTGACATTGATTTGTAGAAATTGCAGAACATTTCCATTACAAGATAAAGTTACTTTCAACAGAAGCTTCTGTTTCTCCCTTTCTGGTGTTCTGCACATGCTCACACTAGCCAGTTTTACCTACAAAGCAGTTAACAATTTATGCCTAATTGTACATTCATTGGAGCTGTGTAACTCAAATTAGTGATATTTTCAGTCAGCAAAATAACTTTGCAACCAGTTCCCTGGTTGGGAATCTGTTAATGAGAAGTTATAGGTGAGGGTTTGTAGTTGTTAGTGGACCCCCTAAAATGGTAAGAGATATCAAGGGTGTCCATGAACAAGATGGGAGGGTCATCTTTTAGAAAGCAATAGTTCATTAAACCAGGACACAAACTACTGCAACAGCTGGAGAGACATTCAAAGAAGACAGGAAGTAGCCATTACAACCACCTTGTGTCCGATTGGATGCAAGTGAAAAAGGTGTGAAGTGTAGAAGAAAGAATTACAACGACAATCATCATGCCTGCAGACTAGCTTCCCGCATGAGTTATAACTTAGCTACTCCTCATGAAAGGAGGCCTTAGCCCTTCAGGGACAATTAGGCTTATTCATTCATTAATTCAGTCAGTTCTCTGTTATAACTCAGTGGAAGTAATGAGTTGTGATTCAGGGTGGTATCAGACATTGAAGTTGAATATACATGCTTGCAACTACATTTTATTTTAAAGCATCATTTGCTACCGACTACTTTTCTTATGATTCTTGCCACCATTCTGCATATATCAATGGATACCAGACACTGATGTCACAATTATATTTTGCATTCTGGAGGGATGTTCTTTTCTGTTTCCAAATTACAGTTGGTTTTTCCAAAACAAATTGGGAAGCAGTCTTAACAAGTGATTCGACAAATGTTGCATTCTTTAAACCAGGAAACAGCATAGATGCGCAGAGAAGTTAAGCTCTTTAGATGGTTTTAAGGGTCTTAGCATTCAGAATTCATAAAAACTAATTGATCAGATCAATCACGTATCAATTGAAAAAAAAGGGCGCCGGGGTAGCGCGGTGGTTTCGTTCGCGGCTCCCGTTCTAAGGGTCCCGAGTTCGATTCCCGGCTCTGGGGTTGGCGATTTTAAGTCGGCCCTATCCACGCCTTCACCTCTGTCTAGCACACGTGAAATATCCCCTATGCCCAACGTGGTTCGGAGTCCACGGTAAAAGCTGTAGGTCCTCTCACCTCACCGCCATCTTCACTATCACCCTATCATTGGAGGTAATGGACACCGCCCTCTGGGTGCCTCCACCTGAGAAATGGGTCCGGTCATCACTTGGTGGGGTGAGATTACCCCGAAGGCCAAGGTTGCCATGTGGGGAGTGTTAGTAACTAACTAACTAACTCAATTGAAAAAAAGACATTGTCATTATACAAATATAACAATTTCTAACAAAAACTTCACTTAACTTAAGAAAATGGTGTTAATTCTTCGTTCTAATTGATATTGATTTCACAAACTCTTGTCCGCATCTTCAGTCAAATTAAACCAAGAGAAAGACAAGAGTTCGTGAAATCAATGTAAATTAGAAAGAAGAATTAACATATTTTTCTTAAGTTAAGTGAAGTTTTTGTTAAAAATTGTTATATTTGTATAATATTCCTTGCTTCACTGTAGCTAGCTTCATTTTCTACGTAAACATTATTGTCATGTTGCTGCCATCACTGGTCTACCATGTAGGAGTCAATTGGGTTGGGCAATTGCTCTGGCTCTATTGTCTATTGATTGGAGCTACAGGAGAAGGCACGGTCTTCCTGATTCCCACTAGCTGGCATCACAAAGCCAGAGTCCAATTGTATTATTACTTCACAGATACCATTCTAGAATGTAATTTGAGAACATTTGACTACTGCATCTGGCAGATATGGAAGAGCCAATGTGAGGTTTAGGTAATATTTGGTGTTTTAGAGTTTGTGTATGTTTCGGTCTTCAAGTTGAGTCAAGCTCCGTGATGAGGAGTAGGGTAGTGAAGCAGTTCATGAATCATTTGTTAAGATGAGTTGTGCAGAGAAGTATGGTAGATTCCAAGCTCCATGGTGAGGAGTCAGCATGCCATGAAATGGTGCAGGAAGCAGTTCATGAGTTAGTAAGTGCAGCTCCATTGTGAGGAATCAGCAGGCATTGGAACAGGTAGTGAAGCAGTTCACAGGCAAATATCAGAGTTATGTGTTCAGAATTAGTGTGCAACTCCACATAAGAGGTGAACTTGTGTTTACGTCGGAGAGATTACTAGCAGCACAAATGGGTATGTGATAAAGAAACAGAGACACATTAAAGAGACATCTTGAAGCTGTGTATTTGTGTAAAAGAGAAGGTAATTATAAGTTAGTATTGCACTAACAATTTTGGTGACAAATAAGGCAGTTTGAAGTAAACTTTTGTTTTGTTGTCTATATCACATTAGGTTTCTTTCAACATATTGCTGTTCACAAGTGTACTCATAAATTAATACCTTTGCTAAAAATGGTAGTATTTCAATGGATTGAAATCAAATGAAGAGATATTTTACTAACAGAATTCTGTAACCAACAGAACTTTTTCCCTTCCAGCAGTAATATCTATAGAAGGTTTCAGGACTAGCAACAGATAACCTCCTTTCAATATTCCTGGTCAATCTATTGTGCACATGAAGAAAACCTTCTCAATTGTCAAGACTTAGTATTGTTACATGGAAATGTGTTTGCCCCTTGATGTCTACAGAAGACATTTTGAAATTTCTAAATCTGCAAAATGAATTCATTAAATTTATAATAGTGTTCAAGAGTTCATCTCTTCCCATATTTGAATATTAAAACAAATCAAAAAGAAAGAAAAATTGGGCTTTGCCATATATCACAAGCCTACATACAGAAATAAAAAATAATTGTATCAGAAAAAGAGAAGTTCAACCCAGTACAACACCAAATCTTAGGTTTCAGTAGCACGATACCTAGACTTCTTGAAGTTCTACTAAGCAAAGACAACTATGAGAAACAATTACAACAGATCAAAATCATAGCATTCCATATTGTTTGCATAATGGACATAACAGGCAACAGGATCCAAAAGTTTGAGACAAAAAGCCATAGAAGACATCTCCAAATTGAAATTTTTCAAGAAGAAAGTACAGCAAATTCACATATTTTCAAGGAGACACAATAGATTCAATAAAATAATAAGAAGCATTACATAATATGGAAGCAAATTTGTGTGCGTCACCAAAGGACAAAATACCACATCTTGAAGACTTTGGCATCTGTCAAGTCAGTTGCTTAGACTGTGATCAGTACATATTAAAGATTGTGACTAATATGTATTAGAACCACCAAAGAAATTTTGGAAACAAGACAAAAGAATATTTCTGAAGCTTAAAATTAAAACAGAAAAAATGGTGATTGCAGCATATGATTGGACATATTATCATGAGGTAAATCAAGGAGTTTAATTATTAACCGCTTCGCCGATGGCCATTTAAACCCTTCAGGAGCTGGAAACGGATACCCAATAAACAGAACAGGACATTTAAATTGTTAAATGCTGTAAAAATGCATCATAAATACAATTCCGTATCTTCCGTATTTATTAAGTTATTTAAACGAAACAAAAACTGGTTTAAAACTCATTAAAGGCAGTATAAATCTACAGTAACAATAAAGTAGAGGCTACATTAATAAATTGTTGAAATTTCACTACTTTGTTTCACTGTAGCAAAAGCCATTCTTTGTGCCGAACGCGCCTAATATGTGAATCATTTTATTTTGTGTGTATACGAGCCATAGTATGTATGTATAGCTACGCAAGCGTCTTCTCAGGTTCAAGTTTAGTTTATTTATGCTATGCCAAGCGATAATATGACGAGAATATGTTGCGTCACACACTCACACACTGGAATGAAAACTCTGTCAGCATCTGTTATTACAGTGTTTCTCAACCAAGGTTTCTAGTAGCCTTATGCAGCAGTTTTCGCTCTGTATTTCAGTTATTTATACTCTCTCTGTGTTCAGAATGATTTCTTGTAGCTATCAAGAGCTAAATGTATGGCACATTTGAAATTGTTAAATTTCAATGTTAACCATGGCTTATCCCGGTAATGTAGCAAATAAATTAGCTTGGGTATTATGTGTACAGGCTTCTGATATTACTGTAGAAAATCTGGAAGATTTGTTGTACGATTATGAAGGAGATCTTTAGGACATACGTAGCAGTGACGTGTACTGGTCTACAGCTGGCATGTTAGCTACTCCATTTTTGGGGAAATGGCGGGTCAAATATGGGTGATACGGATCAGCTATTACCAGCTATCCCTCTTTACGGAAAACAGTTAAATGGTAAAAAAAAGTATTTTTATACCACTGGATGTAACTATGCACAGTTGTTTGGTAATTTTCAGAGCTGTAAAAGACATTCATCTACCTGTACTTGCGCGTATAAAGAGCTCGTAACCTAATTGAGTATTATAATACTCAGAGGCCTCTTTATACTAGGGGGTAGCAAAATTCACCACATCATCCCTCATACTTGAGAGAAAACACTTTCCTAAAAGCATACCACCCACACCCAAAAAACTTGTAACCATTTCGAAAATGTGTAGTGTGTTGCGAAAAAGAAGTTCGCAAGGAAACCAATATTATTTTGTGTGAATCTGCAGATGTGCCCTTGGGTGTTTATCCAGGTTTGGAGGTGTACAATTCAAAAAGAAACCTTTAAGGATACGTTTACATTCCTTATAGAACTAATTTAAATTTATTGTAAAACAGCAAGATTAAAATAATTGGCGTTAAATGAGCATTAAATGCATGTGTGCGCAGGACGTCTATACACGTCCATATCGGTTTGGGGCATTTTAACTTGGACGTCATATGACGTCCATATCGGTGAAAGGGTTAAAACCCTAACAGAATGGAAATGAATCTGGAAAGAAATTTATATCATAAATCACCATGGAAAAGTCATGAGTTTTAACATTCCAGTATTGAGTGCAAGGAGGCTTATCACATTACGAGATGTTTCCAAACAAAAAGCAATTGAAACATTTGTTTTTGACCAACTCTTTGGAGTTATTCTATAGACTACAACGAGAGCAATAACTCTCAAAAATATTTTAATCTTTTAACAAATAAGTGAAGTTAGTGTCACAAAGTTTAGTCAATAGTTCTTTATTATCTGCTCCTTCACTGTTATCAGCTTCTAAATTAGCAACAGTTACAGAGAAGGATATTTAAAAAATACACTGAACATTATTAGTGTATATATGGAAGAAGCTAGAAATAGTGATGTGTTAAGATGTATTCACTTAAGATAAGTTGATACTAGTAACACAAACATCACTTTTGGATGACTAAACATAGAATCAAACTGAACATTACATTAATCAAACCAAACACACATGCAGCAGAATTGGACACATGGGAAAAGATCTTCATTCTGAAACACAAACAACAGTTTATGATGTGTGTTTGGAGGAATTTAGTAACAGTGACGTCAAAATTAATATAAAAATTATTTGTGGTTGGTTTATTGACACTCGTCACTTACTTTTTCATATATTTATGAGAGACTAGTTTCAAAGGCCCTGGCCTCCATTTTCAATCTCTTCCCAACTGGCATTTGTTGTTATCTGCTCTCTCTGGTGGTGGAACTATGAACTTTTTTGTCAAATTATCTGCTTTGGTAATTACTGTCTTCTAACAAATCTTTCATCCTCTTTGTGTATTCTTCTTTTTCCAGAATTACTAGTTTATTACCCTTGTCTGCTTTAGTATAAATAACCGGTTTCTTTTTAAGAGCTTTTATGATTTGGTTACTAAAATTCTTTTTCTTTTCATTTTTAATCTCTTCTACTATTTTGGAGCATTTGTTTTTTACTGTGTTTTTACTTTCTTCATTAAGTGTTTGTGTAGCAATTTGGATGTCAGCAATGTAATCTTCAATTTGGTTGGAATAATCTACACATGTCTTTAAACCTAGATTCAGCATATTCAGTTCTGTTTTTGTAAAATTTTGGTTTGATAGGTTTACCACATTGTTTAGATGATCTTTTAGGTTATGTTTGTCTTTTTGATTTATCTTTTTAAAAGTGCCTGCTTTCTGGCATAAATTTTTTAATTTATTCTTTAACTTTGCTGTTTTTGTCTTCATTTTTCTATTAAGATATGCTAATAAATTGTTTTCAAAATTTTCCCAAAATATACTTCCTAATTTGACAAAAAAGTTCATAGTTCCACCACCAGAGAGAGCAGATAACAACAAATGCCAGTTGGGAAGAGATTGAAAATGGAGGCCAGGGCCTTTGAAACTAGTCTCTCATAAATATATGAAAAAGTAAGTGACGAGTGTCAATAAACCAACCACAAATAATTTTTATATAACAGTTTATGAATTTTGATTTACTGCCACAAAGTACCCTCTGGAAGTACATTTTGCCACCACATGATGCCTCCCGTAGGGGAGGGGATCCGTCCCCTTCAGCTGCCAAAGTGCGGGCGCTGCAGACCCTTAGCACTCGTGGTACCTCTGACGTTACTAGAGGATCTTCGGGCCGAACAGCTGAGCCCCTCCCGAATGGGAGTTGTTCGGAATGGGTTGGTCTCGAAGGGGTGGTGGTTCCCGTTAGCCCACGGGTAAATGGGTACTTCCGGCCAGGCCGCCAGGGCCGCCCGGAGGGGGTAGAGGGTTGCCTTAATAGTCCCGGGTGCTAGCCTGCAGAGCTAGAAGTGGGTGTGCTAGATCACCTGCGGCCCCACCGAGGTTATCGGTAGTCTTCCCTGCGGGGTTGGCGCGCGTAAGTGGCGTATCCAGTTCCATCCTGTCTTGACGTTGTGCTCAGCGGGGGGGGGGCTTTTTAAGAAATCAGGTATTGCCCTATGGAAAGAGCCCCGGAGTTTCCATCGCTCCCGGGTAGAAGGAGGCCCGGGTCCTTGGTCCTACGGGTCCAGGACTAATGGGAGTAGAACCTCTGCACTTAACCACATGATGCCGCCATTATAGACAACCACTACAACAGAGACGACAATGCAGATCAGTCGGATACTTCTGAAGATGGGTGCACATGTTCCCGAAACACTTTAACAGAGATTAAAAAAAGTGATGTTAGTATCATTAGTACTGACTCATCTTAAGTAAATACATTTATTAGTATTCTGAAATAGTCGATAACCTAATATAAATACCTTCGTAAGTTTCATTCAATTTTATATGAATGTAGACACTAAGCTAAATAATATTACTTATCTGGTATTACAGGTTTGGCAATGTGGAGGTTCATTGGAGACCATACCGTGCTCAAGAGTGGGTCATGTTTTCCGCAGTTTCCATCCATACTCATTTCCAGGAGGCAAGGACACTCACGGAATCAATACAGCTCGCTTGGTGGAAGTATGGATGGATGAATATAAAAGATTGTTTTATTTCTACCGCCCTGAATTAAAAGTAAGTACTGTTTAAGCAATAGGATGAGTTTTACCTTTTTAGTTAGAAACTCTGTGGAGTCATTTGGTTAGGTAGAGTCAGACTGAAAAATTTAATGACATAGCTGGGATTTGAACCCGGTGAAGGAGAACTTGAAGGAAAACTTTAAACCAGAGAAGTACATTCTTTGTCAATGGAAGCCAATTCTTGTTTTGGTAATCTGGTATCATTTCTAAGGTATCACTGAGTTATGCCATCTTGTAATCTTGCACAAATATGCTATACATCTACATTCAAAACTAGCAGTAGATTTACTGGGAAATTTCTGATATCTGTCTGGTTGCTCTTAACCATTGAAGTACCATGGCTAATGCCAGCATGACATTAAATTCTCCATCTGACTCAAACCACTAGGAGATCTCTATACCACGAGATAAATATATTTTGAGGTGACTCACAGTGCTGTAAGTAAAGTCCTAGGCTTCATAGTTAGACAACTTTTAGGTCAAATGATGGTCGGGGTGCCCTTGTCCTACAGATGGGTAGTATAGAAGAATAAAATTTCCATCAATTGACCTATTTGAAAGTCAGTTTTGTGCATTGCATAAGAAGTAAATAAATTTTGGGGATTAAATTTGAGGAAGAATACTGATGCAACAAAGAAAAAATTTCCTATATCTTTTAAACATATGTTCATTGGTATGAACATTTGGTGCCTTCATTTCTTGAAGCTGTTTCAAGTAACACCCCTGACTGGTAATGCACAAACTGCCAGAACTTCTGAAATATTTAAGTCATTATTAAATTTTAGATGAGTCGTATTTTTTACACATCTGCTTCACTTTCGTACCTATTTTGAGGACATGTTTCGCAAATCATCGTTTGCATCTACGGCTCTTATGCGACTGAAGCTAGATCCAGCGGTGTGGGTAATTCTGGGGTTGTTGCTGCCATCTGTTGATTTAGTGATGAACTTAAATGTGGGATTCTCTTCTAGCGGGATTTCAAAGTTCATTAGTTGGTTTTTATGTTTTTCTATGTATATCCTCTCCCATATGACGAGTTCACTATGTTTTTGTACGTATTTTAGTAATTCTGTGCTATCTTCAATTTCATGATTTTCAGACCATGAGTTGCTATTGCGGACTTATCAATATTTTTGTATCTTAAGTGTCTGAAGTGTTCTTTCTTTCTAGTGCCTATGTTTCTTTTTGTCCTCCCTATGTAAATTTTTTCACAGTCTTTACACTTAATCTTGTAAATGCCTGACTTTTCCTCTGGTTTTATCTTATCAGTATTATTACTGTGAAGTAGGTTTTTAATGTTGTAATTGTTTTTTGGTGCCAATGTTATATTGTGTTTCTTGAATATTTTTTTGGAACTTTTTTGTGGCCCAGGGGTGGTAAGTAAATTTAGCAAATCTAATTTCTTGTTTTATTGGTGTGAGAGCTGTGATCTGTTTTAATCTCTTTTGAAGTTTAAATAATTTTAGTTTTTTATCTACAAGGTTTTTTCCATATCCATTTTTAATTGCAGTTTTTAAGATTTGATGGTATTCGTTTTGATATTCTTGCTGGCTGAGAGGTAGATTTACTAATCTGTGTGTGAGACTGTTGATGGTTGCATGTTTGTGTAGAATTGGGTTGAAACTATTTGCTTTGATGTAATTATCTGTGTGTGTTGCTTTTCTATGAATGCCAAATTCTAGTTTTTCATTGCTTTTTTTTTATTTTAAGGTCTAAAAAAGGTAGAGTACAGTCCTCTTCAGTTTCCACTGTGAATTGTATGCTGGGTTCTTGCAGGTTGAGTAGTTTCAAAGCATCATCTATTAGTTTGTAGGGCACTATTGCAAAGATGTCATCTACGTATCTGTACCATGTTTTAAACATATGAGGGAAGGCTTTAGTTATATGTGTTTCGAAAAAGCTCATGTATTGATTGGCCAATAATGGTGATAGCGGGCTTCCCATAGTAGTCCTGAAATTTGTTTATAATATTTTCCATCGAAGACAAAATAATTTTGATGTATACATAATTCAGTCATTGCCAAATATTCTTCTATTGCATTGGCATCCAGGTTTATAGAATTTAGCCCTTTTTTCAGTTGAATCAAAAGTTTGTCTAATGGAATGCTAGGGAAGAGGGAGCGGACATCAAAGGATACTAAAGTGTCATGAGGTTTTAGTTTAAGATTTTGAATTTTTTCTACCAGGTCTAAAGAGTTTTTTATACTCAGAGTATGGAATTGTGGAAAGGACTGAAATTTTTTGGATAGCCATTTTGCCAGAAGGTAAGTAGGAGTGTTTATATTATTTACAATGGGTCTCATGGGTATGTTGGGTTTGTGTATTTTAGGCAAACCATATAGTCTTGCAAGGGTAGGGTTGTCCGGTTTGATAGTTTTTTGTTCTGTAGTTGTTAAAATTTTACTATTAATGATGGTTTTTTGTACATCTTTTATGCATCGGTTGAGTGGATTAGAATCTATTTCCTGGAATTCTTTTTGTTGTAGTAGCTCTAACATTTTTTCTTTGTATGTAGCTGTATCTAAGATTACTATTTTGTTCCCTTTATCAGCCCTTGAGAAGATTACATCCTTTTTCCTTAAAGATTTAATTATCTGAATTTGTTTCAAATGTTTTTTTGGCTTTTTATTTATTAAGTTTTCCAATATAGGAGCTGATTTTTTCCTAATTATATTTTTGTCCATGGTTTCCAAGCCTTCTACTGCTAATTCTATATCTGCAATGAATTCATCCGGGTTGCTGGAATATGTTATACATGTTTTTAGGCCTTGGTTAAGTACATCTATTTCTTCATTGTTAAAATTTTGCTTTGAGAGATTAATTACATTGTCTAGGGATGTGTTCTTTGCTGAAATTTTGTTATGTTTTGGTTGCCAATGATTATGATTATGTTTTAGTTTCTTATTTTGACGATAAACTTTCTCTTTGACTTTATAATTTATATGTTCAAATGATTTGGCTTCTAAGTGGTCCCATGCTGTGTTTCCTAGTAATTTTACAAGTTTCAAATGTAGGTAGTACAAAGAGAGGTCTATATTAGTTATTTTTAGTTATTTTTTCTGTAGTGATTTGCTTTTTCGGATTTTAACACGGCTTTTTCAGCAGCTAATTGTTCTATACTGTTGTTGTTAAATGTTACTATTTTTCTTACAAATTTCGGCGAAATGTTTTGTTTTAGGCAATTGTTGATAAGTGCTTCACTGTGGTGTTCCAATACAGTTAAATCTCGATATATTTAAGTCATTATTTTACAGAAAAAAATGTCAATTTTTCTGTTACTAAACTTCTCATTTGTTCTCAGAAACTATTTGTAGTTGTCGAGATTTAACTGTATTGGAACACCACAGTGAAGCGAAATAATTATTAATTTTTAGATGAGTCGTATTTATTACACATCTCAAAATAGGTACAAAAGTGAAGCAGATGTGTAATAAATACGACTCATCTAAAAATTAATATTTGTAGTTGGTTTATTAATACTCGTCACTTACTTGTTTATATTAATGAGAGACTAGTTTCAAAGGCAATCACCTCCATTTTCAATCTCTTTCCAACTGGCATCTGTTGTCTGCTCTCTCTCTGGTGGTGGAACTATGAACTTCTTTGTCAAATTATCTACTGGTGGGATTTCAAAGTTCATTACACAATCCTTATTTTTCCATATGAATATGTTCTCTCATGTTGTCAATTTATTTCGGTTTATCACTCCTTTTAATAATTTTGGATTTGGATCAATGTCATGGTTTTCATTCCAAAAATGAAATGCTACTGCTGATTTATCTTCTTGTTTCAATCTGATGTTTCTAAAGTGCTCTTTCACTCTGGTTTTTAGATTTCTTTTAGTTTGACCTATGTAGCATTTTTCACAATTCTTACAACTTATCTGGTATATTCCGGATCTGTTAACTGATGGGATTTCATCTTTTGTTTTTTAATTTAGCAATTTTAAAATTGAGTGTCTATTAGTAGGTGCCAAGGTGATATTTTGTTCCTTGAAGATCTTTTTAAATTTATTAAATGTTTTTGGGTGATATGTGAATGAACTGAATATGCTGTTGCTTTCTCGTTCTTTTGTAAATGTGGTTGCTTCCTGAATGGTTTTCTTTAGTTTAGCTTTTCTAATTTTTTCAACACCAAACCTTTGTTGTATCCATTTTCTTCTGCTATGTGTAGTATTGCTTTTTGTTCTTTGAAATATTCTTCTTTTTCCATGGGTATGTTGACTAGTCTGTGTGTAAGCTGTTTATTATTGCATATTTATGTGTAATTGGGTTGTGGCTATTATTTTTTATGTAATTTTCTGAATGTGTTGGTTTCCTGTAAATTCCAAATTTTATTTTTGTGTCGTTCCTGATGATATTTAGATCCAAGAAAGAGAATTGTCCATTGATTTCCTTTACTATTGTGAATTTTATAGTCCTTTCTTGCAGATTGAGTAATTTTAATGCATCTTCTAAATGTTTATTCGGTACAATTGCAAAGATGTCGTCAACATATCTATACAAAACTTTGAAGATCAATGGGAAGGACTTCTTAATTTGTGTTTCAAATGCCCTCATAAATAAGTTAGCCAAAAAAGGTGAAAGTGGATTGCCCATTGATAACCCTGATTTCTGCTTGTAGTTTTTTCCATTAAAGCTGAAGAAGTTTTGTTCAATGCATATTTTTGTTAGAGAAATGTATTCTATTGCTTCCATTTCTATTGTAGCTAGCCATGTTGGTATGCTTGGAAATAAAGATGTGACATCAAATGAAAGATGTTTGATGTGTTGTTAATGAGTAAAGACTAAGATAAAATGAAGCACAAAATTAATATAATTTTGAGTCAAACTAGTACTCAATGCTCCATATATTGCTAATGTTTACCTAGAAAATATTTTGTTAGGGCCTTCGTAACATCTTCAGTTAATGTCGACTGTTGAATTTTGATTTGGTTAACTCCTTGGAGGCAATAGGGGCATCTCTGTTAATATCTTGGATGAACTTGAAATTTGGGTTCTCTTCAAAGGTGGTGTCGAAATTGAACAGTTTTCCTTTTTTTTCTTTATGAATATCTTTTCCTAAACTGCATTAGCCATGTGGGAATTGTTAAAAAAGTAATCGCTGATTCCACATAACTATCACTGGTAAGTTCTCAAAAAACGTTTCCTCTACAAAACAATATTTCACATGGTAATGCTAGTGAGTACCTTTTCTGTTATAACCTCTTGGTTATTTAACAGCTGAGTTGGGTTTTTCACTTTGATAGTAATTCTTAATGTTGGTTATGCAATTTATATGTAATTTGTAGTAATGTAAATTTAGAGGTTATTGTATTTCTTGATTATTTTGGCAATTCATTGTAACTCATTTGAATAATGTCTCAAAGATTTATTTAATATAAAATAAACATCATTTTGAGGATTTATATAAAGTGTTATAGTGGTGTGTATGTATACAGCCTTGCTACGGATGCCAAACTTATTTTATTGTGATTCTTCACATTTTTTATGCTGAGAAAGCAGTGTGAGTTATTGAATTCTTTGCTCACTTATGCAATTGAGAGTATTATTTGTAGACATTTGCTCACAATATTAGCTGCATTTTTACTATTTCAGGAAACTTCCAGATAGCTCTTGTAGAGTTATTGAAGTTTCAGGTTTTTTGAATGAATCTGAAAATAAAGTTGTCTGCTTTCAACTTATCAAAATTCATATATCATTGCTGAAATTTAGTTTTAGACTTCCTGGCAAACTTCACTAATTGAGTTTTGTTTCAGCTTTTAGATTTTCTATCATTTAATGGAATTAAAAATTCTTACCATTTCAGAGAGCTGATATTGGTGATTTAACAGAAAGAAAAAAACTTAGGGAGAATTTGCAGTGCAAAAGCTTCAAATGGTACCTTCATAATGTCATACCAGAGCTGTTTATTCCTGACGAGAATGTATTAGCTCATGGTAGGGTAAGTGTGCATTCTTTTCCAGAGTTAGTTGATATTTGATCAGTTCTTTTTTATGAGGATGCATAAAATGTATTTTATTTGTAGCTTCTACCTTTTTAATTTATAATTATTATAAGGAGCTTTTGGGTATCACAATTTCAATATGTCCAAGGGTGCCATAAAAGTACTTGCAAGTTTAAGAAGTATAGGAACAGCTTTAGTTTCCTTTCACTCTCAGATATTTATTTGGCTAATGTGATTCCATTTGAGAAGAAAAGCTCATAAAGTTATAAAAATGTGTTAATTTTAGTTTATAATAGAGACATACAAAAAATATGTCTATTTAATGATTCAGGTTTAAGTTTCATTGTGTGTTGAGATGGCTGAACATGCCCAAGTTAACCAATAGCACACAACATCTAGCGGTGCTTCTAGCCATCATTGGAGCATTCACTTCAGTAATCTTTTTCCTCTTTGATAGCTGTTGTAGGGCTTAATATTTAAGAGTATTTTACTCCACTCAAAAATTCAGTATCAATACTTCAAGTGAAATTATACTTGAAGGTGTCTTGGGTCCAAAAAATAAATATGTATTTTTAGAAAAAAGGATCTGTATGTGTGTCTGTGCTTAAGCATGTGTGCATTTGGACAACATAGTTAAAAATGAAGTTGTATAAATATTGAAATTGGCTGAAATAGTTTTGATTAAAATGTTTGTTAAAATAAGCTTATTTCATATTAAAAGACTTATTGAGTCATATTTTATTAAAACTTAAAATTTAAAACTTCACTCTTCCAGTTGACATAAGTGAAGCTTTAAGTTTGAATGAAATATGACTCATTTAGTATTTTAACATAAATGTACATTTGAGTCCACATCTGAGACATACCACTAATGCGGTTTGGCTCATATCTACAAAATAGAGAACAATGTGTGGAAATAATACATGATTTAAGTGGAAAGTTAATGAAAGTTCAATCATTGTTCAAAAAGTAACACATGGAGTGCACCAAGGCTCACAATTAGGACCATATTTATTCTTACTGTGTATAAACAGCTTATTTCAAATAATAAAAGATTCAGGGGGATTAGTGATAGGCTATGCAGATCATACCACGATTTTATTAATAGGAAAAACAGAAATACAAGTACATAATAGGGCAAATACTCTAATAGTAAAAGTAAACAGACATTTAGAAAATTTACGTATGATATTAAACACAAACAAAACAGAGTGAATGTAAATCAGTCTTAGTAACAAAAAACAGACAAATATAAAGTTAACAATAGGAAATAAAGAAATTCAACAGGTAAATGAAACAAACTTCTTAGGATTAGTAATAGACAGTTGAGTGAAATGGAATGGACATGTTCTAAAAGTAATAAAATAAGTTAATTCAGGTGTGGACATCAAAACACTGCAACTACCGAAGAAAACGTCGCCAAAGTTCACCAAATGGTGCTAGATGATTGCCGAATTAAAGTGAGAGAGATAGCAGAGGCTATGAACATGTCAAAAGGACATGTTTGTCACATATTAAATGAACATTTAGACATGAGAAAGCTGTCCGCTCGTTGGGTGCTGTGTTTGCTCATGTTAGACCAAAAACGTGTTTGAATAAACATTTCAAACGCTCTGTTGCCACAGTTTAGGCGCAATGAATGCAAGTTTTGGCGCCGATTAATTACTGTAGATGAAACTTGGATACACCATTATATGCCCAGAACAAAAATACAGTCCAAACAGTGGACTGCAAAGGGGAAACAGGCTCTAAAAATAGCAAACACTGTTTTTTTCGGCTGGGAAAGTGATGGCGACTGTTTTTTGAGATAGTCATGGAGTTATTTTAATTGATTATCCTCAAAAAGGAAAAGCCATTACAGGAGCATACTACACGTCATTACTTGACAACTTGCGGAAAAACGGCTACATTTGCAGAAAAAGAAAATCCTGTTTCACCAAGACAGTGCA
The DNA here is from genome assembly GCA_030765055.1 of Mantis religiosa. NCBI lineage: Eukaryota > Metazoa > Arthropoda > Insecta > Mantodea > Mantidae > Mantis > Mantis religiosa. Next base: position 72,315,446 of record CM060949.1, on the reverse strand, counting down.
CCGTCTCATACCTCAGCAGTTGCAAAGGCAAAAGTCCACAAATTACAGTTTGAATTTCTTGACCATCCGCCTCACTCACCAGATCTTGCCCCAAGCGACTTCTTTTTGTTTCCTCATACAGAAAAGATAAACATTTTTTTTTTGGGTTGTAATTTTACGTCCTCCAACATTAAGTCATATTGGATGGTGAATGAAGTGGGTGAAGTGATGCTCAAATGTGTCAAAGATCCATAGAGCTTAGAGTTAACCGACATTCGTCTTTAAGGATAAGGGAAAACCCCAGAAAAAGCTTATCCAGGTAACTCACCCTGACCGAGATTCAAACTCGGAACCTCTTGAATGTGAGACAGTCACGCTACCATCTACGCTACCGAGTTAGGCCAAATATTTTAACTTCATTTTATATATATATATGAATGTATCAAACTTACATTAAAAAGGTTATGATCAAAACAAGAGTAGTAACATCTACAGACATAACACCAGAACAAAAGATAAGCAACAAATGCATAGAAAATAATAATATCAAATATTCGCATAACCATCTACCAGCTGAAATTAAACAGATAACAAACGAAGAAACAAAAGTAAAGGCTGTCAAAACTTATTTATTATAAAAATTATTTTACTCTGTGAAAGAGTATCAAACAAGTTAGGTAGAATATGCTACTTACACTTCTCATCAATTTTGTAAAAATTTTGTAAATATCACTGTATTAATTTTATGTATATACAATTTGATGATCCATGTAAAAGCTTTACAGTTGGAGATAATAAAACATCAATATCCTCCAAGGATGTGGTACAAAGATTTTCAATAAAATCCTTAACATGGAAAAATGTTAATTTTTAACTAAAAAAATTATCAAATCTATTGTGGATCAAATACTCTATATTGAAGATATTTACATGACAAATAAAATGTACATTTGAATTTTCTGTGAATACCTTGTTAAGTTTTCTTCATTCTGAATATTGTCAGTTTTGTATAACTGGTAACCATAAGAGTTACACAAAAGACTATTATAAGAGAAATATATTGCAGGTTTGGAGGAATTTCATTTTTAAGACAGAATAAAGATATTGGAATATCAGTGGTCCAAGCACATTAATGTACAGGGGGACTACGTTGAAAAATAAAAACATTTTGGTTGTCAGTTGTGTTACTTAGTATGACTGACTACTAAACTTTCAAACTTTCCTCATATCTTAATTAGTTTGATTGATCATCAGTATTTGCCAGTCTTAGGAACTTTGCTTGCTCTTTTACAGGTTTCAAGCAATGGCATGTGTCTGGACAACCTTATGGGTGGCGCTCATGGCCAGCAATATGAACTTGGCCTTTATGTGTGTCATGAACAAGTTACCCCAAGCCAGGTTAGTTACTGGATAGTCTTTCAAAAGGCTATCCTTGCTATTAACTGTCTCATCATTGTTATGGTAATTATTTGAACATTTTTAAACTTTTCACTCATTTATTTGTAGTGAATGATTTTGTTAAATGGCATAAATCCCTTCTGATGATTAATATAGATTTTTTAAATTTATGAGTTGCAGCAACCCAATTTTTTTAATATTCTTTGTATTTGTTCTTACCTTATGTAGCAGTTATTTGTGTAACCTTTGAAAGTACACTTAAAAATTGCAAAATAATATGAAATAATTTCTAGAAAAAAAATCAAACTTTTTTCTAGGAACACTTTTGGTTTTGTAGAATAATAATATTGCATTTTTATATATACACACTTTTTTTTTTTTTGTGCATACTAAATCCTCTTTATAACATTTTCTGAGAATTCAGAAAATTTAACCTTATATAGGGGTTTACTGTATATATAGGTTAGCATTTTCTCTACGAAAAGAAAACTAGTTTTTGCGAATTTGATCTTTATGCTATAATTATGTATATAAAACTAATATAATAGTCTCATGTATAAATATAGCAATATTAAATTTAAATTAAAAATGTTTTTCATCATAATGCAATCTGCAGGTATAGTAGGTACTCTACATTGAATATGTTTAACCATCCATTTAATGATTTAAGTTTCACCACACCTAACCCTAAAGCTTTTAAAAGCTTGATGGCTTTTGCTTTATGGAGCTACCATCAGCAGGTACGTAAGCAGTAAAGTTGTGCACTGTTAATCAGTCAATATATCTTCCATTTCCTCTACTGTAAACTTCCAATCTTCTAAATGAATCGTAAAAACTATTTGTAGTCGGTTTATTGACACTCGTCACTTACGTCACTTAAGTGATGAGTGTCAATAATCCGACTACAAATAGTTTTTATGATTCATTTTGATGTCACTGTTACTAAATTCTTCCAAACACACATAACATTCCAATCTTCTAACGATTTTTGGTTCTTCACCCAGATTTTGCTTTTCACTCAAAATTGTGATACTATTTTTCAGATTCTTACTGAGTAGAAGTGGCCATACAAAGTCTTCTAGCCATTTCTGTTTTTTTTAGTTTTGGATGCTTTTCAACTTCCTGAATGAAATCAACTTTTTTGGAAATAGAGAATGTTTCTCTATTTGCTGCTGTCATTTTATTTAGCACAAAACGCACTTATATGCACACATGCAAAACGAAATACTTTTTTGTTTGTTCATGCTGTAATAAACCAAGATGACTAAAAGCTACATCCACAATGCTTTGAAACAGCTTGAAACCTGTGTTAAGCCCAATCAGAGTGCAAGGGATGAACAAACAGCTAGCGGCAGGAAACATCATTGTAAAATTGGTGTATTGCAACAGATCGTGAAGAAAAGTAAATGTCAAAAGGCTTATATTCTTTTAATAAATATATATTCTGCAATAAATACTTTAAAGAAAGAGGTAATAATTTATTTGGATATTCCGTATGTTTCTACAGTTTCTGCATAGCAAACCTACAGCTGGACTCACTGTTCTTGACTCTGTCCTTGACTCTAATTCCTGTAGGCAAACCCTATCTTTTGTCCCTTTCACTAGCTGATATAATTTTGCTGAACAAAATCACACACTGCTGGTAGGGTTGGGAGGACGAAAGTATCAATGTCGTCTGCATCTGAGGCATAGTCCTTGCTAATTCACAATTGCTCTTTTCTGTGCAAGATGTTGTTGAAGACAAAATTACAACTTTGAGGAGCGAATATTGTGAATTTGTCAGACATTGATCATTGCAATTATGCCACCAGTACTTTCTAATTAGGATCCAAAAGATTACACAGTGAGAGTTGAGAAATTGTTTCAAATGTATGGGCATACATAAAAAGAAGATAAAAGCAAAAAACTAATTACATGAGAAGGTTTTTCCAAAAGGATTCAGAAAGAAAAAGTGCATATCAGATGCCACAAGAGTATCAGAAAGAACAGTGAAAATAATTGTTAAAGAATGCAAACAGAATGAAAGTCAGAATACATATTTTGGAACTTTGGGTAAAAAGCATGGCATTCCGAAATAAGTAACAGATCTAGATGACTTTGGCAAATGTGTCATTAGAAGAATGATTGTTTATGTTCAGGAAAAAAGGCTCCTTCAGTAGCTAAATTACTTATTTTAAAAGAAAGGATTAACTTTCAGGGCAGAAGCTCATCCTTAAAAGGAAGAGTGAGAGAACTGAGTTTTAAATAAAAAAAAAAAAAAAAAAAAAAAAAAAACAGAAAACTGCTTATAAAAAGCACAACATTAATTCTAAATGAGAAGACTATCTGAAACTCATATGAAAGTTCAAATCAGAAGGAAGATCCATTATATACACAGAGCCACACTGATCCAAAAGGATGGACTGATGACAATACAACAGGTTACATATCTCTGGCTTCCAAAGGCGAGAGCCAAGTCATTGTTCATGCTGGGAGTAAACAAAGTTTTGTTTCCAATAGCTTTTTCATATATAAATCAAATCATAAATCGGGAGATTATCATAATGAAATGGACACCAACAACTATGTTTAAAAATCAAACTTATTCCAAATCTGCCCCCAAACTCTGTAATTGTGTTTGATAATATGCCATTTCAGAACACTCAAGAGGTAAAGCCCCCAACTTCAAATTCCTTGAAGAAACCATGAAAACCTGGCTCTCAGATAAAGGCATAGCATACAATGAAAAAATGGCTAAATCCAAGCTCTATGACTTATTAAAAGTGCGCAACCTAAGATATAAGGTATTTAGTGGACAAAATTCTGGAGGGAAATGGCCATACTGCATTATGACTACCACTCTATCACCTAGGCCTAAACTATTGAATTAATCTGGGAAGATGTTCAGCAGTGGGTCCCTAGCCATAACCCACATTCAAAACCAAGGATATTGAGTATTTATGCTGCATGGTTTGAAGAAATAGATGTACAAAATATTTGCCGAAATGTAAAGGAATAGAAGACCATTACTAAAATAAAAACCATATAGTAAATGCAATTGAACAGGTTTTTATCGAGGGTGTTGCAGATAGCAGTGATAGTGACAATGATAGTTTGACTGAGGATGTATTTAGTGAAGAAGACAGTCGCTCTGGTACTTGAATAAATTTATTTATAATATCTGCAATGATGCTTGTATTAATATGAACAGATTTGCACAACTATTTAAGCCAGGTAAATTTCTGCAAGAATTGTACTGCTTTATTAGCACAAATGTTATCTGAGTGGCATATGAAGCTGACACAACAATTCGCTTGGTTCTGCAGTCACCTGGCATTGTAAGTAAAGTCACTTTCAAGCTTTAAATTTGCTTTCTGCAGTGGCCAACAATGGTGAATCTAGCTCTACATGTTACACCAATTAAAAAGTGCATTAATCAAATAGAAGTCTGAGCTTAATCAATTCTGTCATTATAAAGGGAATTGTTAAAATGAGGATTTATGTAATTATTTTATTTGTAACATTTTTTTGCTCTCCACATGAGCACAGAAAAATGAGTATACTAAATCTTTATTCCTTTATTTTGAAATCAAAGGAGAGCAAAGTATTAAAAGATCAGTGTATATATGAGTGGGTCCCATGTTAGAAACATCAACAATGAACAGATTTTGAGTATAGTTTAACCCTCATTGCAATTAGAAAATTATTGCACTGACATATCTTAGTCATTTTGCATGCTGAAAGCAAATAAAGCCAACTCTTTCTGAAGGTTAATATAATTATATATAATTTAGCTCTTACTGCAAGTTTAAGTTCCCACTTATCTATCTTTACCAGTTAAATAAGATATAATATTAACATTGATTTTTGGTATTAACATCTTCATTGGCTTTTAGTTTTTTTCACTGACAACGAAAGGAGAGCTACGAAGAGAAGATATGTGTGCTGAAATTCAAGACATCTCTACATCTCCAGTACCTGTAATCATGTATGCATGTCATGGACAGAAAGGCAATCAGTTCTGGAAGCTTTCTCAGGTAGGCTTCCCACATATTGCTCAACTACTGTAGAAAAATAGTAAAAAAATTGATCTTGTTCTTATGAAGGCCATTTCCTATCTCTCTTGTCTGTTAATTGGTGTACATATCTTTCCCTTTCCCATACTCTCTTTATTATATAAAAATTTAATGATTTTCTGGCCCTCCCCATATCTCTTTGTCTTTTTATAACCTCTTGCCTTTTTATAATATTGTGGGGAAACGCATCTGGATGGGAAACAGTATTTAAAATTCAGAAAAAGATAATACGCATAATGTTACATGCCAGCTTTAAAGATTCATGCAAACCATTATTTAAAAAATTAAATACTTTAACAATGCCTTCTGTATAAATTTTAGAATTAGTTACTTATGTATATAAAAATTATGAAAAATTTATGCAAAAACAAAATTGTCATCATTACAACACTCGTAAAGAATCCAGCATAATATACCCTAGTCTTAGACTAACACTATACAATAAAACACACTATTATATGGGTATAAAAATATATAATAAATTGTCTCTAAGATTCAAAAAAATAAAAACTTCAAAATTGTTCAATAAAAGTATAAGAGAAATGTTATTAGATAAGACATTACTCCATACAAGAATTCATGGAGGACACAATATTATAATTACTGACAATTTATATTGCATAAATAATACCTTGTATACAATCTACACATTAGAATTAGTTTTCTCTTTTATGTTAATTCTTGTTTTATACGTAACCTGATGAGTCACCAGTTTATCAGCTTAGGCTCACAATGTAATCGTTATGTGATAGTAAAGATTCTATTTTATTCCTTCACCCTACTCACATATACGTTTGTTACCGTAACAATGAGAGACACTAAGTCAGCAGAGAAAAAAATTGTCTATATATATCTATATTTTGGAGTTATTTTGACCACTGCACAATATTGATTCTTCATGAACACCTCTAGGAAGTGGGTCAGTTTATTCCTCACTGCGGCCTATATCAACACCTCCCTCATAATGGCCATCAATATACAAATCATATCAAACAGCAAAAAGTTCTCCACGTTTTCTAAAGTGATATCAGAAGCCCATACACATCTTACGCAAGCTAATTTATTTGCTAAATTACTAGGATGAGCCATGGTTAACTTGAAATTTATAATTTCAAATGTGCTATTCATTTACCTGTCAACAGCTATAAGAAATCAAATAAGAAAATATTTCCTTACAAAGGGTGTATCTCGGATACAAGAGCCCCTTGTGGTCTACCGGGGAAATATATAAGTCAAATGGAGAATTTAATGTCATGACAGCAAGTTGGCCTTGGTAGCTCAATTGGTTAGAGCGACTGGACGGAAACCAGGAGATCCGTGGTTCAAATCCCAGCCGTGGGATTGAGTTTTTCATGTTGACTCTATCAATCGATTGTGTGTTTAAATTTATTTCATTTTCAGAGTTTGGTAGTACTGGCAGGAATGTAGTGACCTCTAGTGACCATAACGTTGACAATGAGATTGAATGTGATTGATAATGTAAACAAATTACTAAAATTAGGCAAGTGAGTCAACCTGTATATACTTTTCTCCACTTACAAGTTTTTTATGAAGACTAGTTTCTGGGGACTTCTCCCCTATCGTCATTTCTGTGGTTGACTCACAGAACTGACGATAGGGGAGAAGTCCCCAGAAACTAGTCTTCATAAAAAACTTGTAAGTGAAGAAAAGTATATACAGGTTGACTCACTTGCCTAATTTTAGTAACAATGGCACTCCACTTTCTGAAATACTTCTTTTTATTCTATATAATGTAAACAAATGTTTACTAAATCATGATCTCACAATTTCTTTAAAGATAAATGAAGTTTTTGTTACAAATAATTATATTTGTGTAGTACGTGCAGTATGTCTATCTTCATTATAGAAGATAAACATGGAAACCATATCCTCAAGACCTACTAGCAGCAGGTTTGGAAAAACAAAACTGTTATAGTTCCTGAAAGCTGTACATACTGTTTCTCAGTTTTGTTTATGCTGTTGGAAGTTTCATTTATTTTAAGAATCACATGTATTTATGATACTGAATTTCAAAGTTGATAAACTTTAAATAAGATACAAAAGACATTACTTGGTTCTAAATAAATTATAGGTATCCAAAACTGCTAGATCATTTTGCTGTGTTATTGATATAACAGTCGACATGCTTCTCTTTAGTTCATTATGAAGTAAAAGTTAGCTTTCTCCTATTCTGGTCCCTGTTCATGATTATTCTATCATATATAACCTTAGAAACCAATAATGCACTGCATATTCTCCTCCCATTCATTTCAATTTTGGTTTACATTTCATTCCCGTTCTGAGGCAATTCTGTGCCAGTTTAAGGCTTAGAAAGACTCAGACAACACTTTTTACAAATTACAATGATCACCTTTTCTGTTGCAGAATGGTCAGATCATCAACAGCCGCACTGGGCTTTGCCTAGATTCAGAGAATGTTGCTTCTGGGGGCAAAGTTTCGGCATCAACCTGCAATTTTTCAGCTTCACAGGTTTGGAAGTGGGATCATTACAATGTGACACATGCAGATTTTGACAAGAAGAGATAGCTATTTATTTAGCGAATAAAATGAAAGAACTTCAGCTATTGATAGTGAAACAAAATATATTAACAAATTATGATATATATTAGTGACTAAAACTTTATTTATCTTATAGAATTACAGTATTATCCTGCATTTGTGTCCCTGTCTTTTGCATTTTCTTGTCTTTACAACACATTTTATTGGTCTCCTCAGATTTTCTATGTTCACAGGGTATTAAAATCCTCAAGTTCACATTTTTTAAATATATTTTCAACTACTTTCTTGGAAGTGTTGAAAACAGTGTTGTTATGATAAATTAACTTTAAAGAGAGTCGATTAAAGACACTAGACAACACTTACTTTTAAATTTTTCCGGAAAATTTAAAAGTAAGTGTTGTCTAGTGTCTTTAATCGACTCTCTTTAAAGTTAATATTTTCAACTGTTTATGTCATGCCAGACAATTTGAGCAGAAAAAAAAAAATTGAATTAAAATAGACAATCAGAAATCTTAAACCTTTAGCTTGGAGCCAGGCATGTGTTGATGGAATCACCCATATTCACATATTGCTAGAGTGAGAGGTGACTGTGCACTTATTGTGACCACTGGAAAGTGCTTTACGAAATACAATTTTATTAGATTCCCAAGTAGGGTTAACACAAACAGAAATTCACACAGCATAGGCATAGATACATGGGCTCAAACACATGGAAACACATAGCAAACATTAAATTATAAAAGATGTGTGGAGTTTTAGTCACTAATATATATAATTTGTTAGGTATTTATTTTTTTAATGAACAATAACTTTCAGTGCTCTTGTTTACATTTTGAACATCCCAAATGTAACACAGATTAATTACTTCCAGAAATGTTGATATTTTGCTCAACCTATTAAATATGTTTCATTAATTTAGGAGCTTATTTTCAGAAAATGTCTAATCCGTCCAAGCAAAATATTGCAAAATCAAGAAAAGTGATTAAAGATATAATTTCCGAAGGTTCTCTCCTGTTTCTCCTTTTCTTCTTCTTTTGCTTTTTCTTCTCTTCTCTATCAGAAGGTTCAAAAAGTTTCCTCCATCATGATAGCGGTCAGCTTTGAATTTTCTTGACCATTATCACGATGAAGGAAGAAACTTTTTGAAACCAATTGTTACTGGAGATTAAACTTGGATCCAATATGGCACACCAGAAGCAAAACAACAATCACAACAATGGATGCATCTTCAAAACAACGTCAATGCTCATTTGAAATCATTAGTGGCAACAATTTTTGAAAAGAGTATTGCAAAGCTTGCCACAGCTGCATAAATATCTCAATCTTTTCGGTGATTATGTTGAAAAGTAACCATAAGTGTACAAAGCATTTGGTAATAAAATAATATTTTGTATGAACTTGTCTTTTATTTATAGCATATCGGAGGTTGAACGAAAGAATTGCACTCGTATCTAAGTTGCTCTACAATGTTCTACGTGTTATTTGTGTTCCTTGTTTCACACTTTAGTTTATCATCCCTTTCAGTAAATTAAAGTACTTGTGTTGTGATTTGGATAAGAATAATGAGAAAAGTAGAGTAGTAATGCTCTTCATTTACACTAATTTTTAACTGAATATGTACACAATAGACTGACTTTTTTTTTTTTTTTTTGTGTAAGATGTATGAAAAGAGTACAAAAGTAAATCAACATTCTTATATTACTCAGCACTTTGGTGGAGTAAACTGTTTAAGAAAGCATCTAACTAGGCAAAAGCTCATGTGCTATCAGATAAATTTTTTCTTTAGCACTGAAAAAATTTCTGCAGTGTATCACGTATTTCCACTGTTATTTTGCACATTCTGATTAGAAATATGACTGTGTTGTAACTGCTTACTTATGCTGACCTCTTACATGTTTAAAGCTGAAGAACCATTTTCATTGAGCTACCCTAATAATCCTCATATGTTTGGTGTATCCTCTACATAGTGAAACAATTTGTGTGCTTTATCTGAATGTAGACAAATTGATAGTTAATGAAAAAGAAAAAAGAAGAGTTTTCTAGAATCACCAAGTAGAATAAGCTTTTAAAGGTTGGGCATCAGTACTCCACTTTCTCTTATTCCCTTTGAGGTATTTGGTTAGATGCAATTATGCATAATGCAACTCATTTTGAACATATTTATTCTATGATAATGAACTTAATAGAGATGTTCTTCTATTGCATTAGTGCAGAACATATTTGAGACTCTGAATGAGCTAACCACACTGCTCTGATACGACTTCATTAGTCCAAATTTCTGTTTTCTCTCATTACATTGCTAGGTTGGCAAAATCAAAACAATTGTTGAAAGAAACAGTAAAAGAAGTCAACAAGATTGGTAACAAACTTCACAAGATCAGTAGTTCAGAAGCAAATAAAATTAAACAAAAATTCCTCCCATGCCTAAGTAAAAATAAAAGTTAATAAATGATGTGCCACATTTCAGATATTTTAATGAGTAACAATTTGAAGAATCTTGAGAAGATGTAACAACTGAGTGTTAATGACATTCCCTGATAAAAACTGCAAAACTAACATCCTGTGATGATGAACATACATTTTCAAGAAACAAGTCACTATTCCGGGACAATCAACTAATATAAGTTCTAGTTTTTTGGTTCATTACAGTCTTCGTTTGCCAAGCAATGGATTAGTTGAGTCCCTTTTTAATATCATAGAAAACTGAAATTATTTTCATCATTTTGAAACATATTTTCAGCTTAATATTTTTCAGTTTATAATTACCAAAAGTTTGAGCACCAATGGTGATGTATCATTTGTAACAAGAAGTATTAAAAATCTCAAAATTGGCTATCAGCTGAGCTACAGTTGGGGAAAAGTTGTCATAAATTAATTATAAGCAAATGGTATGTAAATGAAAAGTATTAACTTTGACATTTTCACTGTACATATTGAAATGACTTTTTGTTCCCATTCTGATCTTATTTTAATCAAAATAGTTTGGTTCCCATCATATACTTGACATATTTTGCTTACTGCTTCCAGTTTTTTGCAGACCAGCCTTAAATTTTTCCCACATGAAGGATATTTCTTGTAGGGAATATAGTAACTCAATTCTGAAAGTTCTGGACATAAGTTATGCTTGATTGGAGAAATTTAGTAACAGTAACATAAAAATAAATTTAAAAAAACTATTTGTAGTCAGTTTTTATGACACTTTTGTTACTTACATTTATATGTTATTGAAGGACTAGTGTTTCGGAAGCCATCGCTTCCATATAAAAATAAGTATAAAAGTGTAAGTGACGAAGTGTCAAAAAGAAAAAAAAAAAATGGAGAAAGAAACTACAAATAGTTTTTTCAATTTTGGACATAAGCTTTTTGAAAATAAGCTCCTCAATTCTGAAAACAGCTTTCAGAGAACCAGTGTACAGAAAGACTTAATTTAATTGCTCAACTATTGAGTAATATCCAACAAACATTTCAACCAACACCTTATTAGTAATTCTGTTCTAAAAACCAGAACAAGAGCTTATATTGAAACTAATAAAAGAAACAAGTTACCATATAAAATGTGTAAAATTGCAGCTAAAATGTTTTAATCCTTGTTATACTAGAAAACCATATTTTGTAGATGGTATTGTTTTTTATAATTATTGTTTTTAAATACAGTATAGTTTTGTAAAATGAATGCTTATCTACAAGTTGGAAAGATTATAAATATTGATTTTAAAATACAATATAATTTTGTAACATGAATGTTTGTATATGTATAAGATGAAAAGGATTTGGGTGTTCCTTTACTTTGGTGTATTCAGTTTGCTTAGTAGAGCAAAACATTTTTAGTATATATTTCAGTTTTTCAAAATATCAGCTATTTAGAAATGATTGACTAATTGGTTGGTTGGCTGGTATCTATTATTGGATTGGGAACAAAACCATTCACTCTCTTGTACTCTTGTATTTTCGTGAGAGGTTGGTATATTGATTAAAAGATGGGCAGAGAAGTGGATGGTTTCTTTCCTCATCTTCAAGTTCAAAGAAAGATTATTAATATTCTATTTCAAAATTAATCGCCCCTTCAGATTTGGATATGCCCTCGCAACTTAAAAGTCAATCCTCCTTATGTCAAAGTAGGCTTAACTGAGTGTACCAAAATTCTTTCGTTCTGTGTATTTTTCTTAAGAGGAATCAAAATGATAATTTTCGTATGTAGGTCTTAATTGCATTTGTATATTTCAGATCTTTCACTCATTTTGTTATAACTTTATAGAGGTATGCTAATCGTAAAAGTTAAAAAATATTATTGAAAATGAAGCTGTAATGTAGCTTTCAGGTGTTCTCATGTTCTTTAACAGCAGTTGCTACAATTTTATATATTGATGGCCCATTAATTTCTTAAAGTAATTGGCTCAAAGTAATGAAATTTTTTTTTATGTTTTGCTTCTGATAAAGATGAAGTGTCAGTTTTCATCAGTCAGCTATAAGTACTGCTGAATAAACCTTGAAAAAATGCAGCTTATCTTAGTGTCCTAGATAATGGGTCATCAATTAGCATTGATCAAATAAGGCGTTTTGACTCCTTTTAAGTCGTAGCACAAAGTTTTGTTCTTTCTACGTAAGAAAATCAAAGAATGCTAAGCAATGATAATGCTGTAATAGCTAGCCAAAATCTGAGGCAATAAAACTGCTTACATAGCATTGGTAAGCTAACAAAAAACATACTTAGAGAACAAAGATAGTGCAAGTTAAACACTTGCCATGTACTGGATATAAAGTAATGGATATTAATATCTGGCAATGCAAAATTTGCTACCTCTTTTTACCTTAACCCCTTGGTGTGTACTGCCATGTGCTTGGAACTAGCTTTTATGTCACAAGCACAGTAACTGCCAATCACTGCTCTATGGTAGCCATGACAATTTATTTTTTAATTGAACCACAATTGCAAAAGCCACATGATCCTTACTTATCATGCTACTATAGCAACCTCATTCTGTTGCCAAAGATCTAAACCTTTCCAGTGAATTTTTGCTTCTTACTTACTTGTCCTCCCTAAAGTTTTGTCTTTTTGTAACTTAAGGCCGTGCTGTGAAACCTTATGCTATCTCTTTCTTCTCTTTCAAGAATCCTTCACTGCTGTTATCTTCCTCTTATGTACCCAGGCACCTGCAGCTTCTCTCTCTGTGTCATACAGCTTACTACACTATTATCACATCTTTTTCCTGTTCTCATGTGCTCCTCTCTCTTCCCTCAGAGTAATGCAACCTTTTTAAGTTGTTAACAGTGTTGTATCTCATGAAGTCATTGCTGTTGTCATGTTGAGCATTTCATCCTCTCTAATCATATTTCGTAATACTTTTGCTTACCAAAGAAGCGTGCAGTTCCTGTAGATTGCTGGTATTTTGGTGACTGATTTCCTCCTGAACTAGCTATCTCCACCATATATTCTCCTTACCATGGAAGTTGCACTTACTCCTTAAATCTAAACTAATAAGTTTCTAATTAAAATTATACTATTTCTTTACAATGTCTTCAAGAGGAGGTGAAACACATTGAAAGAAAGTTTGTGATATGTGAAGTACAGAGTGTTCTCAGTCGACTCAAAGTACAATTTTATTTATTACTTCACAATGTTAATTCCAATTTACCTTTTCAAATTAATAAGTTTCGAATGTAAACTTGTTTGCTGGTGATCGCATTTCTATCATCTGCAGATTATATTTTGTTTCATATTCTCCAGGACTGATGTTAAATCTTTTTAATAAATATATTGTATACCTCTCAATATCTTTGTTTTTCATTAAATTTTGTAAGCTATCTGTACTATTGAAAAATGTAATAATTGTTCATTCCCCAGTACATCTATATGCATAGTAGGCTTCTACAATTTCCCAATCTTCCAGATTTATTTCCAAGTTGTCTTTCCTAAGTTGTGTCACTTCTTCCACTGGTCAAAATACGCTTCCCTCTTTCATGTCAATAAAGAACTAAATTGAATCTTCTTCTGTCATATATTTTTTTCCTTTGCAACTTCATTTTTCGATTTAAGTCTTGAATATGTTTTGTGACGTCCTCTTTTATTTTTATAGTTTCATTCAGATTACATTGATTTGATACTCCATGCCATCCATTTTATCAGTTTTCTTCCCTTAAGTTTTACAAAATTGATAGACTTGTCCATCATCAGTAACTTTAAAATTACCTATCAAAAAACATACTTTCTCCTGTTTTCCTTTTCGTGAATTTCACTGTAATAAATGTTACCTTTATTCTGTGTACAAAATAGAGTGCATATAGTACAAAACTTGGCCAGGAGTCACACACCTGTGTGGCCTTTGCTGCATTTCCCTATGCACACATCCTACTCCTACTTCCATTCTAGTCATCACACATGCACCAGTCGTACTTGTTCTAGTCCAGTTCACAGGTGAATAAAATTAGAAATGTTAAGAAATGTTTAGTTTTGCTTGAGGCGTTTTCAAAATGCATCAATCACAAAGTCTGTTTATGTATGAATGTATGTGCTTACATTCTTGTACAGGAGTTGTAAGGTACTTTAAAACTAAATTTCCTAGGTGAATGTTCCAAGTAGAGACGTCATTTGCTTGTTTGTTTCTTAATAAATTCAGAGATACAGGATCAATTTGTGATGGTAAAAATAAGGTAAAAAAGGGTGTGCTTATGGAGCAGAAATTAAATTAAATCAGAGAAAGATTATAACAGTAATCTCGAAAACCCCTTAGGGGCGTCACAAGAAACTGATCACCAGAGCTAGATAAGTTTCTGTAACTGGATTTTGAGGAATCTCAATGATGAAACAATCAATCCATGATTAATACTGTCTAATGACAAAGCATGTTTTCATTTCCTATGAGTAAGGACTATGATACAATGAAGCACAAAATTATATTGTTTTCATTAACATGGTCATATTCATCACACCACAATGTTATGCTCAGACAAGCCTAATTTAATTCATGAAATTTCCTTGCATGATCAAAGAATTTGGGTATGGAGTGCAATAAATGGATACAGAATAATAGGGCCTATTTTTTTATGAACTTTCTCTTTTAATTTACGTCCTCCAACATTAAAACATATTGGACAATGAATGAAATGGGTGAAATGATGGTGAAATGAGCCCAAGGTCCATAGAGTTTAGATTCACCCAACATTCATCTTTCAGGGTAAGAGAAAACCCTACAAAAAACTATCCCTATAATTCATCTTACTAAGATTTGAACTTGGGACCTCTTGAACATGAGGCAGATACACCACTTATGCTACAGAGAGAAAGATACTGAAATAATACACTGAAGCCATGTTTTGGATATAATTATTCATGGAATTTGACGTTTGATTTGACATCCACGCATGTATGACTGGGAGACAGACTGCAATTGTCAGCCAAGTCATGCAGTATGTGACCTGGAGATGGGCCATGTACCTGCTGGCCAGCCTTTGTAGAATACATACTGCAGTTCCACTCCCATAGTTATCACTTTTCTTCACATTACATGTACTCTCTGCATACACAGTTCACTCCTCCACTGTTCATACAACACTATTTTAACGGGTAAGATATTTTACTAGCTTTATTAAAAAATTAATGTGTTGTTGAAATGTTTAATAGTTTTGCAAACCTTTTAGGTAACATTCAACATACCTATGCTGGGAAACTGAGATTAGAGTTTGAGAATATCACAATCCACACATCTGAAGAAGCTGAAGGCATATACATCTTAAAATTTGGAGGACTAATGTGAACTGCAACCAAGTTGGAGCATAAGAAATTTTCTCCATTTTTTTCCCTTAGTGGGCTTTGCTGTTTTTAAAGGTTTTGAAAATATGCTTAGGAAAATATGTAAATGGCATGGTCAGCTGTTACCATTTATCATAAATTCTATTGCAAGGTTTAAGTGATTTTGTTTCCAGTTTCGTTATATATTCACTCATTTTTTTGCATTATGTAATGTAAAATTAGAGATACAGGTAACATTTTGTTCGTGAAATTGCATTGTAATGAATTTTTCAACAATGAAGTATTGCCATGAACAATGGTTGGACATTATTTTCAGTACTTCTGGGAGCCAGCACTCATTAATTTATGAGTCTCAGTTTTTCCTGGATTTTATGAGTAGAGATGAGCATATTCCAAACTGCTAGATTCTATAAAAGGTTCAGTTTCAAAAACATTAATATGTCATACATTCTATGACATTTCTTTATTATCAACAGCCTGCAAGGAAGTATCTAGCTTAATTATTTGTAGCAAAAAGTCTTTCAAGGGCTCAAACATTTATAGAACAGTGTTATTTTCTTCCTCAGTTTAGTATCTTCAAGTCAAGTTCATGTATTAAACCAGCACACCATGTTTATCTGCAGTACTTGATAATGTATGATGCATCCACTTTTAATTTTGTTGTAGGTTTCACATGTTTCTATATGTAGCATTTATTAGTAACTGCAAGCTCAGCACGTTCCTGCAAGCAAATTCATTTTTAATCAATAAGAGTGCTGTGTTACTAAAATTAGGCAAGTGAGTCAACCTTGTATATACTTTTCTCCACTTACAAGTTTTTTGATGAAGAGTAGTTTCTGGGAACCTCTTCCCTATCATCAGTTCTGTGGTTGACTAATCCAATTAGTCAACCACAGAACTGGCGATAGGGAAGAAGTTCCCAGAAACTACTCTTCATCAAAAAACTTGTAAGTGGAGAAAAGTATATACAAAGTTGACTCACTTGCCTAATTTTAGTAACAATGGTACTCCATTTTCTGAAATACTTCTTTTTATTCTATATATGAGTGTTGTGTATTTAAAGCTAAGTGTTCAGTTTCATACTAGCTGTATGTTACCACGTCTGGAGTTTGCTTTGGGAAGATGAGGAGCTACATTTGCCATTTGCTTAATCTTGCCTATGTTTTCCAGTCCCTTCATATGCATTGATGTGCACAGCACTATAGCATGATTGGGATTGTGGCACTAAGTTAACCTCTTGATGCATACATGTGAAGTTCTTTTTTCACTTTTTTTTCTTTCTGTAAATTAAATATTTGGTTCAGTAATGGTTAATACAAATTAAATTCACTTAACATTTTAATCTCTGAATATCCCTTAGAGTAAGATATTGAGTGTTGAAGCACTAAGTAAGGAAATTCACAGCAACACTAAATAATACTAAATTCAATACTGTTATGTCAATGATCATGAGGCTTGTGGAGAAGTTATGCCCCATCGCGGGTCTGCCTCGAAAGAGGAGCAGGAATAAGTGAATCGTCTCACCTTGTTGTTTATTGACTGGTGGAACAAAAGGCACACCTTCAAGCACAGTTTGTAGCTTACTTCACAAAGCCAGAAGTGAGTCGTATTATTACTCGCAAAAAAAAAAAAAAAAAAAAAAAAAAAAAAAATTTCGAAAGTGTAATTTGAGAGGTTTCCAGTTTCACCCACACGCTAAAGGTATGTAAAGCAAATCAAGCAATCTGAAGTAGAATTTTGCCTGATGCCTAATTTCAGCCTTCGTGTTTGGAAAAGATGAGACTTAATGAAGGAAATCTATGTAAGGAATTTGTACCACATGGTCCAACAATGAACCAAAGTGTTGCAATGCCCACCTTGGAAGCGTAGATGGTAGCATGTCTGCCTCACGTTCAAGAGGTCCCGAGTTCGAATCTCGGTCACGGTGAGTTACCTGTATAAGGTTTTTCCCAGGGTTTTCCCCATCCTTCAAGACGAATGTTGGGTAGCTCTAAGCTCTGTGGACCCTGGACTCATTTGAGCATCATTTCACCCAATTCATTCACCGTCCGATATGACTTAACGTTGGAGGATGTAAATCACAAAAAAAAAAGTGTTGCAAAGATTGAGGGAGAGTGTGCAATGCAAACAGTCGGAAGACTAGTGATGGATTCCATCCATGACAATGCGCCTGCATGCAAAACCGTTTCTGTTCGCCAATTTTTGGAAAAAAGTAGATTGAATACTTTAACATCTCACATATTCTCCAAATTTTGATCCAGTGGACCCTTTCCTGCGACTTAAAAGGTAGCTCCAAAAACGTCATTTTGAGGACACTCTGAACATGTTATAAGATTTAGTCTTCTAGAGTGCTTGTAGCAGTGGCAAAAACACTGAGACACGGATATCAACTCCCAAGTATGACAGTGGAGTATAGATAACATGTTGGTTTATGGCCTCATTCCCGAAACTTTTTGGTCATACTTCATATAGATGTGAAATTTGTGGTACTACTGGTGGAAATGCATTTCAGCACTCTTGTAGCTAAGGATTGGATATCAGTGCATTATAGGTACACAATGAGACAAAGTCCATAAGACTGAATATGGCTTAATCTTTTATATCTTGTCCACAATGCATGAAACATGCATAAGTAACATTAACAGCAGTGAAGGCTGGGAAGCTTTCAACTTCCTTTCTTTTTATTCCGAATTCTATACTGTTGAAACTCGTTTATACGTTATTCACTTCTACATTTTTCGCACATATACACTATACGTTTTTCGGTTATAGATTTTCTCGGTAATACATCACCTTTTCTGATCTCCATACACAAAATATACCCATTTATACATTTTTTTTTTTAAAGCGTATGGTGGTATGCTTGCTTGGGATAGCTTCAGAACTGTCTGGTTTGCTGTTTTCAGTGTTGCTTATCGTTTCATTGTCGTCATATTGTTCCAACAATCTATTAACCTTGGTTCCAACAGTCACTTCTCTGCTTTAAGTCGAGTACTGCTAGTGTGCTGCTTTCATTGTGGTTTATCCTTTCATTGTCATATTGTTTCAACAGTCATTTATCTATTTCAAGTGGAGTTTCGAGTTACAAACAGGAGAAGAAACATGTGCGAATATCAACAAACAAGGAAGAAAACAAGAAAATATTTAACTCCTGGTGAAAAATAAAAAATTCTGGAAGAGGCTAAAAACAGACCTAAAGAAATGAAGAAGAATATTGCTGAGTATTTGGGCCTACGTTACTCGACACTGAAAACCATAATAAAAAAAATGAAGAGGATATACGGAACGTATCAAAGCCTAGATGTAGCTATCAAAATGTAAAGAGAATACAGGCGTTTTGCCTATTTATAAAAATGTCTTATAGTCTGGTTCAATCAATATCATGAGAATAACATCTCCATTGATGGAAAAATGTTACAAGAGAAGGCACTAGATTTTGCGAAGCAGCTTAACATGATGGATGACTGAGAGCTTCTGTTGGATGGCTGCAAAAGTTTATGAAAAGATATGGCATAAATGGCCGGAGAATTTGTGGAGAGACCAATAATGCTTATAATCAACTAGTGTGTGACTACAGAAAAATCCAAAAAGCAGACAAAAATTGAATATTTTTTTTAAAGCCATGTGAAGTGACAGTGTATACAGTAATTTTATTTATGTGGTTAATATATATTTCCATACCAGATGAGAAAATCAGTTACATGTTTTCTCATTTACACATTATTTTAGTAGTCTCCCTTGAAAAATGTAAAGTGAGGTTCCACTGTATATGCATCTTTGAGGTCATTCAAAAAGGGAAAAACCTTGTGCATTAAACTCTTGCAAACTAGTATGTTAGTTGAGCACTTAAATATCACATAAGCTGATAACATTCAGTTCTTTCTGTAGCTGATAAAATATATGGTAGTCTACAGCTGCTGCTCCACTATGGAGTAAACGCAAGGGTTTCTTTCTTCATCTCTGTGCACATAAATATTTCTTCACATGATGTTTTCATAACCAAAAGAAACCTTTGTTTCACTGAGATGCTGTACTGTGGGATCCTTAGGCCGAAGTGTTGAGTAAATATGTATATTTACATTTGGGATCAATATGAATCATTTAAGTTACTTAGTAGCATATTTCTGCATCAATTATCACTTCTATTAGGTGTCATTGCTTGAATCAACAATATTTCCGAAGATACTTCCTCCATTTAACATAAAGAAATAGCCAGATTGAACAATTTATTGCCTTTATCTTTTTCTATCATTTACAGTCATTCAGAGTTCTAAATCCTCACTGCATGAATTATATTTTGTTTCCAGATTTTAGTACTAACATAATAGATTAACATGAGTGTACCTTATTTCTAACAGTTATATGGGTAATATGAGATATGTTAATTAGAGGCTTTCTGTTCATTGGTATCATTGTCCTCAATGTTAAAACGACAAAGACAACAATGACCTAAAGGGTGAACCTGATACACATGTATGCACTAATAACTCCTAAGCTTTATCAACTGGAGATTGTACTGTAAAGTTAATTATCCCATGCTATCCATCTCTGCTCCTTCATGTATAACATCCTTTTTCTTCTTAAAAACAGCTCTGAAGGTGGTTTGCTTCTGAAATACTTCATCCTAGAATAGCAACAAAAGTATATAATTATAAACAAATATCAGTATTTTAAGTCATTACATCATAACTTTAGACTGATAGACAAAAGTATTCTGTTTTCCTTTGTACTCTTTCAGGTTTAAAGATAAAATATACACAATGCAGCACTCAGGGGATATCCATTTCAGTAATGAAGCACAATGGAATAAACAATCCTTTTAGCATAATGCTATAAAGGTACTTCATTAGTCTATTTACCTCATTTGTGCCAAAATCTCGATAAGTAGCACAATTATTGCAGTGAGAGATCCACATCCTAAAATGAGGAATGCAGGGTAGCATTCCAAGAGACTTACATGGATGAAACCCAGGTCTTGGCCTTGACATTTTGGTTTCTTCTGATAAAATCGGGTTTGTTCACGATTTTGCAATCCTGATTCATGCACCTTGAGGTACCTGAAACGCAACAGTTGAGCATTATATAGAACCTGTAAGCAAAAGTTTTATGTATGGAGTTGCAGGTTAGGATAAATTAGGTTGAAACATCTTCCTCTAGGCCTAAAATTCCAATATAGGCAGTCCTACTGACAGTCTAGACAACGATGATTAAAAAGAAAGGAAGGTTTGATCCTCCCTTCACATCTCCTGTTTTTTAATTTACGTCCTCCATTGTTGTCATATCGGACATTGAGTGAAATGATGCTCATATGAGTCCGGGGTCCACGGAGCTTAGAGTTACCCAACATTCATCTTTCAGGATAATAACCCCTGGAAAAACCATATCCAGGTAACTCATCCTGACAGAGATTCGAACTCGGGACCTCTTGAACATGAGGCAGACGTGCTACCATCTACACTACCAAGGCGGGCTGATTATAATCTACTTCAGACTTTTGTCAATAGAGCATCATTTTCTTTTACATTAACTTGGAAATAGTCTAAACAAAAACATGGAATTAACTCGTGAAAATGTTCGTGCAATGATTTATTACTACTCTCGACGTGGATTATCAAGACAAGAGTGCATCGACTAACTACGAGGGTGGGTCAAAAAGTAATGCCTCCTATTTTTTGCTCTTTTAATTGCCAAGAAAATCGAATCCAATTTACATAGCTTGAAAACTACAACATTGACGATTAATTTGTCAATATTCAATATATTCTCCGTCCTTTTCCACAGTTTTGGTCCACCTTTTAACTAGGGCATGTATTCCAGTGTGGTAAAACACGCGGTCTTGCTTCCTAAGCCATTGACGCACAGACGTTTTCAAAGCCTTCTCATCTTCAAAATGAATCCCACGATGAGCTTCCTTTAGTGGCCCGAACAGATGAAGTCTGATGGTGCCAGGTCAGGGCTGTATGGGGGGTGAGGTAAGACCTGCCATACCAATTTCTCAATTTCTGCAGTGGTGCAACGGCTGGTGTGTGGTCTTGCATTCTCATGCAAAAGAATATGCGCCATAGTTTTTGTTGGGCGAGCTCGCCGAAGACGTACTTTCAGCTTTTTGAGAGTTCTGACGTATTGGACAGAATTTATTGTGTGTCCCTGCTCCAAAAAATCAATCAAGCACACCCTCCGCATCCCAAAACACTGTCGCCATAACATCCCCTGCCGAACGCTGAGTTTTGAATTTTTTTTTCTTCGGTGACGTGTGATGCCATTCCATTGGCTGCCTCTTTGATTCAGGTTCAAAAAAAAACGAACCCACGTTTCGTCTCCAGTAACAATTTTTTCCAGAAACTCCTCTCCCTCCAAATTGAAGCGCTGCAAGTGTTTGGAGGCTATTGTTTTCCTTGTTTCTTTGTTTTGGGCGGTTAACATTCTTGGTACCCAACGTGAACAAACTTTAGAGTAACCCAGTTGTTGAATAATCATCATCACACTGCCTTTACTGAGGGAGGTAATGCGACACAATTCACCTGTTGTTATCAGGCGATCACCACGAATGTCATAAACTCGCTGAATGTTGCATGGAGTCACTGCAGTCACCGGCCTGCCGCTTCGCTTTTCATCTGCCAATGGTGTTTGCCCTTCAGCTTCGTTACAGCGACGAACCCATCGTCTAACAGTGCTGACATCCACCGTTGCATCACCATACACATGTTTTAGCCTTTCGTGAATGCGAATTGGCGTTTCACCTTCCGCAGTCAAAAGTTCAATCACAGAACGCTGTCAAGACGAATGTCAATGTTAGCCATTTTGCAAGAGGATGCAGTGCTGCCACCTGTTGACTTAGGAAGTTACTGCTGCAGGGGATTGGAGAAGAAGGTTTGAGGAATTGCGCCAAATTCAAAGTTTTCACATAACTTACTTATTTAAGGGAAAAAAAATAGGAGGCATTACTTTTTGACCCACCCTCGTAACTTCCACATTTGGTGATGAAGCTCTATCCTTTGGCACTGTGAAACGCTGGTATAACGAATTTAATCGTGACCGCAATGAAGAAGTTCATAAAAGTCGTTCAAAATCAGTTGTATCAGAAAATATTGATGCTGTGCAAAAATATTATGCCAGATCGTCATGCGACATATTGTGAGATTGAAGCAACCCTAGGCATTAGTTCTACCAGCATGATTATTTAGCCGTGGAAAATGTTTGTTCTTGTACATAATTTGACGCAATCTCAAAATGATGCTCGTGTCGATTGGTGTACTAAAATGCTCAAGAAATACAGTGGCGGTATAGCTGCGCAAACCGGTACTATGACTATCTTTGTTGACAGAAACCTCTCACATAACGCACTGATTATTCTTGTAAGAGTGCGAGGGATACTGACGTGCCTCCCGGTAGTGTGCTAAGCACCAATGAACGCATCCCTTCAGCCAATGGAATTCGCAGGAATCGCAAATGACAAATAGATGTTCACTCCACCTGGAGTAATCAGTGCGTTATCTGAGAGGTATCAATTACCAAAGATAAATCCATGGTAGCCGTTAGAACAGCACGACTATATCTCAAAAGACGTGCAGTCACTCAGAAAGTATTCGTATACCACTAAACCTTTAAGAAAAATGAATATTATGGAGAATATTTAATTGAGAAATTAAGGTTTACTGACTGAAAAGAAGGCAATCTCAAAGTAATTGCTATTTATAAAAAAAGCAACAATGTACAAACGAAATGTCACTTCTATAAAAATAAAATTAACTTACCAATTTTTCAGTCACAAAAAGTAATCGCACACTCACAAAAACAATATACAATACAATAAAAATGCTGCTATTCCGTACTTCGTTGGGTATCCCCTAGCTTTAATTTTAGCCTCTAGTCTTCTTGGTAAGGAATGAACAAGTTTTTCTAACTTCCTCCTTTGTTATTCGGTTCCATTTGTCCAAAACAGCAGTTTTCAATGCTTCTTTGTCTGAAACTGCCCTTTTTCTTAAGCGTTTCTCCAGGATACTCCACATTTGTTCGATAGAATTAATATTTGGAGATTGGTGAGGGGTATGAAGCTCTTTTGGACCAATGTGTAATATACACAGTCGTGTACTAAGCGCAGTATGTTTTGGATCATTATCCTACATAAGCATCCATTCTTCTTGCAGGCCCTTTTTCTCCACACTGATATGCAACTCTTGCTTAAGAATGCCCATGTACTTCCTGTGAACCATTATTCCCTCGATAACATGCAGATTGCCGACACCTGATGCACTTATACAACCCCAGACAAGGTCGGATCCTCCGCCGTACTTTACTGTGGAAACATTTTTTGGTTCCAGCTCCATATTTTTTCCCCCTACATACTTTGCGACTGCGATCCGTACCGAATACCTTGTGCAAGCTCTCATCTGACCATACTACTTTTTCCCAGAAGTTCACGCCCTTATAGTACCTACGTGCGAATTCTAGGCGTTTTTTTTCCTTTTCTGTGGACTATCATAGAACTACTTACGCGCTTAGTCTGCATTTGTACCCTTTCTTATTGTAAACAGCTGTCACAGTGCTCGCTGAAACACTAATTCCTATCTTCTGCAACTCAGCAACAATATGGAGAGCAGTCATTCGTGGATCTTTTTAATGCAGCGAGGAATGCTTCATCTTTAGTCGTGAGGACTTAGGTCGACCACTCCTGGGTGTATTTAGAACAGGTTCCTACTCTGTCAGTGATGGATTGAATCGTTGACTGTGGTCTCCCCACTATCTGAGATATCTCTGGAAGTGTTTTGAATTCATTATGTAGTGTAATTACTATTTTTCTCTCTTCTGGCGGAGTTTCTTCCCTCTTCGGCCCATTTTACGTTACTTCCGCAACCTACTGTGTTTGATGTCATTAGTGTGTGCAAACAACTTGCTGCGAAGTAGCTGAATGCAGACGATCCAGGAAGAAGAGCTAGCTTGTAATATAACCACAATATTAAATCTAGATACCTTTGGTATACGAATACTTTTTTAGGCCAAATTTACGGTATCATCCAATATTATCATAGAAAACTGTTTCTAGAAAACTTTCAGCAAAATTAGGATAGGAATAAGTAAATAAATACATGAAGTATATACTTTTACAAGTTAACTAAGTTTCATATATAATTAGGTTGCAACAACACAAACAGCCGTCGACTGTATGGGTGTTTCAAGATGAAGCACATCCAACAAAAGTTGTTCGCACTTGAAGCTCTTCGAAGCAAATGGTCACCTACTTTTTCAGAAAAACTGGTATGTGACAACAGTTCCTTTAGAGGAACATAAACTGTCAATGCCGAATTCCCGTAGGGGAGGGGATCCGTCCCCTTCAGCTGCCGTGGTGCGGGCGCTGCGGACCCTTAGCATTCGTGGTACCTCTAACGTAACTAGAGGAACCTCGGGCCGAAAATTCGAGCCCCTCCCACCGGGGAGTTGTTCGGATTAGGTTGGACTCGAGGAGGCAGTGTGTTCTAGACACCCACGGTGAATTGGGTACCTCCGGCTAAGCTACGGCCGCCCGGAGGGGGTAGAGGGTTGCCTAATAAGTCCCGGGTACTAGCCTGCAGAGCTAGTAGAAGGTGTGCTAGATCACCAGGTGGCCCCACCGAGGTTTTTGGTAGCCTTCCCTGCGGGGTTGACGCGCGTAAGTGTCGTATCCACTTCCAACCGTCTTGACGTTGTAGTCGATGGGGGGGGGGGGTTAGACTCATGGTATTGCCCCACGGAAAGACCCCCGGAGTTTTCTATCGCTCCCGGGTAGTAGAAGGAGACCATGGTCCTTGGTCCTACGGGTCCAGTGCTAATGGGAGTAGAACCTCTGGCGTTAAATGTCAATGCCGAATGGTACACAACTATTGGTTTACCGGAAGTCTTCGGTGAAGTAAGGGAAACGAACAGGAACCATAGGATCGTCATTCATCAAGATAATACGAGCGCGCACACATCTCGTCTAACAGCATAGTATTTGAAGGCTCAATTGATGGGTCATGTGCCATACAGTCCTGATTGGCACCCAATGACTTCTTGTTGTTCCCGAATATAAATAATAAATTGCGTAGACAACGATTTTCGGCGGCAGAAGAAGCCGTTGATGTCCTCAAAACACATGTTTTGGAGGTGTCTCAACTGCAATAAATGCTTTGAAAAATGGTTCGAAGTTTACTGATCATAAAGGAGAATATTTTGAAAAACAATAAAGAGTTTTCAATCAAATTACTTTGTTTTAATTATTAGGCTCAACATAAAAATAGCGCGAGAGAAGTTAGTGTTGTCTTGCTTCCAAATACACACTTGGTAGTTTATATCTATACACGTTGATATAACTATACCTACGAGATTGTAACTATATGTTTTACGATGTCTCAGAGGCTGGGTTGATTGGTTGTGGATTTTCAGAAGAAGAAAAAAGCATTGATGATCCCTACGGTTAAATAGTATTAATAATCCTTTTTAATAGTTTTAGACCATTGTACACTTAAGTCAATCCAACGGTTAAATAATGTCCCAAAGTGGTCAAAAAGTCTTTTTAGATGTTTAACATATTTTGTTTCTGCTTTTCAGTTGTATATTCAGCTTTCTACACTCCAACAACTGTGATTTAGACACTACGCCGTTTGAATGAGAATAAACGTAATTGTGCAATCTATTATGCGTTTCAAATGGGAAGAGTTTTAGAATCCAGCTAAACAGATGCCGTATCACACTCAGCGTTGCCAGCTTGTTACGCCAATCCTTTTTATATTTCCCTCCCTCTCGCACGCTCATACAACATGCAGGTCTTTTTGGCGCAGACGTAAGGGTAAGCAAATTATATTTTACAAACTTTTACAATTATGCAGCTGCCAAAATAAAAATTGGAAAACAAATTTTCGCAAATTATGTATATTTTAAAATACTATAACTATAATTATGGTTTATGAATTACCTGTTTTTCTAATTCAATGGAACTGCCAGTGGCTCATCCATATCGGTGTCAATGTTACTTCCGTTAAGAGACAATTCGTCATTGTCACTGTCTTCATCATCTGAGTCTTGCAAATTTATGATTATAGGCTCCAAAATCTCGTCACGTGCTGTTTCCTTCTTAAAAATCGTCTTCTTGAAGGTTTTCTGCATGCCTCACGCAGTTTTCCCAGTCCTGTTGAGTTACCTTGTCAATTTCTTAGTGAACAAGTCGTTTAACGTCCGTCAATTTAAAAGTATTATTTCTGTTTGCAACCCCCCTTTTTATTTGAGCCCACGCCAACTCAATTGGATTATATTGGCAGTGGTAAGGTGAGAGGCGAATTACCTCGTGTCCCTTTTCAATTGCAAGTTGATCCAGTTGATACACTTTTTTCCGTGTTTTTAAACGGAAGTACTCTTTGTAATAACTCATTTTTAGTTTCTGTTTCCGAAAATTTTTTGAAGAACATGTACACCTTAAAAATAATACTTCGAGCCTGACTTCGCAATACCTGCCTGTTTGACTCGCCACTAAATTCACCGCAAGACGCCATTGCACTATTTAACTCTTACTCTACTGTTGTGTAAAAAACAACTGAATGATATTGATCTGAACTCTCCAGAGTAAATAAACACTTCTTATCCAGCATTAATTCATAAGCATACAGCATTCCAAAGGCTAACAGGAAATGAAGTGTTTGCTCTTTCTCGAATTTAACACCTTGACTTATTCACAATAATTCTTTTATCCGTCATGCCAGTAGTTTAAATTACAGTTCTGAGTAATTAAAAGTATATGTAAATACATACACCCCAACCACTTTGAACTCTCTAGAGTAAATAGAGATTACGAACCATTCATAAAGACAGATATAATGTGACCAGACACGCTCTGCCAGGGCGGCAGGAAATTTATTGTTTCCTCTCGCTCGATTTGGCTTATTCAAAGTAATTCTTTTATCACGTCATGTCAAACATTTAAGTTTCAGTTCTGAGTAATTACAAATATACGTACACGCATACGCTCCAACCAATAATGATATTCATACAGTGCTTACGTCTCGATTTAGTGTTATAATACAAGTAATAGTGGTTTATTTATTTGCATTAGAAAAACTATTAGAGCTATAAATATAGGGTTTTCACGGTTATGTTAGATACATTACTCTCTACCTTCCACATGGATCAGTTTCGGCAAAATCTGAATTTTTGTCTTAGCGCGAATAGTATTTCATACAGATTGATTAGGTTGGCGCTCCTCATACACCACTTAGCGGGAATGCAATACGACAACACTCCGATTGGCTGCTCACCTAGTAGCGCTCAAGGACAAACACCTGCCCATTTGAAACACATAATAAACCCCACATTACTATTACTAATCTCTATAGCATATATTAGCTTATTTATGGCAACCAATATTCTCTTATTCTGAAAGTTGTTAAAATGACTTATCTTGCCAATCTTAAATTTATAGCTGCATAAACCGTTTTCTGGAGGTATTATAATTACATTTCCTCCGAGCAAATTGCTTTATGCAAATATGGATTTATATTCGTTAGGTATTATTAAGATATAATTTAAAAACTCAGTATTTTTACTTTTTTATTTATACTTCCAGTATTGTAGAATTGTATCCTCAAAAAGTCATAATTAAGGATGAAGGTTTAGTGTGGTTTTTCGTGAGGTTGTGTCTGTTTGCAAGACAATTGCAGATAGTTAACTGTAACTGAGGTGACAAACAATGAGATATTTGTAAAGTTTCCAGTTAATAACAGAAAAATTCAGCCAATATAGGCAGCGGAATTTCGTCCAAATTCGATTTCACCCATTCCATTCATCGTCCGATATGACTTAAGTTTGGAGGACGTAAATTAAAAAAAAAATCGTATAAGCTCTATGTGACCGTGGGGCTATTTAGGCATTATTTCATCAATTCCGGTCACTCATCTCATATGATCTACCCAGTTAAAGGTCCTTAAACTTGAAAGCTAAAAGGACAGAAAGGAAGAAAAAGAAAAGAAAACGGAATAAATCCCGTTGCAGAAGAATGCTGCTATTTCTTGGGACATGAATTGCGAATTTATTCGCGGGCAATTCAACCACCACAGTAATGTATAGCTAATACAGGTTATTTGAATGTTAACGCCATAGTAAACCAGTGCTATTGGTAGGTAAATGTCCCGAGTTATACGTGTTATACCTTTTTTTTTTTTAAATTTTCGTCCTCCAACGTTAAGTCATATCAGACGATGAATGAAATGGGTGAAATGATGCTCAAATGTGTCCGGGGTCCACGGAGCTTAGTCACCCGACTTTCGTCCGTGTTATACTGTTTGATTCCAAGTTGGATCGTCAGTTTTTCCTGCTGGCTTCTTGTTTTAGTGAGTCATCCCGTGCTAAGAAAGTCCTACGGGCTATTCGTAGCACCGATTTGATATGCTTATGCATCTTGCTCCTTTTCTATTTCGGCAATGATTATGTTCACAAAGCACTATTATAATTGCGAGACGGAAATAACATTTTATCAATGGACAAGTTTAGAATTGGGTACTGCGAGTATATTAATGTGGAAATTTAAGGATGTATATTTAATTTCTTTTCTAAAACGATAAGTTAGCCCCAGCCTGCACTTTGTACACACAGAATCTCATTAGGCAGGCTCCATTAATTGTCCACTCTTAATGGCTACTCAAGTTTGGTCCTTCAGATTGCGAGCTGATCTATTAAATAGCTCCTCGGGTTTCATGCGTTTGTGCATCTCTGTATAATTATGTAGCAGCTTAATACAAGGTACACAAAAACTAACACTACCAAGAGAGTGAGTGATATGCTGACCCGAAAGTGCATACCTTACTGATAAACAACTTGTCAGAAAGCCTTACATATCTTTCTGTATGTTAGAATGGCGTTACCCATGATAAAGAGAGAAAAGCGAATGTTCCAGCAAATCTGTCGAGAGTGTAATCTGCTGCGCGATGAGACTGTGAAACCGTGTTAAAAAGCCTAAAATATATCTGACTGGATCTTATATTATAGAAAAGTAAATAAATAACAACTGAATGCATTATGATACCAGTTTCAGTGCGATATACGAGGTCTATTAAAAAGTATTGCGAATTTTGAATTTTTCGCGGGCTGCCTATATTCAATTGTTTTGTGGCGATATGCTGGTACTCATGTCTCTCACTTATGTTGACAAACTCGGCCATTTTGAATGTTCAGTTAATATTTGACAGCTATTTTGCTTGGATGTGTTTTGGCTTGTCTTCGACTTTTGCCTATTCCAAGAAATTGAACAAAGAACCTGTATCAAATTTTTTGTGAAAAACAAAATTAAGTGCACGGATGCATGCCGAATTTTGACTGTGGCATATGCTTGAAGCTACCTTGGATAAAATCAACATTTATCGGTGGTACGTTAGGTTTTCAGAGGGTCGAGAAGATCTGAACGACTAAGAGCGTCCGGACGCCCGAGCTCGTCAACAGCAGGCGAAAACATTTTATTTATTTAACACCAGAGGCTCTATTTCCAATAGTCCTGGACCCGTAGGACCAAGGACCCAGGCCTCCTTCTACCTTGGAGCGATGGAAAGTGAAGAAAATAATGTTGGCCAATCGTCGAATCACCGTTAGAGAAGTTGTTGAGGACCCATACATATCGATTAGCTCCTGCCATTCGATTTTGACTATAATGATTTGGACATGAGACGGGTCGCCACAAAATTCATACCAAAATTGCTCAATTTCGACCAAATGCACCATTGCATTGACATTGCTAAGGAGCTGTTTAACTCTGTCCGTAACGACCCAAATTTCCTCCAGAGGGTCATGACCGATGACGAATTATGGGTTTATGGTTATGACCTGGAAACTAAAGCTCAATCATCCCAATGGATACTGGTACACGAGACAAGATAGGAAAAGTGCGCCAAGTTCGGTCGAATGTGAAGGTTTCGATTACAGTTTTCTTCGTTTGCAGGGGCGTGGTACATCACAAGTTCTTGCCACAGGGTAAAACGGTCAGTAAGGAACATTACCTGAAAGTTATGGGAAATTTTCGCGAAGCAACCCGCCAGAAGCGCCCAGATTTTTGGAAGAAGAAAAATTGGTTTTTGCACCATTATAATGCCTCTGCTCACACATCGTTGCTTGTGCGCAAATTTTTGGCCAAAATGAACACTAATAATGCTACAGCCACGTACTCCCTAGACCTGGACCCCGGTGATAGTTTTTTTGTTCCCAAAACTGACGGACGACGCTACGCCATGATTGTGGAGATAAAGACGACATCGAAGGAGGAGCTGAACAAGGTAACAAAAATTATGTTTTAAAGTGCATCGGGGATTGAAAAAAGCGTTGGCACAAGTGTATAATAGCTGGTGGGGATTACTTTGTAGGGGACAGAACATTCATAAATAATAAAAAATAAACAAATAAAAGTAAATAGGTAAATAATTAAATAAATAAGTAAGTAAAAGTAAATAAATAAAAAAGTAAATAGGTAAATAAGTAAGTAAATAAATAAGTAAAATATTAAATAAATAAATACTTCTTGAAAAATCACAAAATTCGCTATACTTTTTGAACAGACATCGTACTTTTGGTTTTCAATAGAAAAACAAAGAAATCAAAGGGAAAAAGATGCGATAAAGGGACATTTCTAACACCCATGTTTGAAGTATATCATGTGTATATACATATAGTTTGCGCCGTGGCTCAGTGGTTAGACTGCTTGGCTCTCACCAAGGCAGCCCGGGTTCGATCCCAGGCGACCGCAAAGTGAGAAACTCGGTGCTGGGGCGGGTTTTCTCCGGGACCTCCGGTTTCCCCCGCCATCTCATTCCACCGGTGCTCCATCTTCATCTCATGTATCATCAGTGTCACCGCCTGCGGTGCCGTATGTAGTAAAAGCGGGCGTTAAACACTACATTTGTATATACATCTAGAAATGTGTGTGTGGGTGGATGTGTGGGTGGGTGATTGGGTGTATGCATTATTGAATTGGAACTTGTGATTCAATAAAAAAAAGATTACTTACGCTATAGCTAAAATTTCCTTGTAGGGCGTATGTTTGCTGACCGCCAGATATGGGTCCACAAAGCCAATAAAGAAATTTATGGTTTCTAGTCCACATTTTTCTTCTTCAAGGAACGTATCTGCAATAACTTTGTAAGCAGATCCAACTTCAGCGTGAAATGCAAATCGGCCTTTTCTGACACGAGATAAGCCCTCCTCCATAGACATGAATTGCTCAGGACTACCTGGTGAGGCAATCTTACGAGTATAAATGGCGCGTCGTACAGGATCATCAGCTATCTGTAAGAAGACAAACAACAGCCATGAAATGCACATTATTAACTTTCCTTGTAGTGTAAAATCTATAACAGTGCTATAAAGAAGCAGAAGTAATGTTATTTCACTCAGATTTGTGTCATCAAGTTCAGAGCTAGCAGCAGTCGTACAAGACAGAAGACATTGGTAATTTTTTTTTTAATTTACGTCCTGCAACGTTAAGTCATATCAGACGATGAATGAAAATGACGACGTGAAATAATGCTCAAACGAGCTCATAGAGCTTAGAATTACCCGATATGCATATTTCAGGATAAGGAAAAAATGTTATCCAGATAACTCACCGTAACCGAGATACGAACTTGGGACCTCTTGAACTTGAGGCAGACACACTACCACGTGACCTGAGGGGCTACTGCTGCCCTTGTCCATGTAAATCAAGACCAAAACAAGTAATTCTATCCCACGGTTTCCACCATATGACTCTCATAGAACCAGAAATCAATAATTAAGTAGAAGTAGATGTTAATGCCATAACTATGTCACAAAGTTGATTCACTGGAATGGTGAGGCTGTTAAACAAGTGACCCAAGTTTATAATCCTCTTGGTTTTTCTTCTGTATTATTTCCCCCGTTTTCGTGAAAATATTGGTTAAATATGATAATAATGTTTATAAGAATAGTAACATTTTATTCATCACATCACACATTTTCAAATGTTGGAGACAAGTATTATTTACGATATACGAGGGCTGTTCAATAAAGAATGATCATAATTTTTTTGACAACATACCTTTACTCATTCTCATAATTTTGATGGCCCTTCTCAAAATAGTCTCCCCTGAATGCGATACACTTGTCCCAGCGTTTTTGTCAATCTTCAAAAACATGCTGGAAACTATTTTTAAGAGATCTTCCCAAATCGCCTCCGCAGCCTCACCACTGTTGCTGATGATGGATAATGTCTCCCACGAAGGTGTTTCTTCAAGTTAGGGAATAGAAAAAGGTCACATGGGGCTAAACCCAGACTATAGGGAGGGTGAGGGACGAATCTCATGTTGATTTTTGCAAGATATTCAGAAACAACATTGGCAGTATGTGGCCGCGCATTATCGTGGTGCAGCAACCAGCCTGCTTCACAGAAATGTGGCACCCAGTGAAATGTTCAGCATTTCAGAAAGTGGTCTTAAGGTAATTCATCGATCCCGTCTCACAATGGCAGCAGCAGTGTTGATTTTTCTTCCGTAAGAGCAGCAGTAACTGGAGGACCGTGTCCACCTTCCTTTGAAATTGATTGTCTCCCCTCTTTAAACATTTCAAACTACCTTCGAGCTGTGCTGTAGGGAAGAACAGACCTTCCATAGGTCTCCTGTACCATTGTATAGGCCTCAACTGAAGATTTGTTGAGACGAAAGCAGAATTTCAAAGCCGCATATTGTTCCTCGCGTATTACCTCCATTGCAGCGGTAGGCGGTACTGAACATAACTGAACCTGCCTGGTTCTCACAGGCGGGAACCAGGAGTACGAACAATGAAAGTACTACGGCGCTTTTTTTCACATTAAGCTAACAGAATATAATAAGATTGAATATTAGTGCGAAAAATTATGACCGTAAAAAATTATGATCATTCTTTATTGAACAGCCCTCGTATTTTGGTTTTCAGATTTTAACGAATAATGTTCTATCATTATTCTTTTGTATAACTAACAAAGAGAAACAAATTCAATAGCAAAGGTCCGTCTCGAACTCGGGTTATACAAGGTATATATTTCCGACTTTAGCTTGGCCGGCAGTTATCCATACTCGACATTTCACTAGAGGGGGAAGCTCAATGTTGCCATTTCTTTAGCGGGAATTTCAAGCAGAGGAACATGCGTATTTTAAATATTTCACGCATTTGCATATTTCACGAACTAGTAGCCACATTACTATCATAATAGCGATAATAATGTGACTTACAGACACTGAAAAACGGAATTCACGCACGCCTAAACAGAAAACAATCTTCATCAGCGCAAGCACATAAAGCAACTAAAACCACGTGGTCCATGTAAACCATGGCAACACGGTTTTGGATTTGGAAGCCACGCCTAGCAGACACAATACTGATTGGCGCTATCAGACAGTTTTAACTTCATGATCATGATATCGGATGTAGAGACTCCCAGTACTACCAACAGAAGCAGTTAGTGCCCGTAAAAGGTGTTAAAATATTCGAATAGATTGGTGGTGTAATGAATATCTTACATGATAATGAAATTGTAAGTTGGTTTTCAATGTTTTAAAGCTAATATAGTCCTATATTTTAATTCTAAAGATACTTTTGAGGATATGTTTTCAATTACACATTACTGTATGTTGGTACTGTTAACCTTCCCCCTCGGCCACCTGCAATCGCAAAACATCAGGACCGGAGATTCAACGGCCGTACTCAGTTCGATGTTTAAAAAAAATGCATGACAGCTGTGAAGTAATGGGAGGTGTGGAGTAAGAAGGAATAGCCGTTGCTATGGAAACAGAAACAATGCTGCCACATTGGTTATATTGCTGAATCATGTGTTCACGTCAGTATTTCCTATAACTGGGAAATATAGTTTGCTTGAGCATACAGTCGCGTTGTGTTAAAAGCCTACTTGTTAAAACACTATTAAAATCCGTTAAATATTAAAGCAATATTTGATGAAGGTAGAAGTAGGGAAGGCCCAAAATTCATGGCCTGAAACAAAGATGAGCTTACGGTCGGAGTGTTACATTGCCAAAAAGTAATTTGTTTCAATTTCTAGGAAATGCTTTGAACAGGAGGAGAGTATGCATCGTATTACTGAACCTTTTATTCCCTTGTACCAAATGAGGAAAGAGATTGCAAGGAGTTATAATTCGCGATAAGAAAACACATCTATCTATAGTATCCCCCATTTTCATTTCCCATTTACTTGTTTTTAGTGTTTTCTGTTCGTAGTGCTTATGCTATTCGGACCTCATTTAAATTCGCTGGTTTTCTTGCATTTTCATACCGTTTGTTCGCTATAATTTTGACATATTTACTCGGTATGAAAGTGGCACGGAGTCACTAATGGACGTTCGATCCTACAGTTTTACTGAAACATATTGTCTATGGCAACACCAAAGAAGAAAATTAAGTCGCACTAAATGGAAACACGGGCGTTCCTGACGGTGGAGTTTGGGCGACCTCAGTTTCTTACCTAAAAGCTTTAACATAGCTTTTTACATAGGTACCTAAATTTAAGTCAAGGCTACACTGAAAATTCGCCAAAAATATTGAAAATCATGGAATTTTCCTTTTTGGCATGTTTGATAGCTTAGAGTATGTAGTAATAAATGGCATACTACTTTTATCATTTGCACCACTTTAGGCCATCACGTAACAATTTAAAGAGACCTTTAACAATCGTTAAAAGTAACAATCATTACTTTAAAGTTAATTTTCTGAGAAACTGTTTTTCTAACACTTTTCAGTGTACAAAATGCCCCATGTGTCAAAGTTTTCCATTTAACTTGGTGAAACTTACAGGATAGCTCCATAATATGTAAATAAGAAACTTCACATTCCCCTTTTTTGTTAATGCTCATGTTTTGAAAATTATATGGTGTTAAGTAATAAAATAAGTTAATATTTTCAAAATTTTGAGAGCTAACACGTGGAAAATATTTTAGAACAAATGCTACCAGAGTATTCCAAAAAATAAGAATGTGGGTCTTTTAAAATTGCTCTGTACTAGCCAAAAACAAAGATTCAACTTAAAATCTCAAATTGTTTGACGCGTAGAATTTCACAAAAATAATTAATAATTAATGAACTATTTGGTGAAGCAACATAAAAATTTGCATGAAAATTTAAAATTACACTCTAATTATGTGGCTAAATTTTCATAACGTTAGGTTTATTATTATAGAATTTGGAATTTTCAGTGTAGCCTTGCCTTAATATTGTCTATGAATGTACTGATGAATACGTCTAATGAAACAGAAATGCGTACATTTGTGCATAATTGATTTCTTAAGTTAATTTTCCTTGCTACATTCTGCCATTGATTTCACCTTTTTCGCACATGTAAGTGGTATCTAGTGCATTCCTTGTTACGCAGTTCACACACGCGCTTTTCACTTGGAGCGTGGAAACCTTTAGTCACGCATATCTTATGATGGAAACCAGTTACTGGCCATCTAGTCACCATGTGTTTGAGCTTATGTTTTGCCGTGGTCCATGCTCTGTTCATCATGGCCTCAGTTCTATAAAAGTTTTCACATGTGCTCATTCTCTTCTTTTTTCTCTCCTTGGTGTGTTGTTGTAGATGTCAGTTGTAGTTTCGCTTTGATGTTCTCTAAGTAGCACTGCTCTTTTGCTAGTTCGTAAACTGGACGTATTGGCGTAAATTTTAACATACATAGAACACACCTAAGGGAACTTGTCTTTATTCATGAATACGCTTAATGCCTCAGTACCAGGGTCTGACAACTCAGGAATACAGAAGCCGCATTAAGGCTCGAGAAACACCCGGGTTCTTTTGAGCGCTGCATGTACTCTAACAATCGGATGCGAATTATATTCAATGCCGCCAGTATAATTATTTTGGCTGCCGTGTTGCATACTAACTAATATCTAAAATAACTTCTGCTTAGTTCAAAATGTAATAGCTATTGTATTATTTTGCTACTTATGAAGTAATTTTCGTAATATTATTGGCCTATTTTCGACCTTATTTGAGCTCAATGTACGATATAAATAAGACACTACCACAAATTCTATCTGTCGCTGAACACGGGAGGGGAAGCGAATGCACCATAGCTTGGTCGCAATAGAAGCTTACTACATTACCGGCCTTAGTTGCCAAGGTCGCCGGGGACAAAGGTTCAAGAAAGAGCGCCTTCAAACTTTAGGACGCAGTTGAGAAACTGGTATGAATCTGTGCTCAGTACTTACAGATATAGCCTGGTAATTAAATTTCTTATAATGTTCCATGTAAATGCTTGGCAGTAAAACATTTTTATACTTCATTTAGAACTGGATTATGTTAGGCATATATTAAGCTGTTCAAGTTGTTGAGAATAACTTCGCTATCTTTGTTTATGAAATTTGCCGCAGTTGAAAAGTAATCAGAGACACGGGTAATGAAAATGTCTTGCTCTAATAGATAAAGCACTTGCGACTTCTTGTATTTGCACGTCTTGCAATATAAAGAAAGGAAGACGCCAGTAACGATAGCTGATTGAATCGTAGAAGGAACAATACCGGGACACCGCGAAAGCATTGAGTGTGACACATTTATGCATTAGAATAAATGCTCTCCGCATACAAAACAGTATAAAAGTAATTAGCATATCCGACTGGCTCAGCAGCCCAATCCGCCCCAAAAATTCTTTTTCAAACAAATATGGTAATTCCTTAGAAGACTTTTTTTTTCGAGTGGAGGAAAAATGCATTTATGCACTAGCCCCGGGATCGGAGTGTGGGACTCCTCTGACGGAGAGAGATCCGTCAGCCCTACCCACTAAAAAACCTCCACCGGTGAGAATTCGGGAGAGGAAGTGCAGCAGTACCGCTATTGCACCTGCGGATTCTGGGAGAGGATATTACGGCCAGGCAAAGCCTAGGCCGGGTGAGGATGGCGCCAGGACACAAGCATGACCAAGGTCCTACTTGCGACCTTGGAAATTCAGGAGTGGGATTGGGTTATGTAATATTGTTGTGCCTCCGGACGGAGGCACCGTCTTACAAGATATCTGTGAGGTCCTGAGAACATAAGGACGGTGTCATTAATTGTTAGTGCTTAAGAATAAGTTGGATAAGATATCAGGCCAGGAGCGGCGCTGAGTCTGGCGTCAATTTGTTAGGCATTGGTTTACATGCATTCAATGTGAATATGGATATATTTAATGTAACTTAATTAAATAACAACCAAATATTTTGGACATATGCTCAGGATTGAGTATAGTCCACGTCATGAGAGCTAACCTTGCTAGATTATTGTTTTGTTTATACATCTGCAATTGAGTTGTCTTCTCATGTCCATGTGTGATGCTTTGGTCATTTTCACTGGTCTCCAGAACGAACCTTAGCAGGGAC
Source organism: Mantis religiosa (assembly GCA_030765055.1). NCBI lineage: Eukaryota > Metazoa > Arthropoda > Insecta > Mantodea > Mantidae > Mantis > Mantis religiosa. Next base: position 72,277,418 of record CM060949.1, on the reverse strand, counting down.
TTCCAGGGCCACTGGTCTGTCAGTAATGTTTTAGCTAAGCCATGGCTTATGATTAAGGTGGTACTAAGTTGTTTAGGTAATCTTGAATGCTTATTTCTGGTTCCCCCAGGCCAAGAGTTCTGTCAAATAATGAGAGCGGTCTTTTGTGAATGTCGTGTTGTGTACCGTATGCGCCTAAGTCGCGAATTAGAGGGTTTTTGTTTTTTGCCTTTCTGTCATATAAGTTATAACTGAGTAGTTTAATAAATTGTTCGATCGAGTGGAGCTTCAGTTCCTCGTGCAGCCAATAAGCTGGAGCTACTATAGGAACCTTTGCAATAATTCGTATTATTCTGTTTTGCAGTGTCTGCAGTCTGTTTATATGTGTTTTCGCAGTGTATCCCCAGACAGGGGCTGCGTACGTCAATATTGGCCTGATTAGTGTTTTATATAGCGTAAGACCCATATTGAGTTGCAGTTGGTTATTTAAATTAATCAAAGGGCAGAGTCTGTTCAATTGTCCATTTGCCTTGGCCCTGATATTTTGAATGTGTTTTTTCCATGTGAGACCTTGATCCATGGTGACACCTAGGTAGGTAATTTGGTCTTTCCATTCGATTCTTTCGCCATGATACACGAGAGGTGGCTGTCTGTGCCTGGGATGTCGATGTTGGATTCTTTTTGTGAAAATAATTGATTGGCACTTTCTGGAGTTAACTGTTATTCTCCATTTTCGAAACCAGGGTTCAAGATCATTTAGGGCATTCTGTAGTCGCAGGTGTATTATCCGCGGTTGAGTGGACTGAGTTACCAGTGCCGTGTCGTCGGCGTATATGTATTTTTCAGTGCGAGTGAGTTCTGGCATATCGTTAACGTACAAATTAAAGAGGGTCGGTCCTAGCAAACTTCCTTGTGGGACTCCTGCCTTAATAGGCTTTAGAGAGGAGGGAGAATCCTCCACAGTTACTCGGAACCGACGCTCGCTTATATAATCTTTAATAAGGGCAAGTGTCGAATCAGAGAAGTTGTATGATTTGAGCTTGTAAAGTAGGCCCGCATGCCATACTTTATCAAAGGCGCGTTCACTATCTAAGAAGATGGCGCCAGTCGATTTGTTAGTATTGTATCCTTTAGATATGGCTTCCGTAAGGCGTAGAAGCTGCTGTGTTGTAGAATGCTGGAATCTGAAGCCAAATTGTTCAGAAATGAGAATATTGTGTTTTATAATATGGGAATTTATTCTCTTTAGAATTATTTTCTCCAGCACTTTACCAAAGGCGTTCAGTAGGCTAATTGGCCTATAGCTGGAGGCGGAGATAAGTTTTTATGTGGTTTTGCAATCATTACTATGTTTGCTACCTTCCATTGTGGTGGGAACCTGCCGCTGTCTAGAGTATAATTGAAAATCTTTGCTAGAAGCTGCAATGCTCTACGTGGGAGATTTTTTAAAACGAAATTGGGTATTTTATCGGGCCCCGGGACCTTTCTGTTTTTCAGGTGCCTGATAATCCAGCCGATTTCTCCCGGATTAGTCTTTCGCATTTTGTTGTGTGTGATAGTGTAGTCTGTTTCGTGTATTTCCTGCTCTATGCTTTGAATCTCGTGCAGATTCGCTGGACCCTCAGCCGGGTTTGGTGTGAAGACCTTCTCAAGTGTGGCAGCAAATGCCTCAGCTTTGGCCTGGGAAGTTTCTGCAACAGTGTTGTCATGTATGAGTGGTGGTATGTTTGTTTTAGCTCTGGTTAGGCACTTAGCTATACGCCAAACAGAGTTAGAGTTCGGATTTAAGCTCGCGAGAGTTTGATTCCACTGGTTTGATACAAATTCCCTAGTTCGGGCCATTACGGCCTCTCTGGCAACAAGGTAGTCTTGTTTATGTAAAGGATTTCGCGTTCGTTGCCATTTACGTCTTAGTCTGTTCCTATTCTGATGTAAGATTTTTATGTCTAACGGATATTGGGCGTTTACTGATGGTGCAAATTTTTGTGGGACACACGTTGTGGTTGCTACCTTAATTGCCAATTCGAGTTTGGATACAGCTTCGTCGTGTTGCTGTGGTGAAATAATTTCGCTTTCCGGTAAGTATCTTTCTAAAACGTTATTGAAGTCTTCCCAATTGACTAAATTATAATTCAGTTTTGGGGTTTCTTTCTTAAACTTCAAGGGAAGTGTGACCTCAAGGAGTACTGGTAAGTGATAAGATGTCAGTTCTTGCATTACTGTGCATTCGATGTTAAACGGTATATTGTTTAATATGGCTAAGTCTAATACGTCTGGGGCGTGATTGTTAACATGAGGTATGTGGGTGGGCTCATCGGGCCCAACAATAAGAAAGTTAGTGTTGTTGATGTAATTTAGTAGTTTAGTCCCTTGAGGATTGGGGTTCGTGCTGTGCCACAAATAGTGCTTACAGTTGTAGTCCCCTGCCGCTATTACTCTTGGTCCTAGCTGCATAATTTTTTGGACATCTTCGGTGTCGATGTCACCTGGTGGGTTGTATATAGCTATTAATATGATCTCTGTACTGAAGGTGCTAATCTTTACTGCTGTCGCTTCTAGGCGGTTTAATTGGGGTATATGTACCTGATAGTGACTGATGCTCGTTTGTATTGCTATTGCTGTCCCCCCTCCCCTGCGATTACGATCGCTCCTGTAAATAGCATAGTTAGGTATTGAAAATTTATCTACGTCCCCTAAATCGGTTTCGTTTAATAGGGCTACTTGTATTGAGTTGGCGTGAAGAAAGTCTGTTAAATCTTTGCGTTTACGGCGTATTCCCTGGCAGTTCCAGTGTATTGTCCGTAATGTGTCTGTTTCAGCCATGGCTGTAGCTGTGTAGGTCATTCAGTAGTTCAAGTAGCCAGTGTAGTGTAAGTGTGGTGTCTGTACCCTGTTCTAAACAAGCCCCGAACATTGCTAGGTGTTCCTCAACATAATCCTTGGTAACAGAGTCTCTGGGCAGACCCAGGACGTTCAGCAGCTTTGCCAATGCTGCTTCATTGCCTTTATGTCCCTTACCGCAGGGGGCGAGCGACTTTGTGGCAGGAGGGTGAAGCCCTCTGGCCCTGTTTTGTTGGACTTTGTGTGTGTGTGTGCTTGGAGGATTGGGGCGTCGCTCATGACCTGCTGGGCCATCCTCGGTGGCAGGCCGGGGAGCCACAGCTGCAGGGGGCTCGGCTAACGGGGCTGGTCGCTGTCGACCTCTACTATCCCTAATAAGCCACCCTGCATTTTCCGTCCTAGCGGCAGCCTTAGCATATGTTTTAGGTGGCATCGAGGGGGTCCCTGTGGCTGCGCGCGGACATGAGGCATACTTTTAGTGCACTCTGCGCGATATACGGTGCAACCGCGCCAAGTTGCACCGTGGCCCTTCTGGCCGCATAACACGCAGAGCCGTTCCGCGGGCGGAACGGAGCACGTACCTGATGGGTGTGGTCCTGTGCATTTGGCGCATACCCAGGATGGGGACCTACATTCGCTTTACAGGTGCCACAGTCTCTGGCATTTTCTGCATTGCTTAGGTTCGGGGTCTGATCGGTACCTTTCTACCCTGATTCGGAAATGTGCTAGGTGTGTGAGTCCTAAAATTTTGGCTTCAGTTTCGGGGGTCCCTGCCACCTCTATGAGGAACATTGGCAGGGGGGTGCGCTGCCAATTACGTTTCCGCATTTGGACAGCTCTCAGCGCCTCTATCCCTAAGACGGCCAGGTCTTCCTTAATCTCAACACTGGTGATTTCGGCGTACAATCCTTTAAGTACGAATCTAGCTGTTCTATCTTGGGGGTGGGGCAACAGGTAGAAATGTACGCCGGCTTGCTTGAGGTATTCTACGAAACTTCCGTAGTCACTCAAGCATAGCAATTTAACCATAAAATCACCACTGTTCCTGGCTATGGATACAGTGTAAGTGTGTACTGGTTTGAGACTGTCTAAGTCTCGTGTAATCTTTCTAATATGTGTTGCCTGGCCTTTGTTGATCATGACCGGCGCCAGGTCAGATCTTTTAGTGTTGTGTGTATCTGTGAGTTCTTTGTGTTGTGTGTCTGCGTTTGGTTTGTTGTCCTTTGAGGTGCTGGAAACTGGAGAGGTTAAGCTGGTTGCCACCGGTGAGGTGGGAATGGTTGGTGTGGGTTCTTTGGTGTTTTGTGAAGTGTTTGGTGTATCCACAGGAGCAGGTGTATTCGGTTTTTTGGTGGATTTGCCACGTAGCGTCCTGGTGGTAGTCTTTGTTGGTGAAGTCGTGGGTGTTTTGGTGTTCCCTGCCATGTTGTTAGTGAGTGAGTATGCTGTGTGTATATGTGTGTGCGTGTGCGTGAGTATGGGGCTTAAGCCTAATAGAGTAAGAGGAAAAGAAGAGAGGAAGAGAGAAAGAGCAGTTAGCGAGCGCTAGGAAGCCCGGAAAAACAGAGGGTCGAACCCGCAGGCGCTTAAGCGAGTCTTGCGACTGCTTGCTATGACCGTGTTTTCCTACTCGTCTAATCAACTAAGCGCTATACTCAGAGAGCAAGCGAAAGGCTTTGGTTTACACCACGGCAATGCCGAGCCGCTCCAACGGTGGCTGCTTCTTTGCAGCGGACCGCTTCTTCTTGCTTCTGAAGACTGCTCTGGTAGCTGGTAGATGTATCCACGTCGAAGTCTCCGCCGCGTCTGACGAAGAGTCCAAGTCCAAGTCGTGTACTGACAGGCTGTTAACAGCCAGAAGGTTTTTTGCTGCGTACCCACCCAGGTTTTGGGTCTGACCGCAGGTTGTTAATTGTGATATTTGTAGGATGATGTGGTATTTTTTGTTGAAGAAAATTTTTGTTGAGGTAGCTTTTTGCTCCTCTTTAATTTTGTACAGGAGGCCAAACCGCTTTTTTGTTTACACCCTGGTGTTTTATTAATCTAAAATGGGGTAAATTTAGTAGCCAAACAGCTCTTTTGGAGATTTGTAATTTAGCTTATGCTGCTGTAAGGATTAACTCCTTTGTTACCTCGGATGCCCGCAAGCCATACGGGGTACCCGGTAACGCCTGAATCGGCGTCTCGCAGCGTCGTAGTCTCCTAGAGACCGAACCAGGGCGCTTCTATGAGCAGGAATTTTATCGTAAAATTTTTTTGCCCGGCGTCTAATTTCGTCCTCCACGTATGGGAGAAGGGAAGCTTCGTGAAGTAAACTCACGGGAAAAGAACGGCCCACAGAATAGATGGATCGGAGTCCTCTGTTCTGTGCACGCTGAAGGTATGCTATCCAGCTATCGGCAGCCATGCCCCAGATTTCACAGGCGTACAACATAAGTGGGATTATCAGCGCTCGAAAGAGGTGTAGCTTTAAGCGGACTGGCATCGAACGCGAACCCAGCATTGGGTACAGAGAGGCAATAGCCCCCTGCACCCGTGCCGATAGTTCCCTAATGTGTCCGCGGAAAGTTAGGCCTCTATCAAGTTGAACGCCCAGGTACTTGATGGAATTAGTCCACTCTATCCTTCGGCCCCTGAAGTGGAAGTTTGGTCGGTCAGCGGGGGTGTGGCGCTTCGTAAAAAGAATGGCGTGGCTTTTGTCCGGATTTACGGACATCCGCCAACGCCTGCACCATTCTTGTGTGAGACGGAGGTGTCTCTGAATTGGGTTGAAGGCTCTGAGTATATGTCTGTTTTTGCAGAACAACAACACGTCGTCAGCGTATTGTGCCATTTCGACCTGTGGTTGAGTTGGAAAATCTGCCATGAAAACACTAAATAGTGTGGGGGATAGTACAGAGTCTACAGGGACTCCGCCTCTCACGGGTCTCAGTGTAGATGTTTTCCCCGCTACTGTGACTTTAAATGATCTGTGCCTGAGAAAGCCGTGTATGATGTTGATTAGCTGTGTAGGTAGCACCAGTTGGATAAGTTTGAAGATCAGACCGGCATGCCATGTCGTGGAGAAGGCCTTTTCGACATCCAAAGATACCACTGCCGTGAAGGCGCGTTCCTGGAAACCCAGGGCCGCTGTCTCCACCACACGTAGCAGTTGTTGGGTAGTCGAGTGCCCAGGACGAAATCCGAACTGGTGGTCAGGAATAGCTTGAACATCTCCCAAGATGGGAGTCATTCGGGTTAGGATTAACCTCTCGAATACCTTCGAGAGGGTAGAAAGGAGGCTTATGGATCGGTAGCTGGAAGGATGTACAGGATCCTTCCCAGGCTTCAATATACATATCACCCGAGCCTCTCTCCACTCGCGAGGAAAGTGCCCCAAGGTGCTGCACATATTGAAGATCCTGGTTAGGAAAAGAACGGCATTGAAGGGAAGGTGACGAAGCATGAGGGGTGTCAGCCCGTCCGGCCCCGCCGCCTTGTTTGGTTTGAGGCGTTGGAGTACGCCCTGGACTTCACTGGGGCGAATGACGGGAAGTCGTTCCGCGTCCTCGGGAGGACGTCGAAAAAATCGGCGTACCTCCCTACGAACGCGTTCGGAAAAGATGTCGTCCTGGGGGTCCTCTCTTGGACAGAGTGCGTTCAAGATAGTCAGCGAACGTATTTGCTTTGGCTTGGGGTTCATAGGCGAGGCCTTGGGTGCCGTGGATGGGTGAGGTGTATTGACCTTTGCGATTCCTGAGGGTTCTGGCGATACGCCACACGTCGCCATTTTCAACACGCAGTCTGGCCATTGTGTCCTCCCACGCTTGCACCTTGTGCTCACGCAGTCGGACCCTGACCAGTAAACGTCGCAAGAGCGCGCGATTATGCGGCGTGCGGTGTCGCTGGTACAGTCTCCGTGCCGCCCAGGAGCGGCGGAAAAGAAGGGTGATGTCTAAAGGAAGAACGTCTGGATGAAGAGGTGCAGGTCCGTGAACTGTTAGATTTTTGGCAGTTCGCGTCAGGATAGAAGTGAAGGATGAGATTGCCCTCTCAATGTCCGGGATGTTTGTAACTTTTGGGTTCGGTGGAATGGAAGTGCGGAGGCAGCTCCTTACGCCTTCCCAATCGACTTCTCGCGTTTGAAGCGAGGTGTCATGACTGGCAACCCTAGTGTTGATTTCTGTCAGCACCGGATTATGGTCAGAATGAAGTGCGTTTAGTGACGTAAAAGTGAGATGAAATGGAAAAAGCTTTGTGATTGCGAAGTCAATGACTGATGGCAGTCCACCTCGCGGGTAGTGCGTTGGTTGCCAGGGACCCTGCACTTGAAGCTGTGGGTCTCCATCTATTAGGCGAATGATTTGATTGCCTCTTGCATCTGCCCGACGACCACAATGCCAACGCTGATATTTTGCATTGAAGTCCCCGGCCATGATAGCACTTGGGTGTAAGTTTAGGATAGATAGATAGATAGATAGATAGTCGTTTGGAACGAACTGCCGGTTTGGGGGGTGATACACAGAGACCACCAATACCTCAGTTCCGCCAAGGTCAAGACAGATTGCCGTGGCCTCTAGAGTTTAAAGAGGAGGGAGCTGGAAGGGTCTGACGAAGACTTTTTTTTTCGAGTGGAGGAAAAATGCATTTACGCACTAGTCCCGGGATCGGAGTGTGGGACTCCTCTGACGGAGAGAGATCCGTCAGCCCTACCCACTAAAAAACCTCCACCGGTGAGAATTCGGGAGAGGAAGTGCAGCAGTACCGCTATTGCACCTGCGGATTCTGGGAGAGGATATTACGGCCAGGCAAAGCCTAGGCCGGGTGAGGATGGCGCCAGGACACAAGCATGACCAAGGTCCTACTTGCGCCCTTGGGAATTCAGATGTGGAATTGGTTTACGTAGTACTGTTGTGCCTCGGGACGGAGGCATCGTCTTACAAGATATCTGTGAGGTCCTGAAACATAAGGACGGTGTCATTAATTGTTAGTGCTTAAGAATAAGTTTTTTAAGATATCAGGCCCAGAGCGGCGCTGAGTCTGTCGTCAATTTGTTAGGTATTGGTTTACATGCATTCAATGTGAAAATGGATATATTTAATGTAAGTTAACTAAATAACAACCAAATATTTTGGACATATGCTCAAGATTGAGTATGGTCCACGTCATGTGAGCTAATCTTGCTAGATTATTGTTTTGTTTATACATCTACAATTGAGTAGTCTTCTCATGTCCATGTGGGATGCTTTGGTCATTGTCACTGGTCCCCAGAACGACCCTTAGCAGGGACTTCCAGGGCCACTGGTCTGTCAGTAGTGTTTTTGCTAAGCCATGGCTTCTGATTAAGGTGGTACTAAGTTGTTCAGGTAATCTTGAATGTTTATTTCTGGTTCCCCCAGGCCAAGAGTTCTGTCAAACAATGAGAGCGGTCTTTGGTGTACGTCGTGTTGTGTACCGTATGCGCCTAAGTCGCGAATTAGAGGGTTTTTGTTTTTTGCCTTTCTGTCATATAGGTTATAACTGAGTAGTTTAATAAATTGTTCGATCGAGTGGAGCTTCAGTTCTTCGTGCAGCCAATAGGCTGGAGCTACTATAGGAACCTTTGCAATAATTCGTATTATTCTGTTTTGCAGTGTCTGCAGTCTGTTTATATGCGTTTTCGCAGCGTATCCCCAGACAGGGGCTGCGTACGTCAATATTGGCCTGATTAGTGTTTTGTATAGCGTAAGACCCATATTGAGTTGCAGTTGGTTATTTAAATTAATCAAAGGGTAGAGTCTGTTCAATTGTCCATTTGCTTTGGCCCTGATATTTTGAATGTGTTTTTTCAATGTGAGACCTTGATCCATGGTGACCCCTAAGTAGGTAATTTGGTCTTTCCATTCGATTCTTTCGCCATGATACACGAGAGGTGGCTGTCTGTGCCTGGGATGTCTATGTTGGATTCTTTTTGTGAAAATAATTGATTGGCACTTTCTGGAGTTTACTGTTATTCTCCATTTTCGAAACCATGGTTCAAGATCATTCAGGGCATTCTGTAGCCGCAGGTGTGTTATCCGCGGTTCAGTGGACTGAGTTACCAGTGCCGTGTCGTCGGCGTATATGTATTTTTCAGTGCGAGTAAGTTCTGGCATATCGTTAAAGTACAAATTAAAGAGGGTCGGTCCTAGCAAACTTCCTTGTGAGACTCCTGCCTTAATAGGCTTTAGAGAGGAGGAAGCATCCTCCACAGTTACTCGGAACCGACGCTCGCTTATATAATCTTTAATGAGGGCAAGTGTCGAATCAGAGAACTTGTATGATTTGAGCTTGTAAAGTAGGCCCGCATGCCATACTTTATCAAAGGCGCGTTCAATATCTAAGAAGATGGCGCCAGTCGATTTGTTAGTATTGTAACCTTTGGATATGGTTTCCGTAAGGCGGAGAAGCTGCTGTGTTGTAGAATGCTGGGATCTGAAGCCAAATTGTTCAGAAATGAGAATATTGTGTTTTATAATATGGGAATTTATTCTCTTTAGAATTATTTTCTCCAGTACTTTACCAAAGGCGTTCAGTAGGCTAATTGGCCTATAGCTGGAGGCGTGAGATAAGTTTTTATGTGGTTTTGCAATCATTACTATGTTTGCTACCTTCCATTGTGGTGGGAACCTGCCGCTGTCTAGAGTATAATTGAAAATCTTTGCTAGAAGCTGCAAAGCTCTACGTGGGAGATTTTTTAAAACGATGTTGGGTATTTTATCGGGCCCCGGGGCCTTTCTGTTTTTCAGGTGCCTGATAATCCAGCCGATTTCTCCCGGATTAGTCTTTCGCATTTTGTTGTGTGTGACAGTGTAGTCTGTGTCGTGTATTTCCTGTTCTATGCTTTGAATCTCTTGCAGATTCACTGGACCCTCAGCCGGGTTTGGTGTGAAGACCTTCTCAAGTGTGGCAGCAAATACCTCAGCTTTGGCCTGGGGAGTTTCTGCGACAGTGTTGTCATGTATGAGTGGTGGTATGTTTGTTTTTGCTCTGGTTAGGCACTTAGCTATACGCCAAACAGAGTTAGAGTTCGGATTTAAGCTCGCGAGAGTTTGATTCCACTAATTTGATACAAATTCCCTAGTTCGGGCCATTACGGCCTCTCTGGCATCAAGGTAGTCTTGTCTATGTAAAGGATTTCGCGATCGTTGCCATTTTCGTCTTAGTCTGTTCCTATTCTGATGTAAGATTTTTATGTCTAACGGATATTGGGCGTTTACTGATGGTGTAAATTTTTGTGGGACACACGTTGTGGTCGCTACCTTAATTGCCAATTCGAGTTTGGATACAGCTTCGTCGTGTTGCTGTGGTGAAGTAATTTCGTTTTCCGGTAAGTATCTTTCTAAAACGTTATTGAAGTCTTCCCAATTGACTAAATTATAATTCAGTTTTGGGATTTCTTTCTTAAACTTCAAGGGAAGTGTGACCTCAAGGAGTACTGGCAAGTGATCAGATGTCAGTTCTTGCAGTACTGTGCATTCGATGTTAAAGGGTATATTGTTTAATATGGCTAAGTCTAATACGTCTGGGGCGTGATTGTTAACATGAGGTATGTGGGTGGGCTCATCGGGCCCCATAATAAGAAAGTTAGTGTTGTTGATATAATTTAGTAGTTTAGTCCCTTGAGGATTGGGGTTTGTACTGTGCCACAAATAGTGCTTACAGTTGTAGTCCCCTGCCGCTATTACTCTTGGTCCTAGCTGCATAATTTTTTGGACATCTTCGGTGTCGATGTCACCTGGTGGGTTGTATATAGCTACTAATATGATCTCTGTACTGAAGGTGCTAATCTTTACTGCAGTCGCTTCTAGGCGGTTTAATGGGGGTACATGTACTTGATAGTGTCTGATGCTAGTTTGTATTGCTATTGCTGTCCCCCCTCCCCTACGATTACGATCGGTTCTGAAAATAGCATAGTTTGGTATTGAGAATTTATCTACGTCCCCTAAATGGGTTTCGTTCAATAGGGCTACTTGTATTGAGTTGGCTTGTAAAAAGTCTGCTAAATCTTTGCGTTTACGGCGTATTCCCTGGCAGTTCCAGTGTATTGTTCGTAATGTGTCTGTTTCAGCCATGGCTGTAGCTGTGTAGGTCATTCAGAAGTTCTAGTAGCCAGTGTAGTGTGAGTGTGGTGTCAGTACCCTGTTCTAAACAAGCCCCGAACATTGCTAGGTGTTCCTCAACATAATTCTTGGGAACGGAGTCTCTGGGCAGACCCAGGACGTTCAGCAGTTTTGCCAATGCTGCTTCATTGCCTTTGTGTCCCTTACCGCGGGGGGGAGCGACTTTGTGGCAGGAGGGTGAAGCCCTCTGGCCCTGTTCTGTTGGACTTTGTGTGTGTGTGTGCTTGGAGGATTGGGGCGTCGCTCATGACCTGCTGGGCCCTCCTCGGTGGCAGGCCGGGGAGCCACAGCTGCAGGGGGCTCGGCTAACGGGGCTGGTCGCTGTCGACCTCTAGTAGCCCTAATGAGCCACCCTGCGTTTTCTGTCCTAGCGGCAGCCTTAGCATAAGTTTTAGGTGGCAACGAGGGGGGTCCCTGTGGCTGCGCGCGGACTTTAGGCATACTTTTAGTGCACTCTGCGCGATATACAGTGCAACCGCGCCAAGTTGCACCGTGGCCCTTCTGGCCGCATAACACGCAGAGCCGTTCCGCGGGCGGAACGGAGCACGTTCCTGATGGGTGTGGTCCTGTGCATTTGGCGCATACCCAGGATGGGGACCTACATTCACTTTGCAGGTGCCATAGTCTCTGGCATTTTCTGCATTGTTTAGGTTCGGGGTCGGATCGGTACCTTTCTACCCTTATGCGGAAATGTCCTAGGTGTGTGAGTCCTAAAATTTTGGTTTCAGTGTCGGGGGTCCCTGCCACCTCTATGAGGAACATCGGCAGGGGGGTGCGCTGCCAATTACGTTTCCGCATTTGGACAGCTCTCAGCGCCTCTATCCCTAAGACGGCCAGGTCTTCCTTAATCTCGTCACTGGTGATTTCGGCGTACAATCCTTTGAGTACGAATCTAGATGTCCTATCTTGGGGGTGAGGCAATAGGTAGAAATGTACGCCGGCTTGCTTGAGGTATTCTACAAAACTTCTGTAGTCACTCAAGCATTGCAACTTAACCATAAAATCACCACTGTTTCTAGCTATGGATACTGTGTATGTGTGTACTGGTTTTAGGTTGTCAAAGTCTCGTGTGATCTTTCTTATGTGAGTTGCCTGGCCTTTGTTGATCATGACCGGCGCCAGGTCAGATCTTTTAGTGTTAAGTGTATCTGTGGGTTCAGTGTTAAGTGTATCTGTGGGTTCAGTGTGTGGTGTGTCTGCGTTTAGTTTGTTGTCCTTAGAGGTGCTGGCAACTGGAGAGGATGAGGTGGTTGCCACCGGTGAGGTGGGAATGGTTGGTGCGGTTTCTTTGGTGTTTGGTGTGTCCACAGGAGCAGGTGTATTCGGTTTTTTTGTGGATTTGCCACGTAGCGTCCTGGTGGTAGTCTTTGGTGAAGTCGTGGGTGTTTTGGAGTTCCCTGCCATGTTGTTAATGAGTGAGTAAGTGTGTATTCGTGTGTGCGTGAGTATGGGGCTTAAGCCTAATAGAGAAAGAGGAAAAAAAGAGAGGAAGAGAGAAAGAGCTGTTAGCGAGCGCTAAAAAGCCCGGAAAAACAGAGGGTCGAACCCGCAGGCGCATAAGCGAGTCTTGCGACTGCTTGCTATGACCGTGTTATGCTACTCGTCTAATCAACTAAGCGCTATACTCAGAGAGCAAGCGAAAGGCTTTGGTTTACACCACGGCAATGCCGAGCCGCTCCAGCGGTGGCTGCTTCTTTGCAGCGGACCGCTTCTTCTTGCTTCTGAGACTGCTCTGGTAGCTGGTAGATGTGTCCACGTCGAAGTCTCCGCCGCAACTGACGAAGGCTTGAGTCTTCAATAAATATATACCTAGAATCATAGCATTAAGGTTCAAACATGTTATTACTTTTGTGTGTCAATGAGCACTATGGCATACTTTTGATGTATAAAATAATTGAGCTTGTTTGCAGAACACTTCTAAATGCAACAACATCCATATTCTTTGTTATGCTGTACAGTTTGACTATATTTATGTAATTTCACAAAAAAGCTCAAATCCGCCCATCCTGCCATCTATTATTGACGTCGTTTGAGGATAGATTAATTGATCACAGGCGAGCCAACGAGATTGGTGAACCACCGGGACCTGTGTGTTGTTAAGGCAGCCTGCCCCTTCAATGTCAAAGATGGCAGAAGAAGAGGGCATTTGCTGTTAAGCCCAGTAGATGGCAGCCTAGCATTAAGTTTGTTTTTGAGCATATAGTTGTGGAATTAGTATTTAATATTGACATATTTTTAATTGTGTTGAAGAGTTTGTAAGGCAAAAGATAATGGGTAGCAAAATGACTGATAGTGAAGATGCTTATATATGTTGCTTTAGGTATTTCATTTGAATTAGTTCTAAGTATACGACATGAAAGCCTGCGAATCGTGATTGATAAATGGTGAAATTTTATATTTCGGCATATTTATCTAGCCTAAAGCTTATCTTAATCAGGAAGGCGCTTCCCGGGATGAGGCCCTTCGAGTGCACTTCGGTTGGGCTGATCCTTGCGATAGCCCAATTTGGGTCCACTGTGGGTAACTCGGGACTGCGCAGGGCCTGATAACTCAGATAGGAAACCAGGAGACACATTAAGGTTCGCGAAACACCCGGGGTCTAAAGGTACATTTTGAGCGCTGCATGCGCCGGATTCAATGCCGCCGATATAATTATTTTGGCTGCCGTGTTGTATCCTAATATATAAAATAACTTCTGCTTAGTTCAAAATGTAATAAGTATTGTATTATTTTCTAATTATGAAGTAATTCTCGTAATATTATCGACCTTATTTGAGCTCAATGTACGATATGAATAAGACACTACATTGGCTAACCTGTAAATATTAGAATTAAAGCTTTAACGGCAAGGAGGCCAAGCCAAATTAAGTTCTGAATACAATTTTCATCGATTTGTGAAATTGTAAAAATTTGAAAGAACTGCGAGGACGTATGGGCAGCAGGAAGAACGAGAATAGGTTTTCACAAAGACCTATTGGTAAGTAAGATTTATCATGTAGCTAAATACCGACAATTAATATGACATAACCTGAAATGTGCCTTAATACATATTCAAGCATAGCTAAATTCTCTAGATTAATGTAGCACCTCATAATGGAAAAAGTGTGTTGTTTTACATACAAAAGCATTAGTTTCATTGACCTTGTTACTTTATTACTGCAATAATGGAATTTTATGTTTTTTGTCTTTCAGGGTTCATCCATCATCTCAGACTACCAGGAATTCGATGGCAGAAATCAGAGTGCAGGATTATTGGATATTGTGTATGTTTCTTGTTTTGGTGATGTGCAGTGATCTTCAGGAACTTTAGTAATGTTGCACAAAGCATTCTTTCCCGTGTATACAGCAATTTAATGTGGCATATCAAATATTTCTGAAAGTTTGAGTTTCATTGCATATCAGTGGAAAATTTAACAAAAACTTTGAGGAATACTGTGGCCAACAAGGAAGAGTGAAAAGTGAAGTTATTTTAGACAGTTGATTCGGTGTATTAGTGTCTGTATTTGTACTTGTAGATTTAAATTTAAAATATATGAGTCATATATAAGTCCATGTAAGGTAAGTAATATCCAGTTTAAATTGCTGAAAAAATAGCTGTGAATTTTCAGATATACCAAAATTACCATCGTCTGTTTTTACGTATAATCTAGGTGGCTTAAATTAAAATATTTGGGCGAGATGCTTGATATGAATTTCATAAACTTTTTCTTTAAATTGCAATCATAAGTATTTTGAAGAACTAAGTTCTCTTAACCTTACTCATCAGTGTATATCGACATCATTGATCAAGAATGTCACAGCTTTTAACAGCAATTAAAGGTATGATCTGAGATTCCACAAACCTAATTTGCTCTATATTGTTTAATGCAGTAGTCACTGTGCAATATTATTGTACACACTATACTAAATTATTTAGCTTAGTAACCATGTTAGAAGAGATCTGGTGGGATTAGAATTTATTTGAAAAAGCTTTACAAGTTTTTAGGTGTAATTGTGCATTGCAAGAAACGATTAAAATGTCATTGAGTCAATATCATTATATGCCACTTTTAATTTTATTTCTATTATTCCAGCTATTCTTAAGACATGCTCAATATCAGCTAGCTAGGACCTAAACACAGTGTTGCTTGATCTCAAATTAGTAAAGCTTCACAATAAATAATAGGTTATAAATCCTCTACCTTGTTACACACACACACACACACACACACACACACACACACACACACACACACACACACAGACACGCGCGCGCGCGCACGTGAGTAAGATGGTGGATGATGTGGATTCGAGTGTTGAAAGTGCTCTTGAATCATTGCTTATTGTGACAGAAATAAGCAAAAATTTACGATGTGATTTGAAGGATAACATAGTGAAAGCCGTAAGTAAATTAAGGAAAGCATTTGTTAAGCTAAGAAATGGTATTTCGGAGAAGGAAAATGAGTTGAATGGTCTGCGATTTGAGATGAAAAATGTAAAACAGCGGTATCCCAGGGGCCACGGTATACGTCACTCGCGGGCCATCCTGCGCCATCTGTTGCGGGACCGACACAACCAGCTTGTGAAGTGGGCTCGCAGCGTCGGCTGCCATCTAGCGTCGGGGACCGAAGCTACGCGGCGGCTGTAGCCGGGAATTACGAATCGGGTCGTGCGGAACCACATAGGTTAGTGGTGAAGTCAAGAAATAATCAAAGCCCTGAGTATATGAAAACTTTAATCAAAACAAAGTTGAATCCAGTGGAAATGAAGGTCGGAGTAAATGCAATCAAAGCTACCAAAAATGGCCATCTTCTAATTGAGACAAGGAACAATGAAGAAATAAATATCATCTGCAAGAACATAACTGAAAAATGTGGAACAGAACTGGATGCCAATTTAAGAAAGCTATGGAATCCAAAAATAATTATTTTCAACGTTCCGGAGGACATCACACCTAATAACATAGTAGCTGCAATAACAACCCAAAACAGAGAAATGGAAGATTACAAGAGTGAACTGAAGGCATTATTCACCTTTCAGGATAGGAAAAAACAAAAGAACATTGTTCTAGAACTGAGTGCAGCAGCAAGAAAACAGATAATTGATAGGAAACTGAAAACTGGCTGGCACATTTGTAACTGGAGGGATTACATCAGAGTTAATCGGTGCTACAAATGTTGCAAGTATAATCACAAGGCTTCTGAGTGCAAAGGGAAACAAATATGTCCTAAATGTACAGGAGAGCATCTTTTGAAGGAATTCCCTGCAAAAAAGGAAGAATATAGGTGCATAAACTGCATTAACTATAAAAATACAACAAAGATGAAGCGATAAATGTTAATCACTGTGCACTTGATGGACAATGCCCCAGCTATCAGTTTGCATTAAGAAGAATCGAACAAAATACAGATTACTAACATGGATAAAAGCAAATTCAACTTGCTGTGTTTCCAAGTAAATGTGCAACACTCTAGAGTTGCAACTTCTAACTTGGTGCAACTAGTGCATGAGCAATGTATAGACCTAGCGTTTATACAGGAGCCCTATTTAATAAATAACAAGTTAGCTGGCATACCATTAACATCTAGGATTTTTACTGCTGGTGATCATAGATCAAGGGCTGCAATTATAATAATAAAGACATTGATGCTACCACAATCAGACAGGTATCAGATGAAGACTGTGTAGTTATACAGGTGACACATGGGAATAAAAACTTTTTTGGAGCTAGTATGTACTTCGATGGGCATGCAGATATAGAAAACGACATTCGAAAGATGGAAAAAATTATGCAGTTTACCACTGGTCATGGACTGATGATTCTAGCAGACACCAATGCTAGAAGCAAATTATGGCATGACACCCTATCCAATGAACGAGGCAGAAACTTGGAAGCATTTATTACTATGAACAACCTACATATTCTCAACGAAAACAGTGGAGTGCCAACCTTCTAAACACAAAATGGTAAAAGTTGGATTGACTTGACCATAGTTAATAACAAACTACTGTGGGACATACAGTGTTGGACCACAGGAACAGAAGAAAGCAGTGCTGATCATAAAATATCTTTCAGTGTAGGGAATGCCACCCGAAACCAGATGCACACACACAAAGCAATCAGATATGTTGCAAATCCACAAAACTATGACAAATTTAAAGAACTCTTAACAAGAAGCTTCACCAATAATTTCAACTGCAATGGAAACCTGGAGGCTTTAGATGAAGAACTGGTTGAAAAGGTTAGATCCAGCTTAGATATTGAACACCTGATTGAGATTTACTACACTAGCATCCACGCAGCATGCAGTGGAGCATTCCGTCTAAGTAGAGGCAAGCAAAGAAAACTTAAAGGGAAAACCGTACCATGGTGGACACTAGAGCTAACTTTGCTGAGGAAAAGAACAAATGCACTGAGACGTCGCTATCAAAGAACCATGAACAACGAACAGCTAAGAGAAGAGCGAAGAAATCAATATCTGCAAGTTAGACAACAGTATCAAGTAAAAATACAGGCTGAGAAAGTGAAGTCATGGAAGGAATTCTGTAGTGCAACTGATGGTTCAAACCCATAGACTGCAGTTTACAAGATGGCAGCTCACAAAACTAAAGGTCAGACTTCGCTCACTAGACTCAGAAAAGAAGATGGAACCTACACTGAAGATACCTTAAGCACACTTAAGCATATGCTGGAAAACTTTACTCCTGAAGACAATGAAGAGGACGACACTGATCAGCATAAAGAACTTAGGAGGACAGCAGCAAAACTGATGCATACACCAAATGACAAGGAATTTACAGTCGGAGAAATAGCGAGAATAATAAAAGCTTTCAACCCGAAGAAGGCACCAGGAGAAGATGGGATAACAAGTGATATACTGCTCATCGCCTTTCAGAGTTTCCCACTTTTCCACACTGCAGTATACAACAAGAGCCTGGAAACCGGTATATTCCCTGCAAGATGGAAGCGCTCACTGATAATTCCCATTGTGAAACCTGGCAAATCACAAAGTGAATGGGTGACAAAATTTAGACCTATAAGCTTACTAAATGTAAATGGAAAAATCTTAGAAAAGCTCTTGATAAAAATAATTGAACACCACATGAATTCAAGAGATCTGTTTAATACCAGGCAATATAGATTTATGGCCCAAAAAAGCACAGTTGATGCAGCCATGTCAATGAAATCATTTGTGGAGATTAATTTAAATGAATTTGGGTAT